>NW_019104541.1:965909-997542 GCF_001995035.1 Momordica charantia
TCCTTTTTCTTTTCTTTTTCTTTTTTTTTAACAATCGCTGCATATGGCTATTTCATTGGTCCGCTTGGTTGATTTAGCCGCTACGTCATCCTCTCGGTATTTTTCCTATCAATTTGTTTTTGTCATAATGAACTCCGATTTTGATAATTCAAAATTCGTTGGAATAGTCGTATCAAGTTCTACGCTATGGACACTTAAAAACACTAAAATTGTCAAATAACATAATTAAGTTTGTTATCATCAAAACATTAATTAATTAATTAATTAAAATTAATTAACTTGAGATTAAGGGCCAAAAAGCCAACAGTAGTGCATTCGATAGGGCTCCATATCGGTGCAAGCTTTCTTTGTGTACGTGAACTTCGAGTTAGGAGACGAAGATGTATGTGGTAGTCCCATGACATGTGGCACCAACCCAGTAACCGACATCAACATAAACCATTAAATAACTCCGCCTAAACTTACGAATTTCAATCAAATAGAAAAAATAAGCTCTAATGTATTTTCTATCTAGATACTATTAATGTCATACTGAATAAATGCTTTATAATTCATTTAACACATATGAGAATATTTTT
Source organism: Momordica charantia (assembly GCF_001995035.1). Next base: position 966,488 of record NW_019104541.1, read on the forward strand.
TTCAACAAATTTTCAACCAAAATCTGTTAGATGGTAAAAATTGAACACTTACTAAATTTTAAGGTACAATTAGATGAAATTAAAAATTTAGGGTAAAAATTGATACATCTTACCAAATTAAGGGTTAAAAATGATTTTGTTAGCATTATATGTATATATGACTGTTTGCCCTCTCTAACCATAAATAATGGATTTGCAACTACCCCAGACATCTCCTATTTATCAATGTAGTCTCCTCAAGTTTGTTCAGGTGGTCGGCTCGACCAGGTCAGGTCGATTCAGCCTAATCTTGTCTGGTTGTCTAATCTGAGCAATTCAACTCACGGTACTTCTTTGACCTCATTTTAGGTGAAACTAGCACCATAATTTCAGCCGATAAGATTTTTTTTTTGGTGAATTGAATGTAGTGGGAGATATTTTACTTTCATTTTACGTTTTCTTGTTAATCATCAATATTTGATTTTTTTTTTACTAACTTTAATTACTTCTCAAATTTATATTTATGTACTATTTGAATATAGTATCATTTTTTTAGACGATTTATCACCAACCACGTGCCAACATCTCATAGGATGAAAGTAATGAACCAACATGAAGGTCCACACATCGAAGTAAATGTATATCTAACTTCTCTAGAAAGTCGAAATTGATCCATGAAAGTCGGTCGTGAGTCATCTAGAAGACGAGCCGACCTGCACTTCCTACCTGGGTCGCTTGACATCCAAGCCGAGTCGAGCTCATAATCTCCATATCGTACGCTTGGGTTAGCAACCATGCAGTCCAAAGGACACTCCTTGAGCAACTGAACTTCGACACAATCCATGATAACACGCCGTGATTATCGGGCTGTCAGAGAGTCATTGGATGCTTGTCGGAAACTGTGCCAGAAGCTCTACCTATAAATATAGAGACCTCCTAGCCGCCTCATTTTCAGGTACGTAAACTATATTATTCTCTCTCGAGTATAGGTCGGCCAGCTATTGACTTCAGCGTCGGAGTGCTTATTCTTTTTTGCAGGTCCTCTACTTGCCAGCACATTAGCTCATCTTTTGAGTTAGCAAACACCCGAGCCAAACTTCACGAACTTAGTCAAAATCTTGATTAAACCATCATAATTTAGCAACCATTACCATTGTTATAAAATACTATTAACTATAGAGTTGCACGTATTGTTTAACATTTAATGGTTATTGTTTCACCAACCTGAACATAGCTCAATTGGTTATGACATACATATTGGATCAAAAGGCAGAAGTTTGAACCTCCACCTCATATGTTAAATTCAAAAGTAAAATTATCGTTGTATCTTTAAATTACACCTATAGAATTCAATATACTCGAGAGAAATCAACAAGTGTTGTCATTGATTAACTAAAAGGAGTTAAATTAAATTGAAGAAGATGATGGGTGATGGATTGGGGGAATTTGAACAACTTGAGATGATGGTTGAGAAGTAGAAGCAATGTCATGGTGTGTTGATCTCTGAGATTGCTCAGATTTTTCAGCTGCTTCTCTCTTGCGCCTTGTCTCTTTGGCCCATGAAATTAGAAGTTCCTCTATTGTTTTACCAAACATACCCTTTTTGAATGTGCTTCCCATCTTGATMAAAAACACACAAAATGAGGTTAATATTGAATGAAATCAATCAAAGTTACAATGGTATATGAACTAGTTAAGAACATTCGACATTTCGCTAGTTGTTTGGTACGATTACGATTACGATTTCCTTTTGGTTTTGGTTTTTCTATGTTCCCTCTTGTCTAAGAGAGAAAAAAAAGTAATTGTTTGTGTTTCTTGATCTAGAAGATTTGTTTAGTAACATTTTTGTTTTTGTTTCTTGTTTGTCATTTTTAATTTTTAATATTTGGTAACTATTCTTATTTCTCATTTCTCATTTTCATGAAAAGTTTCCAAAATTGTATAAAATTTTAGAAAAGAAAAATCAAGTTTCTTATCTATTATTCCTGTTTCCAATTTTTTATTTTTTATTTTTTTTCAAAACATAGATAAGAGTATTATTTTATTACTTTTTTACCTATAAAATGCATAATAAAGATCATAAAAATAAACATAACATGAAATTTTAATTCTCATATAAAAATTTTACCTTTTTCAATTTAAATTCTTAAAGAATAATGAATAATAAATGATTATTAAATGTGTTTCTTTTCAAACAACAAGAATCCAAAAATAGTTACCAAACAATTCTATTTTTCTTGATTAAAAAATAGGAAATGAGAACAAAAAAAAACAATAAACATGAAATTTACCAAACAGGTCTAAATTATATTATAGGATTTCACACAAAAATTAAAATAAAATAAATAAACTATAGGAGCCTTTTGAAATTATTTTTAGAACACAAAGGGTATAATTTAGTATAACCAACCTGAGTGACTAAAGTATACAATGGCAATGTGCTGTAACTGCAAAGCACTTGGACAAGTGCACTGTGGGGAAGAATTTTGGCAAATGTTAGTGGCCAATTAAATATAAAATTGATATTAGATAGTAATTTTAGGTGGGTTTGATAATCATTTTGTTTTTGGTTGTCTGTCGTTCAAAATAAAGCCTATAAGCAATAGTTCCATCTATGTGTTTCTTTGTTTTGCTTCTGAACCGTTATTAAAACTAAAACAAAAAAGGACTTGTTTTAAAAAAAAAGGAATTTTTTTTATGTGTGAAAATTTGTTAAGAAGCAAATTAATGTGAAAAGTATACTAAAGAATTTGTTAAAACACAAAACTAAAAATGTAATGGTTATTTTTGCTTTGGATTTTTTGTTTTTACACATCTAGCTAGTTTTCTTTGGCTAAGTAATATAATTTGTTTTCAATAAGAATTCTTATTGGAATTTTGCTAGGAATTCATTAATGTTCAAAAGCTCTAAAAATTTTAGATAACAGAAATGGTTACCGGACAAGTTTAATATTTTATAATAAAAAATTAAAATCAAAACCGTTATCAAACAAAACGAGAAGATGAAAGTTAATAGTGTTACCCTAAGAAGAGTCTGGTGATGACGAACACAGCTTTCTCCATAATGCAAGACTTAAATCCATAAGTTGTCTGCAAATATTTTTCAACCATACGTAAAGCATAAGTATTTTTAAGAAAGAAAAACCGGTAAATTACAAATTTAATCCTTGAACTTCATCTAATTAACCAGTAGAGATGCACGACATAGAATGACAACATTAAAGCTCTCTAAAATTCAAGGACTAAATATGAATATTTGATCTCAAAAATGAAAAGTATAAGGAGAAGAAAAATCCGCTCACCCAAATCCAGAAGAAGAAGGCGATCTCGAAGGAGTTTTGAAAGAGAATGAAGTGAATCAAGAGAAGAACAAGAGAAGGACGAGCAAACCAAAAGTGTTCATCTGAGGGCTTCACTTCATGGCCAAAATGTTTCTTCTTCTTATGTTGTACTGTTTGATTTGTACGTTGATGTTCTTGTTTTTGTTCTTGTTCTTTTTGTTCTTCCTTGTCTTCTATTCTCAAGTTTAATTCTTGAGCCATACGGGTTATTATGAATTCCAACTTTGCCCCCACTAGAAGCAGCAGCTGTATCAATTTTATCATTTTGCCCAAACAATTAAGTTACACAAAAACATACAACTGATTAAAATTAATGGTAATCACAAGGCGTTTGGTTTATGTGTTTGAGAAGCTTAAACTTTGTGCAACTCAAGATTTAGAACATAGGGTGTATAAAACCTATATTTAGGATATAATTTTTAATAACCGGACAATAAAAAGACAAAATAGTTAGGAAATATATGTCAATTACCGCTGAGTTATGCTCACTTTGACATATAAGATTATTCAATGCTCCATTAATATCACATAACATACACATATATAGATCACCGTCGTTAAAGTTAATCTAGGATAAATAAGTTTTTATTAAAAAAAAAAGGAGCAAAGTACACTTTTCCTCCCTAGGAGTTGGAGTAGATGTCTATTTGGTACTTATAGTTTCAAAATGTACACTCTCGGTCCCTCCTCCCTTTCTCTGTTGACCTGCTCCTCCCCAAAAAATAATCGTTGTCGTACAAAAAAACTCGCCATCATTTAGATCTGGTTCTCGAAGAGGAAAAAGGAACTTCCTTCTCCTTTCAGATCTGTAAACGACAACGAAGGCTATCATTGGAGGGGGAGCAGAACGACAGGAGGCGACAGCGAAAAAACAACATGACGAACGATGAGCGATGGCGGTTCACCGAAGAAGGGGAAGGAGAAGAAGGAGAGAAGAAAAGGAGGGAGAAGAGAGAATGAGATAAAAAGTCCAATCATAATAAAAACGTTAACTACCACACTATTTTAATGTTAGTCAACTAACGATCAGAATATGTTAGGACTATTATTTAGAACCATTTTACAAACTTAGGGACCAAAAAGAGCAATTATGTTTCTAAAAAATGTTATATTTGCAACTATTTTTTTTAAAAATGTTATATTCATAATTTTTATTACAATATCTTTGCAAATAGATCAGCTATGAAACAAGATATTTAAAATTTCTCATATAACATTGTATACTCTAGATTTAAACAAATTTGTCGATGGATTGGATTTTACAAAAACAATTAGACTAATATTAAAAAACTTACAATTAGTGGTAGAAATGACAACCAAAAATAAGTGTGCCATCCTACAATTCAAATTAAAAACTAATTAGCAAAATTATTTGAAATAAGTTTATTGAAAAAAGTAAAATAAAATTGATAAAATTGGTGGATAGAAAGGGTAAAGCATGACATTACCTTCAAGATTAAGCAGCAAAAAGAGCACAACAAATACCCAAAGATACCAACTACAAAATATTGAATTTACATTATTATTTAACAAAAGGAATCATTTTTTTGTATTCAAAGTTACTTAAAAATTGAAGCAAAAAATTGTTGATTTTTTTAATATAACACAAGTAATATATTTTGAAAGGGATAACTAGAAGCAAAATATGCATAAGAATCATGATATTTTTAAAATGATTTTTAAAATCTGTTAAAATTGAATTTTTGTGTTTAGAAAATAGACTGAGGTGATTTATTATGTGTCATGTGAACCAATTCTAGTAGAATATAATATGTGCTAAGCGATTTTAATATAATTTGTGTAGGTTGTGCAAATATTAAGCGGGGTTGGGTTACGTTATTTGTTTGGTTGTTTCTTGTTTCTTGTTTCTCGTTTCTCGTTTTCAATTTTTTGAGAAACATAAGCATTGGGTAACTATTTTGTTTCTCATTTCTTATGAGAAATGTTTCTAAAATTGTGTAGAAATTTTAGAAACAACGAAACGAGATCAAGTTATTGTTTTTTGTTTCAATTTTCAGTTTTTTTCCAAAGTATACACTAAAAGATTATTTTAGCATTCTTAACTTATAAATGTATAAAAAAAATTAAAAGATAAACATGATAAAAAAAATTGAAATTTAATTTAAAATTTTAATTTCCATTGAAAACATTTACTTTTTTAATTTATAATTTTAGAAAATTAAAAAAAAAAGAATAATAAACAAAAAAAACTACTGAAATGTAATTCTGTTTTATTCATTAAAAAAGAAACCAAAAATAAAAAAAATAAAATCAAACTAAAAATAAAAGTTTAACAAAGAGATATTAAAAAAAATAGCCATTTAACCTATCGACACTTTTAATGGAAAATTAGTAAACTTTAATTAGTGAAAAATAATTTTAGAAATTAAAAACAAATATTGGAAACGTAGTATAATTTTAATATATGTTTGAGTATGTTTTCGGTTTAGTCTCAATTATTTAAACAGTTAATTGTTGTTTAAAAATTTCAATTCAGTCTCTTGAATTTAAATATTTTTTAGAATTGAGTAGAAATTTGATTTTTTTACTCTTTAGGGACATAATTCTTCCGCATAACTTATGTCAACTTAGTGAGGATCATATCATATAAAGTTATCAAATCAATTTCAACCTTTACTACTGAAAATGATATAATGAAAAGGGAATAAATTGAAAAAATACCTAAATATTAAAAAATAATATATATATTTAGCTGTTTAAAAATAATGCTTTTGTAAAATATCTGACCTTATGCCTACAACTTTCTTGAAATCATTTTCGAGTGTACGTGTCACGTAACCATAGAAATCAAAATTAGGACTTCTAGGGCAATGTTCCTGCATCGTAAACAACATTGATAAGTCAACGTGAACACATAATTCAAMTTGTTTAGACATATATCTGACTAAAAGGTTGGAGGATCAAATCTCTATTGTATTTATTGTTGAACTAAAAAAACAACACTAGATAAAAGATAATAATAATAATAAAGTTAGAGTACTAATTTTAATCATTTTACTTAACTGAATTCTTGAATAGGAACTAGTGATAAAATCATACTCCTCGATCTAAAAAGAAACATCTAACTTAGTCTTAATCAAAAAAATATCCAAACACATAAAATAAATATGCCAAACACCGCTCAACATAGGGAAAGACAATTGCTCTATAGAATCCATTTTGGAGGGCACGATAATGATTCCCAAATTTAATTGGGACAACATTATTAACACGAACAAAATTCAGTAGATAAGACATTCATTGCTATCTCTAAGATTAATAGTTCAATCCTCGTCCACAATTTTTTAACTCGAAAAAAAGGGACAAGAACGAGGATAGAGAAAGGCTTTTCCCAATTTAATATTGCGGACAAGGGCAAGGTCCCATTGATGAGGTTTGGCATAACTCATCTTGGGTATTTCCAAGTCCTCTCTCTGGGACAACATTATTAACCCGAGCAATGTTTAGTAGATAAGACATTCATTACTCTCTCTAAGATTAATAGTTCAATCCTCGTCCGCAATTTTTTAACTCAATAAAAATGGATAAGATTGAGGATAGAGAAAAGCTTTTCCCAATTTAATATTGCAGGCAAGGGTAAGGTCTCATTGATGAGGTTTTGCCTAACTCATTTTGGGTATTTCCAAGTCCTCTCCGTGGCTCACCTATCAAGCTAGGTCTAAGGATTTTTCCAGCCTAATGAAGCCTTATTTATCAAAGGCCACCTCGCTCAAGTTAGGTTTCTAATCTAAGCTCTGTCGAAGCTTTTAAATTCGAGCTCCTCGGCTTGGAGGTCCCTTTTTTTAATTGGTGCACCAAACGTTATATCATTGGCTTAAGAGATGGTCAATCACTTCATTTCGAGAGTTGACTCGAGCTCTTTTTCTTACCCAATTGATGGGAGGGCGAGAGCAAAAACGACTGACTACCCACCTTCTTACACTCCTCCATTGTGCCGCTCTTGGAATGTTGAGTACCTCAAGATTTACTACCCTTAAGACGGTAAAATTCAACCTTCAGACTTAGGATCAAATTAACTTATCGGTGTCTTTTTTATTTGTTCTTAATTAGAGGAAGCCTAGCGAAAGCCCTACTTAAATAGGAAGAGGGCATGGTACACCAACTAAGAGAGAGATCTCTGATTTAAAAAAAAAAAAGGATTTGATCATGCTAGAAAATCCTTAGGCTCAAGTTATTATTAGGTGGTCCTAGATCAAGGGACCTAGAAGGGATGAAGGGGCAAAGATGAGTTATGTTCAACCTGGCGAAAGAGACATTCCAGACATTTGATAAAGAGAACTTGATTAGATCAACATTTTTTTCTTTGCATTGTTTTCTTCCTCTTCTTCGTCCATGTCCTAACCCTTAATTTTTGTCAATTGATTGTGAGAGAAAGACCTCAAATTTTGTTCGTCCTTCATGGTCTACTTACCCCTCAATAATTTTGTTTGCCCCATGGTATTTTGATCGTGAGAGGAGATATTACCCTAACCCCCAAATTGCTCCCAACGACGTATTTCAAATGTGACTAAGACTCTTAAATTTTCTTTTTTAGAGCTCACCATTATGTCACATCTCCACCTTTATTTTAAAGAGGAAACTAACTAAAGGGTAGTTTTGAAATAAGTTTAAAGGTTAAGGGTCAAAATGAAACTTTTGGAACGATAGAAACATCATCGAAACCTACCTCAAAGTTCAAGGGCATAATTGAAACCTATGCTCACGTATACCATTATGTTTACATCTCATCAAGTGCATACATCACTGCACTTCCACTTTACACCTATCATGCCACATTATATTTTCGTACTCATTTTAATAGAAAATTTGATAGCAGGGTTATTTTGAAATATACCACATTGAAACCGAGTTATTACCAATTTTGCCTCACATTTTATAAGTTTAAATTTTACTTTGATTTTTTTCCAATTATCATTAGTCTATTGAGCAAATTTTTTAAAATAATATTTAGATAAAAATTTCTAATAGTGATACTCGAAAACAAAATAAAAGATTAGAGTAAAATTGAAACTAGAACCTATTACATACATATGTAATAGGTTTATACTATATTATACTTTATGGGTATATTAAATTTAGGGCCAAATTATATACCCATAAAGTATAATATAGTATAAACGTTTTTTTTTCCATAAAATTAAATATTGAACCACAAAAATAAAAAAGAATTGGATGGGAAAATTATTTGTAACCTCGATAAAGCCACGTCGAAGAGAGATGTAATCGGACTTTGTGATTGATCCATGAAACTGCTTCACAAATGCTACCTAAAATAAAATTAAAAACAATATTTTGAGGCCTTTTTTTTTACATTTATTATATATTTCAAAAATAAATTTATACTCCAAATTCTTTATTTGTAATCTATTTTTAAAATTTTAGTCATATTTGAAAAATAATCATTAAAAAAAATTTACAGACAATTTTACTTTGTTATTAATTTTAAAGATTTAACTTTTGTTTCTGCTTTTATTTGATTCTTTTAATTTTAAAATATACCACATTGAAATCGAGTTATTATATTTATTTTATGTTATTTATGTAAATACCTCATATAAAAATGGTTTCTATAAAATTATTCTGCTAAATGAGTTTCTATCCCAAAAATTTTGGCAAATTATTTATAATTTGTCTTTGAACTTAAAATTTTTTTAAAAGAAAACAAAATTAAAAAATTGAAAACAAAATCATGATAATGTTTAATTACCACCCAACCAATGACAGCAGCTTTTCTCCAAAATCCTTGGGCACGTTCAACAAACTCGGCATCTTGAGAAGCTAAAAAGGGTAGAGAAGGAAAAAAAATTAAGAAGAATTCAATATTGTAATTAAAAGGCTTAATTCAAGGATGACTAAAATCTTGTATAAATAATACAAAATAGTAATTAAAAAACAAATCACAAATAAAAATAAAAATAAAGGTGTATGGGGTTATAGTTTCTTTTTTAAGTACAACATATGGGATGAATTACCGCTGAGATATATTTACTTTGTCGGATTAAAGTTAATTAATATTTAAGATAATTATTGATTACAAAAATGAAGTGATTGGGTAAAAGCTCAAACAACGTCCTAAGTGAGATTGAGAAAAACCTTGCCCYCGAGGGGCTCGGGGGGAAGGCATTGGAAGACAAAAATATTATAGAGTGAGCTCTTTGCTCAATGTTGGTAATACGACTAAAGTTCCATATTGGATAAATAAGAGGATGATCATGGATATATAAGTATGAGACAACATCATCATTGATATGAAGCTTTTTGGATGAAACTAAAATCGTGAGAGTTATGCCTAGAGCGGACAATATCATACCATAGTAGAGATACTTGGGGCTATCGTTGGACATCAATTGTCCTTAACAAGTGGCAGTAAAGTCATGGTAAAAAAGCTTAAACTTTGTGGGAGAAGTCTTCAAGTGCCAAACAAAGAAGTTGGTAAGCCTCAGAAGATGTAGTAATTGTGTGCTATGTGGTTGTGCTCTATCCAAATGTGCCTGGAGATTTGAGCTCTCAGCTCTCATGGTAGTCAGAGAGTGGACGGATGAATGACTACTCGAGTAGATAGTGGTACTTTGTTCTTTGTTTGAGGGGAGGATTGTTGGATTTGTAAAGAGTGCAAAAAAAAAAAAAGTTCCATATTGACTAGGGAAGGAAGTGATCTATGGTATATAGATGAGAACAATTATTTTCGTTGATATGAGGTTTTTTTGGTAAAACCAAAAGTAAAGTCGTGAGTGTTATACCCAAAACTAACAATATCATACTATTGTAGAAATGTGAAGTGTTCGTTGTCCCTAATAAGTGATATCAGATCCATACCCCCGACTTAGTCATGTCAGTAGAATCCTTAGGTATCGAACAAAGAAAGTGGGTGAACCTTGGAAGATGTTAATCATGGTATGATCAAGCTTGGTGGTACTTAATTTATTCGAAGAGAGGATTGTTGTAAATACAACAAAAGCCTCATATTGGCTAAATAAGGGGATGATCATGAATATATAAGTATGGGAAAACATCTCCATTTTGGTACGAGACTTTTTTAGATGTAACCAAAAATAAAGTCGTGAACGGTCTAAAATAGACAATATCATATTATTTTGATATTTGGAGGATCGTTTTCTCGGTTAGATTAGGGAAATACAAGATGCTTTATTCACTTATATAACGTGACAAAATTGGAATAATTAGCTACATGTATTGAGAGGTTGTTTTATATAATTTAGCTGAAAATCATTAAAACTAATATATTGCTCAACATATTAAATCAACCGATGGTAAATGAAATTTTAGAAATGCAATAGTTATAATTTTTTTTTTTTAAGTAATTCGTTAATTTTTCTGTTTAAATCCTACTTTAATCTCAAACTTTTATATTTTTTTATATTTGTCTTAAGTTTGTTAAATATTATATGGATACAAAAAAAATAATTTACCCTTTCCAGATCGTGAAATTTGAACTCCTCTCTCCGGAATAGAATCCTCCCAACTCTTCCATAGTCGTATCTGCACAAATTAAGTAATATTCATCCATCATGACAGGGATGTTCAAAAACTCGATGACTCGAAAAAACCGATCAACCTAACTTAATTCATACGATTTGGATTGGGCCATAAATTTATTTTTGTTTGCATTGAGTTCAAATAAATAAAAATTCTATGGGTTGAGTTGACTAAAGGTTCGCCCGAAATAAGTTTGGATGGAACTGAACCAACCTGAGTTTATTATTAATCTTAAAACTATTTCTTTTACTGACCATAAAAATTGTATATAGTCATATTTATTTTAAATTTATCTCATTCAATAATTTTTTATGTACTATCCTACATCTGCCTTTAAAGCCAACTTTTTCAAGATTTTTTAGTGTATTTTTTCACTATATAAATAAACATCGATTTAATGATCTTAATTCAATATTATACCGTATATAAATAAATGTTAAAGATATATTATCCTTTTACTTTTTTTTGTTATACAGTATTTTGAATAAGTGATTCGTATAATCCGAATCAAACTCAGGATTCAGACACTCACATGCTTCTTAGTAAATCAACTAGGAGGCACACTTAAGTTTGGAATTTTCATGATCGAGTCATCGAAAAGGAAGATGTATCTTGTTAGTATAGATAGTAACTAATGTAACTTTGAAATCATTATCTAAATCTAAGGTGTGAGTAAATAAGCATAATTTTTTAAAATAGAAAATTAAAAAAAATGAAAAAGTTATCAAACGAACGATTTTTTTTGGAGAGTGAGATTACCTTTGCTGCAGCAAGAAGCATGGTAGTAGCACAAAAGATAACATGAACAACAGCCAACACAAATATGAAAATATGCAGCTGATGCAGAGCTTCCAACGACAACAGAGGAACCTTTCCCTGTTCATAACCATTTTCATATGAGGATTTTAATTTTTTTTTTCTTTCAAAATCTCGGAAAAACGTCGAAAAATGTCGAGAAATATTAAAAATGTACATACCCTTGAATGTCAATTGATAAACTAATAACCTAGCAAACTAAAACTTTCTTTGTTAATTTGGAAAAAAAAAATTGAGTTTCCATGATTTCTAATGAATTTTTGTAAAATTTCCGTTGCTAGCGATATTTCTATTGACATTTTCCATTAACATTTTCTTACTGTCTTTTTTTTCATGTGAAAAAACATAGGTCTAAAGGGTCAATCATAACATTTTGTTTTTATATCTTATATATTTTTTAAAAGTATGCTTATTGATAATATTTTTCTTTATGTTTTAATCTATATGTTAAAAAAATATTTTAAAATAGTAGCTAAAATTTGAGAACTAAAACAAAGTTTTCAAAGACCAATATTTTGTTGTTCTTTTTTTCTTTATTTAGTTAAGATTTCAAAAGTATTTTTAAAAAGTGAAAAACTACACTTAAAAAAAACATAAATATAAGTAATTCTAACTTAATTTTAAAAATAAAAAAACACACACACACACAAATTTTGTCCCATAAGGCCTGAAATTGTCAAAATTTATACATAAGTTTCTAGAAGTGGAGAGGATGGAAGCAATTAGGGATAGAAACCCGAAATAGAAAGGCAACGAAAATGTTATCGAACGAGTCCTTACTTTTCGTGAGCAATGTTGAACATTTGTTTGCGTCGATAATAGACGACGCCCGATATTATTATCACCGATGAAAGTAGGAGAAGATGAGAAATGATGAACAACTGATGCATTCCTCTTGCATGGAAGCATATAGTTTGCAAAATCTGGGGGCATACAGAAATGGCCAATTGCACCTTGAGACACAGTCAATAACAGGGAGATGAACCCTAAAATCATCAACTCTGTCAAAAAAAAAAAATGAGAAAGTTACAAAACATAACCTTTTTTTTATATTTGTACTAAAAAAGATTCTTACCCTGTATTTTTGTACTAAAAAAACATTCTTAATTATATCGTGTTTCGTGAAAGTTACAAAACATAACATTTTTTTTTATATTTTTTACTAAAAAAACGTTCTTAATTATATCGTGTTTCGTGAAAGTTACAAAACATAATATTTTTTTTATATTTTTGTACTAAAAAAATTTCTTACCTGTATTGTTGTACTAAAAAAGAAGTTCTTAATTATATCGTGTTTCGTGACTCAGACCTAAATGTACTTTTATATTTGTGTCAATTTCGTTTCAATCTATTTTTGTACTTAACTATATATGAGTTAGAATAGACTTTTTTTTTCATATTAATCACAAAAATAATTAATTAATGGATAAGATGTTTAAGTACTTTGAAATTCTATAATGGTAAATTGAGGATGAATTTTAGGAAGAAAAAAAAAGTGTTTTAATTAGAATCATTTTTGTATAAGCACTTTGGAGAAAAAAACATTAATTGAAGATGAGTTTAGGATGGTCTAATTTAGAATGGTAGAAAAATATTTTTAGCCTATTAAAATATCTTTTCAATAATTTCATAATATTTGGTAAAATAATCAAAAGTGACTTCAAAATGCATTTAATTACTTTCAGTTCAAAAGTCATTCAAAATCACTTTTAAGTGCTTTTTTACATCATTTTAAAGTACTTTTAAAGTTTTTTTTTTTTTGGTTTGTTTTTTAATTTTCAAATACCACTTTTGATTATCTAACTAAGTACTACAAAAATTTTGAAACAAATCTTTAAATAAGCTAACAACTCCTTTATCAGTCCAAAACTCTCACCTTAATTGTGAACCTAAACATGTGATTGAATATAATTGAATAATTACTATGAATTATTAAGTGAATTTTGGATTAAACTTAAAAAACTTAGTCCTTTTATTAGTCATGATGATTAAAAAAAAAGGAAAAAAAATTGATATGATAATTGAGGGAGAACCTTCTTTTAGTTTCTGCAAGGCATCATAGAGTGCATCCTGTCCTTTACGCTGTAACCACTGAATCAAAGAAAAAACCATATAAAAACTTAGGCTAAATACAACAAATGATCCATAATGTCTTTAATCTTTTAAAATTGTCTTCTTTACCCTTGGTTGTATAAAGATTCTCAATTAGGTTATGTTTTTCCATAAAAAATTGTTAAAACGGGTAAACAAAGGAGTTGTGTGTCCGTTGGACGGGCATTTGGATTTCCATGTTTGTTTTGCGGGAATGTAAGATAAGATGTCCATATGAGGAGGCATTTTACGGGTTTTGGATGCCCTTTTGATACATGGGTTTCCAAGATTCCCTTGTTGAGGCATCCACGTTTTACATTTTTGCCCTTCATTTTTTTTCTCCATATATTTTCTTTCATCAATTTTTTTTAATTTTAATATTTTACCCTTCTTTATTTTAATATTTTAAATTTATAATTAAAATAAATTAATGTACTCAGAACTAATAAACAACTTTATGCTATTAAATATATTTGTACATTAGATTTACATGTAAAATAAATTGCAATTAAGTTATATAATATCTTCATTTATTTTTTATATTGGTAAGGAATTACATTATTAACAATATTTATTATCATAAATATATAATTTTAAAGCAACATTTTGCTTGCGACCAACATAGCTGTTATATTTTTCCTCTTAAAAAAATATAATGTGATGATAGGATAAATAGATTTCACTCAAGATAGCAAAAATTATATTATTGTCTTTTTGGAAACCATTAAAGTTGAAAATTAAATATATATTAAGTTAATATGAATTAATTTGTTCTACAAAATAACATATAAAAAATAATAAATAATAAATTATTTCAAATAAATCTATTATATTAAATGAATTTATAAATTATATAAATATTTGTAAGGGTATTTTTGGAACATTCCATAAATTTAACATATTCCCAAAAATAAATCCTGCAAAACAAACATGTCTATCCAAATATTCTCAGATATCCTACCTACGAAACAAACATGGTTAACTGAACATGTCGGACATCTAAAATTTCGAGCATCTAAAATTCTAGGCATCTATAGATTCCGGTCATCTACATTCCCAAAAAACATAGATATGCTCCTCGATTCTATTTGAAACATGAAACCTAATTCACACCCATCAACAAAATCTAACCCCGCTCGTCTAGAAATCCGCATTTCTTTCACGTTGGATGCCCAGGTGAYATTTTCAAATTTGGTTCATTTTAGTTCTCATACTTTCAAAATGTTTATTTGTCCCAATGGTTTTAAAAAGTGACCATTTTGGTCGTTACTTGCAAAATTTTAGATCAAATTATATATACACATAACGGAAACATTTTAATACAAAATCATGATTACATTTCAATAAATATATATTGTGTTGTGTTGTGTTGAAGTTGTGGTAGAAAAAACAAGACAAAAAATAAAATTAAGGGACCAAAAATGGTCACTTTTTAAAAATACAGGTACCAAACCAGACATTTTGAAAGTATAGAGACTAAAATTAATCAAAGTTAGAAGTATATATACCAAAATGAATCAAAGCTCAAAGTACAAGGACCAAAATAGTATTTTTTAACCCTAGATATATTAACAAAACCATAATTCAACAGTACATCAACCTCCTATTAACAAATTTTGACATGTTTTTCTAGAAAGAAAGATGTGAGTTAGAATTTTAATACTTCGGAAAAAACAAACCTATCCCAACATTTTAAAAAACGTCGGGAAAAAATTGGACTCAGGCGTGAATAGGGCCAACTTTTTCCAGACATTTTTTTCAAAACGTCGGGAGCAAGTAGACCTATCCCGACGATTATATTTCTTCAGAAGAAAGATCTTTGCCTGTAAGTCGGAGAAAAAACGTGGAATAATGAAGGATGAAATTAAGAAAAAATTTATATAGGTATGAACCTTTCCAAGGTGATGAAGGCCACGTTCAGCGCAGAAGGAAATGAGAACAATGATGGAGCAAACAACAGCAACAATCCATGTGGGAGTGAACTCAAACTTAGCATTTGGAGGTTCATGTACAACAAATCCTCCTTCTGCCTCCATTAATGGAGATCCCTTCAACTTCAATAATCCTTCTTCTTCTTCTTCTTCTGCTCAACAAATAAATTAAATCAATCTGCCTTTTCTTTTTCTTCAAGCTTATATTGTGAGCCATTGGCTATGGAGGAGGGAGGAAGCAAAGAATAAAGGTGGGATGGAAAAGGCAAAGGGAAAGGGATATTGTAAATGGGTAACTAAGAATATGCCTTTATGTTGAGGGAAGAAACTAATTGTATTCTACTATATATATGTATGTATGTTTTAGTGGTTGATGTTTCAAAATTTTCTCCTTTAATCTTATTTTAAAGTTTCAATTTAGCCTCTTACACGTGTTAAAATTGGAATTGGTTGATAATAATTATGCAATATACGTTTATTATCAACTAATTTGAACATTTACCAATGGTGAGAGATTAAATTGAAGAATGGTTAAATATTAAGGACTAAATTAAAAGTTTGTAAACCATTGAGACGAAATAGAAAAAAAAAGTACTTAAATATTAGGGACTAAAACACATATTTAATCATAGTTATTAAATTGGAATCAGAATTGCTAAAACGAACATAGCTCAACAGTAATTGGACATATATCAGAGTTAGAGTCAAGATATAAAGTTTATTGTATATATTGTGAAACAATAGAATAAATTAAAATAAAATATATAATTAAAAAAGTAATGCCAAAATTTTAAACCTCGACGTAAATAAAAATCTTGAATTATGAAAATGTTGATGGATATTTCTAAAACAATCATAAAAATTAATAAATTTGTAAAAAAAAAATATTTAAATTAACAAATAAGTTTTAAAAAGATCTTAATAATAATAAGATGTCTACATTATTGATATTTTAATATATTTGTCGATTGTTTTGCAAATGAAAATGTCGATTCACTCTCTATCATGTGGGCACAGAACTTCATTTTAGATCTCAACAAGCCTAAAGAGAGAGAGAGGGAGAGCCCCTCTCTCCCTTGTTTCATGGCTCCATAGAAGAAAAAATTGAGGAGCTCTCCCCCTCTCCCTAGATATAGAATCGGAGTTTTCCTCTCTCCCTTGTTCCTTCTTCGTGCCTGGTGAATGTCATTAGGGGTTGACAGCAGCCGATGGTGAGTTTTACTGTAGAACAGAGAGGGAGAAGAAGGTGAAAGGAGAGATAATTTAAAAAAGAAAAATAAATAAATGAGAGAAGTCTAATCATAAAAAAGAATATATTATTAAATTAATAATAATAAATGAATTTAAATAAAGAAAAGGGCAAAACGGGGACTTCCTTATCTCCTTGCCGTCCAAAATTTGATAACGACACCTAAAATTTGACAAGAGTGTCAACCGCATCAAATAATAATTCCTACTTTCAAAAATTATATTAATTGTGATAGAGAAGTATATCTAGGGTGTAATTGGTTCGGGTCAAGTCAGGTTTTGGGGAAAACCAACCCGAACCGAAACTATTCAGGTCAAAACCGAACTGACCCGACAGTTTTCAAGTCAAGAACCGACCCGACCTGAATTGAATTCGGTTTTTTTTCCTTCATCTTCTTCCTCCCTTTCTCCTCCTCCTCTTTCTCTTCCTTATCCTTCTAACCCTACCGTTTTTCCCCTGTTTTCCATGAAACTAAAAATCCGAAAAAATATCCAATCATTTTTTGATTTTTTCAAAAGGAACACAAACAGAAAATCTTACATTTTTTGGGTCAATTTTTTCCTTTGTTTTTGTTGAGAAATTTTATATGGGTATTGCTCAAAAACCCCTAAATTCAACACCAACCTTTGATTTCCATCTCCCATCTCAAATCCTCCAATCGAAACACTTCCAACGTCTCAAACAAGCTCACCGCCGCCTCCACCGCTGTGACTTCAAGATCTCCGATTCCCGCCGTGTGTCGCCGCCGGTGGAAAGTGTTGCTTACCGTCAGGGTTCGTTCAAAGAGAGAGATACGGAGGGAGAGAGAGGAAGGGAGGGGGCGGCGTGGGTTACCTATGAAAGTGAGGGAGGGAGAGAGAAGATGGGAGTGAGAGGTAGGGAGGGGGCGGCATGGGTTGTGAAGTGAGGGAAGGAGAGAGGAGATTATAAATATGACCTAATTTGATTAAAACCGTTCGGTTCGGTTCATATTTTGTTCAAACCAAACCGACCCGAACTAGTTCGGTTTGGTTAGATTTTTCGGATCGATTCAGTTTCTTTCGCCCCTAATTATATGAAAGCAAAATATTGTTGTCAGATCACTATAAATATATGGTACCTTAGTATAAGCACATATGCTACAATATCGATGTAGAGTGATCGATGTCCTTTTTATTAGGTCTCCTTCAAGTAAAAATATTTGAAGTTGCCACCGATTTATGAGCGTGATTGATCTAACTAAAAAATAAATTTTAGCTCGGAAGTCAATTGAATAGTGAAGATTATTTTTTATAATTAAAAATACTAAAAAAARTAGAAGCCGCCATCCAAGTGCCATAAAGGCTTCTCTCTCCTACTCATTTTACTTTTTATTTTTGTTTTCCTTTTGCAAAAAACTCTTTCCACTACAACCAATGACGCAGCAAGTGAGATCTTTGGGATTTTTTTTYTTTTCCTTTTATGGTCTTTTCCTCCGTTACTAAATTAAAATATCAACAAAATATAAAAGAGATAAACAAATTATCACGATATAAACATAATATTAATATTAATACTAATAATTTTTAACTTATTTTATAAAAGCATAAAAGCTCATTTGTTCAAAATTTTAATATTTGTCATGAATTTTTTGTTTCTATAATTTTTTTTAAATATTCATAACATTAACATCTTATCGGTATTTCTATAAAATTAAGAATTCAACATTTTCGTCRAAATCGACATTTAAAACATTGTTCTTCATTCTGAACTTAATTTAAATATATGTTATTAGTATTAGTGTAATGAATCAATAATATTATATTGTACTCAATCATTTAATTTTTTTTATTCATATTTGCATTACTTATACACTAAACAATGCTCAGATTTGACTCAYATATGTGCTAAAGTTGTGATTTATAACTTAAATAATAAGGGAATTCTCCTAGTATTTCTCTAAAATGTGCTAATATAATCATAACTCGATAAATAAAACGTTAAATTACGTTTATTGAAGTTAAGTGGAAGGTTGAATCTCCCCTCTCTAATAATATCCACTCATTTAATTTCTTTTTTCTAAAATATTCATCAATATATATCTCTATAAATATGAGTTATCGACAACCTTGACTAAGTGCCACATGTGGGAACCTTAGGTTAGATGAGAAGTCAAAATTGTCCATATCCATCGTCAAAATCACCAATTTGGTTTTGAATTTCTTTCTTTGTTATTTTCTATATTTCTTTATGGTTGGTCCCGTTCAGATATTCACAATCAAGAAACACTGAATTCTCTCAAGAGTATTGTGAAGAAATCTGATGGAGTCTCCGTTGAAGCTATACTCCTTCTGGGGAAGCACTTGTGCTCAACGAGTTCRAATTGCACTCAACTTGAAAGGTCTTCCTTCTCTTTCTTTTTCTTTTTCCTAATTCTTTCCCCTCATGTTGTGATTTTTTTTTGTTAAGGATCCTACATTGAAAAGAGAAAAAATGTATCTTACAAAAGTCTATAATAGACATGAACTACTCCTCTCATTGTCAATTGATTTTGAGATGAAACCCCGTSAATATTGATATGATATCAGAGTCCAAAACGCCCAAACAAGTATCCGGTCCAAAAATGGGATCCGAGAACCCCATGAATATTGATATTTTTTGTTTCTTCTATCTTGAAATCTCTTTATTTTTTTTTTTTCCTTGGGATATTTTTTACTTTTTAGGGCTGAATTTTGAGTACAAAGCTGTTGACATAATGAAGGGAGAGCATTCCAGTCCTGGTAATATTTCATCTATCTTTGCAGCTTTCTCAACTTCGTTGTTAATTTTTTTAATTCTTGATTGGGAAGAGAGAAAAGTTTGAGACATATTTTTAATTAAATCTTGTGATTGAAATATAAGAAATTATGTTGATTTCTTCATCTTGTTGAAGTTATGTGTCTCAAGGATTTGAAATGAATTTAATTTGTTTTTATGTTACTAAGGAAAAGAAAATAAAAAGTATACTAATACAATAATTTGAAATTGGTTGAAACATGACAAGGTCAAATTAGTAATTTAACTTAAATTTTGTGAATTCCCAAAATTCTACCATAGTTTGGAAAATGTTTCAAGTAAAAAGTTCTATTTTTCAAAAAATCTCATGAGTTTCTTTTTGTAAAACAATATCTACTAAAATTTATTAACATAAAGTTGATAGATACGTCTGTTAGGAAGCATTTAACTACCTAAAAAAATTACTTATTATACCACTAGTACTTCACTTAAAAGTTCAAAAGTATACTAAACACTAACTTTACTTGTTTTTTTCGATGTTTAGAGTATCTCAAGCTCAATCCTGTCGGTTTTGTACCTACTCTCGTGGATGGGAATATCGTCATTGCCGACTCTTTTGCTATCATAATGGTTTGTGCGCGACCTTTGAACTTTTAGAATTGTAATGCTAATAGTTCTCGGAACTTTAAAAGTGTCTAAAAAATAACTTCATATACAGTATTTGGAGGAAAAGTTTCCAGAACATCCTCTATTGCCTCAGGATCTTCATAAAAGGGCTATTAATTATCAGGTATTTTTCATTTGTTAATTCGTGTATTCAAACTAGCACAATTGCATATGCACAGAGTTACTTAGAAAATTAAAAATGCATAGCTCAATAGTTAATTAAGTAAATTTCCCCTCTTTTTTCCGATCCACCAGTTAGATTCGAGCATGATACACTTTTTAGTGATTGGGAGAGCCTGAATACTCTCTTTCGGATCGAGGAAACAGTTCTTAGAGATCCCTTTTCCGTTTGGAAGATACAAGAGCTCACTTGTTGTGCTATAGAAAATAATAATAATCACACTTTTTTGTAATAGTAAATTGACTTCTCCAAATTTCTCCCCAGGCTGCAAATATTGTCTCTTCGAGCATACAACCTCTCCAAAATCTTGTTGTTGAGGTGAGCGATTAACCTGCAATCTTTTGGAATTTATTTCATTTTTTGTTTCCTTTTCCTTTTCTGTAAATTTTGTATTTATGTTTTAGTCCTTAATATCTGTGAATTTTTTAATTCAATCTCTATATCTTTTTAAAATCTTTCAATTTTTAATCTTATGTTCTACCATTTTCAATTGAGTCTCTCGCGAGAGGTGAATGTGTAAAAAATTGGCCGATGATAAGGTGGAATGGCATAAAATTGAATTGGTGAAAGTTTAGAGGAAGAAAAAAAAGGTGATTTGAGACGAGAAAGTTTCTAATTCCTCAACATTTTTGAAAATTTGATAGGGATTTTGAGTTTTTTCTCTTGATGATATTTTTCCTCTAAATTTTTGTCGATTCACTGAGTACTATGTCATGTAAGTTTAAGTTTATCATCGGCTAATTTTAATATTTACCAATAACGAGTGAGTAAACTAAAAACAGTTAAAACATGAGGGACTAAATTAAAATTTTTAAAACAACGGGACTAAAACCATTATATTTACATAGGTTCACTTATTTATTTTCTCTTTCTTTTACTCTTTTCTTGAATTCTTTTTTTTAATGGTTTTTATGAGATTTCAATCTTATATATATAGATATAAAAAAAAAATCTTATATATATAAATTAATTTAATTTACTATTTTCTCAATTTACAGAAATACATCGAGGAAAAATCAGGTCCTGAGGAGAAACTTTCCTGGGTTCATCACGTCATTGGAAAAGGCTTTTCAGGTGACAACTTCTCTAAATTAAAATTATTTCTTAAATCTTAACTAACTTTTTTTAAATGAGTTTTAAAAACCTATGTTTTAAGGTTTCAAATTTTTCCAAAAAAAATTATATATATAACTTATTTGAGCATAGAATACCTATCCAAATGATTGAATGAATCTCTTTGTAAATAAGGAAACCTACAAAAGGCGGATGCACACCCTAATRCTCAAGTCAGTACAGGTTGAAATTTAGTATATTGGTTATATGTAGTAGAGATCCACACTACATATAAATGGCTTTTCKTTTGGATTTATATGGGTCATGATTGGAAAAATTCAATTAGCCACTCGCCATTTCCTCCTCAGATCGTGGGATTACACAGGAATTGTGTTAGTATTTACTAACCTTCCCTCTCTGAAGTTGCTGGCTGCTCCAAAGATGGCGGAACAGATTGAGACATGTAGTAATGGACTGGATATTGGTACATCGGCCATATTTGAATTCGACTTTTCCAACCTCCATGTAATGAAGGCCCCTCCTTTACTTCTTGGCGCATTGTCAATGGTGTGACACGTAATGGTCACATTTCGCGCCCACAACCTAACTAATATAAAAGAAGTTTCAAAATTTGAAACCATATGTTAAAATGCATTAACAACAATAGGTTTCGCTGAGAGAAAACAATGTAGAAAGAAAAATAAAGTTGTCACATTTTTAGTGGTGGTTAACAGTAAGTTTGGTGTTGACCAATCAAAACTTAAATATTATCGATCTTTTTTATATCATTAGGTCGAGCCTCTCCCTCCACTCTTAAACTTACATAACTTTGTTATAACTTTTCTCTGTCATTTTCGTGTGTTTCAGCACTTGAAAAGTTGCTAACAGATCATGCAGGAAAATTTGCAACTGGAGATGAAATTTATCTGGTTAGTTTCAACTTTGAGCTTAATCTTAATTATCCATGGTACCAAATATGTTAGCATTCAATTGAAATTCTAACCAATTTTCTCATCTACATATCATCTTGTTGTTGGCCCTTGGATTGATAGCTAAGAACTATCAATTGTGCATATTTTACATTTGTTGGGTTTGTGTTTAGGGCACGGTTGGGTTCGACATCTTAAACCTGAAAATGTTAAGTCGTATAGAGTTTAATTTGAGGATTTAAAGAAACCTGTATTTAGGGTACACATTTGGGAGAAAGGTTTGAGGTACCATTGAAATTTTGTGGGTTTGTCCAAGAAACTCAGGACTTAAAAAACTCGTGGGACAAACATGGATTCGACATCTTAGGTAAACCTGACCAAACATTCATTAGAGACAATATTGCAATTAAATTTCATGATTTTATAAGACTAGAAAGAGTATTTTATATATGGTTAAATTACAATGGACTTAATCAGTATACTTTCAATTGGTTTTTATTCTTTTAAAAGTTTTAATTTACTCTTTCAGAGTTTGGACTCGTTTCAATTTAGTTCTTATAGTTAGAGTTGGAAAATAATAAATAAAAAAACAAAAGAATAGGCACATTATCAAATAAAAGAAAGGTGTTAAAAATATAATCACAAAGAGAATTTGTGAGTTAGACTAAACTCTAAGGTCCAAATCGAAACTCTTACAATTGTATTACCAAATTAAAACAAGTTTAAAATCTTAAGGATTAAGTCGAAACTTTTAAAATAATAAAGACCCAATTAAAACTATGCAGAAATTACATCGAGTTTCTTTGATGCATCTTTGAAATTTCATTGTTTAAGAAATTGTTGAGGAAATATGATAAACTATTAACTATTATTGTTATCATTTGCAGGCAGACTTGTTTTTGGCTCCTCAGCTTTATCGAGCCATTGAAACATTCAATGTTGACATGGTATTACTGCTTGAAATTTCATGTTTATAGACTAAATTTGTTTTTTTCCGTTGCTAAAGATCATAATTCTAGTCGTGCCACTCGGCCCTGTTTTAAGTCACGTGTTTTCTTTTTGGTTTGAGAATGTTTGGGTGGGCAAAGAATGGTTCAGGAACAATATGTGAACCAAGCTAAAACTAAATTGTGAAATTTACGCTCGAACGGGAGGGGTTAAATTGACAGAACTTTTAAAACAATAGGAACCAAATTCGTCGGTCGAAGTGATGGGAACTAAGAAGCACTTTATTCTCAATCACTTTTTGTAATTCAAACTATTTTTTGCAGTCGAAATTTCCACTTTTATTGAGGTTGAATGAGGAATATGATAAGGTACCAGCATTTCAAGATGCATCACCATTGAAGCAGCCTGATGCTCCTTCTCAAAGCTCTACCTAAATTTAGTGATGGATTGTATCTGTTTGTAGTGTGATTTCCATTTTCCATTTCAGACAGTTTTTACATATTTTGGTTTTTGTGGACTTGGAGCAGATCTGATGATGTAATAGCAAAAAATAAAGACAGCAGACACAGTGTGAACTACTGTACTCAAAGAAATAAGAGAAGTTTTTCCTCAAGTCCAAGTATGCAGGAACAATCCACTACAAAAATAGAACTAAAAACGTCGGGAAAACATTTTCCCAACGTAGATATTGCATCGGCAAAAATGTCGGAAGAAATCCATTGGGAAAGCCACCTCCCGACGAATTTATGAAAATCGTTGGGGGGTAATGCTCTATACCAAATAAGAATTTTATTTATATTGAAATAAATTTAAAATAATAACAAGAAACATAAATACTTATCAAATGTTTAAATTTCTTAGTCTAATTGAAAACGAGAAACGGGAACTTTATCTAAGTGAATTCTTAGAGACTTTCAACAGTGGAAGAAACATAATCAAGAGAATAAAATGATTGAAAATTCAGAGCTGTGAAATATAAACTTGCCATATCCTGCTACCTCCAACGTTCTTAAGTAACTCGATATTAAATCAAAACAGCCAGAATTTCGAGAATTCATACAACCAGGAGAAATAAAGTTTTCCTCGAGTATCAAAAGGAAACTTGTTTTGCTTCACAACGTTCAAACAGACCATGGTAATAATGTCAACATTGATTTCAAACAAATTTAAAAAAAGAAAACAACTAGCTTAGCTTAGGCAGTTTGAGGTAGAAAAGCTCTTCCAGGCTGACGGTTTGCTAGAGGCCCATGGCATCCAAGAAGCTGCATAGTCAAATTACCCGCCCCGTGAGTAGACAAATTAAAAGTATAAACCATGCAACTCAAAACAATCAATAGAAATATATGAAAGTTTTGACCATGTGTTTGTGGTTTATGAGTGATGAAGAACCAAGAAATTTCAGATGACGTATTACAAGTAACATGATCCTACAACACAAGCGCCCAAACCAGGTAACATTTTTTGTTTCTTTGGATGAAAACCCAAACTTTCATTAATCATACAAAAGAACAGTCCAACAAAGCGAAGCCAAACTAAAAGAACAGACTACAATCAAATCAACCCGGTAACCTTTCGTAGCATCCAGAGAATAGCTATGTCGTGTTTGGCTTATAGACATGGCCAATTTTTCTTTAGTTAAATCTATTAGACTTTCTATCAGATGCTTCATAATCTGTCTTCAGTTCAATGCAATGAATTCCTTTAAAAGAATATAAAAAGTAGCCTCTCCTAAGTCCCAACTAACATTAGATTCATTCTCCTATATTGTGCTTATAAAAGAATGTATGATAGTAACATCGCTTACCTTCGCATTAACACCATCTGGCATAATCTTGTTCTCTGACTTGTAACTCAGATAATCAGCTCGGCTGAATTTAGTGAATCCCCTGAGAAAAAAAAGGATATTTGGAATGATTAGCATTCAATCAACAAAAGCACTAAATTGGGAATCCATCCTACAGTCAAAGGGGCATACCACTTCCTGCTAACAATGATCTTCTGACGCCCCGGGAACTTGAACTTGGCGCGACGAAGCGCCTCCTGAGCATGCTGGCTGTTGCTGTCCTTGCAGCGAACCGAGAGGAGAACCTGGCCGATGGCGACTCGTGCACAGGTTCCTTGTGGCTTACCAAAAGCACCTCTCATGCCAGTTTGGAGCCTATCAGCCCCGGCACACGAAAGCATCTTGTTAATCCTCAAAACATGGAAGGGGTGCACTCTGACCCTCAAATGAAACGCATCCTTCCCAGCGAATTTCGCCATGTACTTGTTACAGGCGATCCTAGCGGCTTCCAGAGCCTCGCTGGACACATTTTCTTTCTCCCAACTCACAAGGTGCACACAGAACGGGAATTCATCAACCCCCTTCTTCTTCATCCCAACATCATAAATCCTGATCTTAGGATCAGGAACACCGCGACAGAATCGCGATTTAGGGTAGGGCTTGTTTTTAATTTGGCGGTAACATCTAGCAGGCCCTAAGAAAATAGAATGCGAAGTAACAATGGATAATCAATCAATCGGCAAATTGAGAGATGCATCGAATCGAAACATAAAAAGATGAAAAAATCATTTGTGAGCAACGAATAGATTGATTCTTGATTAGAGAATAACATGGAAGAAGAACAGAAAGAACAAGAAAAAGAAGGAAACGTACTTCTCCCCATGGCGTTTGTTGATTCCCTCGCCGGTCCCTCCCCTGGAATTGAATCTCACCTGCGTGGCTGAAATTAGGGTTTTAGAGACTTATACGGGAAGATGACGATGGAAACCAACCTTTTCTGAGCCCAAGCCCAAGCCCAATCCTAAGCCCAAGCCCAAGCCCAAGCCCAAGTATAAAATTTTCACATTCTCGTTTTTGCCCTCTTTTAACCAATATTGTCTCAAATGTCCAGACACTTATATCTACTAGTTTAGTACCACGTAATAAAAATTTTAATTTTATTTATTTAACTAAATTAGTATGTGATTCAAATTTATAAAAATATCATAAGTTTGTTAAATATATTTTAATTTTTATAATTAGTATAATGGTAAGATTTTAAAGATTATTATTATTGATAATGGATCCATTAGTTAATTTTAATATTTATAATTAATTAAAAGTTTTGTAAGGACATAATTTTTTTTCAAAAAAATAAGATAAATTTGTGATTATGATGAATAAATTATTATTTTTTCATCAAACATCTTAAATAAAAAATACATTAATTATAAAAGAAAAAAGAAAAAACCAAAGTAACAAAAAAATATATATATAATACCCTAGCCATGGACTCATTCCTTAAAATAAAATTGCTCACCTGATAATTGATTGACTAATATTATTATTCAACGAGGTAAAAATTTATATCATTTGTGTCACACAAAATCAATCAAATTCTGCCAAAACAAAAGAAAAATATTGGCACTATGATCAACAAAACAAAGGAAATTATTGTGACTATACATCAAAAACCGAGATTTATAACGTGAATGACCATGGGACTTCAGTTGCTAGCTCGTCCATCATTAGGTCACCAATTTTCTTGATAGTATATCTATAAGAGTCTCTGATACTTTCAACTTCATGATTGTACTCTAAAATCACCATTGCAAAGACAAAGAGTCATGGCTCCAACAAAAAACACTTCATCACAATGTGGAATTGTAACAACACACAGCTTAGAATTCAAGATATAGATCCAACACGTGCTTCCCTTGCAACTTGAATATGTTACCCGTCTTGAGACGTCTTTCAAGATTGAAAATTTTTTTGAGAGCACCGAGAAGAATGAATTGAGGTCTAAGTGTTTGTGCACAAAATGATGGAATAAAGCTTAATTTATATAGGTAATAGATGATTAAAAGTTACAAAACTTTAGAAATTTTATTATGAATTGTAATTAAAGGAATTTTTTAGGAAAAACTTTTTGCGTTCCAATTTTTTATATCCCATATATTTAGTATTCCAATCTTTTATATTCCATATATTTAATATTGTTGTTAATAATTATTAACAAATCAATTTACTATATATTTATAATAGTTACCTTAACTTTTATTATAAATAAAGATTTTATATTATTTCTTATTAAACTCAAATGGTGGTTAGAAAACTTCTCCCATTCTTAAATAAATGCCCATCTTAAAAACATTAAAATTAAATTTTATTTTATTTTATAGATTAAAGTTAATTTTAGTTACTGGTTTGTAATTAAACAAAAATTAAAGGGATATAATGATCCTAAAATATTTGTTAGAGATTGTGCGTTTTAATATATTATAGATAATCTATAATATATTAAGAATGCACGATCTCGAAAAAATATTTTAGGATTATTATACCTATTTAATTTTTACTTAATTATAAATAAATAACTCAAATTAATTTTAATCTGTAAAATAAAATATATTTTATTTTATTTTAGAAGGGGCATTTATTTGAGAATGAGAAAAGTTTTGCCAATCACATTTGAATTTAATAATAAAATTTAATTTAATTTATAAAGCTAACTATTATAAATATAGTAAATTAATTTATTAATAATTAATTATCAAGAAATACTAAATATATGGAATATAAAAGGTTGGAATGTAAAAAATCTTTTTTAATTTTTAAAAATTCCTTTAGCTACAATTCAAGATGGAATTTCTAAAGTTTTGTAACTTTTCATCATCTATTACTATATAGATTTGAGCTTTCTTCCACCACTTTGTTCACAAACACTTCTTCATTCATTTTTTTTAGTGCTCTCAATTCTTTTGTTCGACGAGAAATTCAATAAGAGAAAACTCAAATTAATGAACTTGTGTTTGTATTTGTGTACGTGGATATTACAATCTCTAATGTATAATCCCCTGATTAATTCTCTCAAATGTAAACTTAATTCAAGGGCTTGTGAGCTTGTTCTTGAATCAATGGTTGATACCTTCAGCTTCTTGCTTGTCAATGGATCTTTGAAGTCTTCGGTTTTAAGTTTGTTGAAAACTTTGACTCGTTGATGGAGTTCTTTGGCTTATAGTTTGATGAAGACTTTGTAAATCTTCGGCTTTGCGCTCGTGAAGCTCTTCAATTTTGCGCTGGTGAAGTTCTTCAGCTTTGCAGATTGTGAAGTACTTCGGCTTTGTAGCTTGTGAAGTGCTTCAGCTTTGCAGCTTGTTGAAGTTCTTCGGCTTTACAGCTTGTGAATTTCTTTGGCTTTACAGCTTGTGAAATACTTCAGCTTTGCAGCTTGTTGAAGTTCTTCAGTCAATTTGATGAAGACTTTGCAGTTTGATGGAGTCTTCAAGTATTGTTGCTTTGGGAGGAAAGATTCAATGTTCTTGAAATCTCGTATTCTTTAAATCTCGATGTTTCGCTTGACTCTGAATGATTGTAGACAATTCTGAGTGCTCTGAATCTCCAATTCTTCTAGCTTCTTTTGACTTATTTTTCTTCCCTAATGAGAGCTGACCCCCTCTATTTATAGAGCTTTGGTGGGTAGTCATGGGCTTAATGGGCCATGGGGGATTTGGGAAAATTGACAAAATAAGTCTTCTGTGAGGGCCTCTTAAGTTTTTTAATCGCTCTTCTTAAAACACAAGTTTTATAGTCATTGCTGACGTCACCTACTTTGTCAAATGACCTCCTATGCCCCTCCTTACTCTACTACCAAAAGTTTTTAGTTTTCCTCCCTTTTAGGTTTTCTTCCCTTATTTCTCTTTTTCTTTATTTCTTCTCTCTACCTCCATCTTCCTCCTTTTCCAGATTTTTTTCTTCTCATCGTTTTTTGTTCTTCTCTCTTTCTCTTTTCCATGTCTTCCGCAAGCATGAGTTTTTTCTTGTTTACTCTGCTATAAAAAAAAAAAAACTAAATCTCTCACCATTTTTTAACTAGCAGCCTCCATGATTCCCGTGACCTTCAACAATCATCGGCGACGAATTCATCAAAGCCAACGAAGGAGGTCGTTTGTCAAAGAAAGAGGCTCAGGAGAGGAATGAAGTTCGACTTACAATGAGATGGGAAAGGAGATAGAGAAAGAGAGTTGAATAAGAGAAAGTTGAGAGAGAGAGAATTGTGCGAGAGATAGAGAACGAGAGAAGAGTGAGCGAGAGCGAGAAACGATTTTAAAAATTGGAATGGAGATAAACGAAATCTCAAATTTAAAATACTAAGCATAGAAGATTTTTTTAATTAAAATTTAAAATTATAATTGAAATTTAGTGAACCAAATTTTAATCTCATTCATTTTAGTATATTAAAATTTGAAATTTAATCGTTTCCTTAATTGTTTTTTTCCTCTTTAATTATTTGAACGAATCATTTGAAAAATAAACGTAAATCTCTCCTTTAATATCTCCCCTAATTTTGATTAGGATAGAATTTAAATTTATAATTTAATTAGGTAGTACTCATTTAATCGTAAATTTAAAATTTTATCCAATTAGGTGAAAGTATAAAAAAAAAATTCTGTTTTTTCGTAAATCTCTTCCTCATAAATATGCTCCTTTAATCCTAAATTTAAAATTTAATTTAATTCAATTTTGTGAAGTAAAGAAAAAAAATAAAATAATCCCTTTTTGAAATTTTAAAAGTTGGAATGGAGAGAAACTAAATTTCAAATTTAAAATACCAAGCATTGAAGATTTTTTTAATTAAAATTTAAAATTATAATTGAAATTTAGTGAACCAAATTTCAATAGCATCAATTTTAGTATATTCAAATTTGAAATTTAATCTAAATTTGTTTCTTTAATTGTTTTTTCCTCTTTAATTATTTGAACGAATCATTTGAAAAATTAACATAAATCTCTCATTTAATATCTCCCCTAATTTTGATTAGGATTAGAATTCAAATTTATAATTTAATTAGGTAGTCCTCCTTTAATCGTAAATTTAAAATTTTATCTAATTAGGTGAAAGTATAAAAAAAATATCATGTTTTTTCTTTAATCTCTTCCTCATAAATCTGCTACTTTAATCCTAAATTTAAAATTTAATTTAATTCAATTTGGTGGAGTAAAGAAAAAAAAAGAAAGAGAAAACAATCCATTTTTTTCCTAACTGTCCTATTTTTCCGTTATTATCACCACTTATTCACATCTCGTTCCCCCTCTCTCTCTCGATCTCTCTCCCTCTCAATCCCGTCCTTCTCGATCTCGCTCTGTCTTTCTCGATCTCGCTTCCGTCCTTCTCGATCTCGCTCTGTCCTTCTCGATCTCACTCTATCGATGAACTCGCTCTCGTTCTCTCGTTCTCGCTTTGTCCCTCTCTCTTCTCTCCCCTCTCTCCTCGTCGCATTTGGTTTCATGGAGAAGAAGATAGTCTGTACAAGAGGGACGTGCAAGAGCTGGAGGTTTGAGAGTTTGGTAGAAGATAGCAGTATATTGTGTAAAGAAGGAAAGTTTTTGAAAATCTTGAAAATTTGATTTTAGAAGAGAGGGTGAAAGAGTTGGGAAAAATAATAAGGAAAATTTTATCTTATTTCATATGCAAATTATTCTCTCCCTCTCTCTCGCCGCCGGCAATGTTGTCATCGTTCAACGGTGTCGTCGGAGAGGCCACCAAGGAGGCGCAAGAGCTCAGGATGGAAGCAGCGGACAGCAACCGAACGGGACCTCCACTAGTTGAATTCCTAACGGAGACGCCCAAAAACTGG
>NW_019104541.1:998577-1009466 GCF_001995035.1 Momordica charantia
CTTTTGTACGGAGTCTTTCTTCTTCTTCCAATTGCTAGCTACCAGTGCCGAATCTTCATGTGAAGTACGCCCTTCACTCTTCAGCCTTCTTTCCTTTAATAAGAGTTTATTAGTAACCTCGGGAAAATTCAAAGTATCCTTCCCATACATCAAGATCGGCTTCATGTGTTCATAAGAAGGTGGAAGTGATAAGATGAGCCTGAGTGCTTTATCTTCGTCATCTATCTTCACTTTGACCGCCTTCAGCTCAAAGATGAAGCTATTGAGATTACTTAGATGATCTGAAATTTTTGTACCTTCCTCCATTCGCAGTGTGTGAAACTGCTCCTTCAGGTACAGCCGATTTGAGATGCTCTTTGCCTGATACAACGCTTCGAGCTTCTCCTAAAGTTCTTTGGCTGTCGAAATTTCATGCACATTCGCAATAATATTCTTAGCCAAACCTGTTCGTATCGCGCTTGCAGCTCTCAAATCCATTTCCTCCCAATTTTCATCACTCATGCTAGACTTCTTAGAACCTCTGCTGGAACCACCATTGGACTCCATTGGACCACCATCACTGCTTAGTTTTTCCGAAGCACCTTCACTCGGTCTTCCCTTCAACGCCTTGTGTAACCCAGATTGTATCAGCACATCCTTGACTTGCACTTGCCACAAGCCAAAGTTGATCCTTCTGTCAAATTTCTCCACATTAATCTTCACTTGACTCATGAAGAATGACATATCTGCTTCACACTCCTAGCGAATCTACAAATAGTGAACAATTCACACTATTCACAGAATCGTAGCTCGTTTCAAGAAATCTTTTCTGATGTGGAAGTTCAGACAATGCTGCAACCATAGAGCATACTCAGAAATTCTAGAAACTACAAACCTAAAGCTCTGAAACCACTTGATGGGAAA
Source organism: Momordica charantia (assembly GCF_001995035.1). The sequence goes on from NW_019104541.1 coordinate 999,481, forward strand.
AATCTTCTACTTCTACTCAAGGAATAAGCAAAATATAACTGAGAAATTTAAAGAAAGCAATAAAATAAAGAAACACAAGAATTAACGTGGGAAAATTCCAAACCGGAGAAAAAACCACGACCCACAAGGAAAAATCCACTATGTAAAAAATTATTACAATCACACAGATTTCTCTCCCCGACCCCAATTACACAAAACACTCTTTCAAAGCAAATACTGCTCAGTTAACTAGAGCTGGTGTACCAGACTTAAAGTATTTCAATTGGGATGATTAAAACCCAAGCCCAGCTTTCTTTTATAGTAGTTGGAACACATTTCCTCCTTGTACTTTTCGGATGTGGGACAACTTCTAGCACATTGAGACCATCATTGTATTCTTCCAATGTGGGACAACTTCAATTTCAATATTTTGCCAAAACCCAACAAGTAGTGACTAGAAAACTTATGTTTTGAGAAGGGCGATTAAAAAACTTAAGAGACCCTTACAGAAGGCTTATTTTGTCAATTTTCCCATGAGATTTGGCCCAATCTCATWATGGATTTGATCCAATTAGTTGATTTCATCAGACAGCTATAAGAGAGACACGTGTTATAGTTTGATTCACCGATTTTAAATTAATTTAGGACACATGTAGATTTGTGATTTTTCCTAAATATAATCTTAAATTGTGACGTGATTTGTGATTTTTCCTAAATATAATCTTAAATTGTGAGGTGACATTTAGTAATTGGCTGAAATTTCTGTTTCAGCATCTTTGCTCTCGAATAATTCTTCAATCTTGAAACATATCTTAAGATGTTGGTGACATATTCAAGTTGCAAAGAAGTATGTTGTTGGATCTATAACTGGATCCTAGACCGTGTCGTTTCAATTTTACATTATGATGAAATGTACATGTATTTTTTTTTAGCCATGATTTTTCTATATGCAATGGTGATCCTAGAGTACAATCATGATATTGAAAGTATCAAATGCAGAAGTATACTCTATCAAGAAAACTAATTATAAATAAATATTTGTATATATTTATATTTAATGGTAGAATATGAAAATTTTGGAATGTCAAAAAATATATATATAATTTTTTCATTCACTTCATCTATAAAATTTGGGATTTTTTTTAAATAATGTTTTTATTTAAACTTATTTTTAAAATAATGCTACATTAAATAAAATTAAAGAAAAAATGTTTATTTTGAAACTTATTCCAAAAATATTGTTTTTGAAATTCGTTCTCCACTTGGTCGTCTCTCGTCTCTTGAAGATACGATCGTATCATTTTTAGTAGTTGGTCGTCTCTTGACCATAAGGACGTGGCACTTAATTAGCACCATGTCTTATTTTTTAAAAAAATCAAGACATGGTCATCATGTGTCAAAACTCATTTAACGATCATTTCTTCAAAGGATGGAGGGACGACTTGGATTTTTAAGGAAAAAAATATTTATTATAATATATTATATATTAAAAAGTTGATTTCGTTTTTGGAAATTGATTAGTGATGTAGTGGATGATGGTGCAATCTACTTCACTCTCTTCACGGGTTCTGGTCTAACTAAAAGGTCGTATAGATTTAAAATCATAAATTTTTTAAAGGTCTTTTTTGTAGTACAATATGTGGGATGATGATTCAAACTTATGACCTTCTAGTCGAATATAGATACCTTAGCTAGCATTGAGAATTTACAATGCAAATTCAGCCATAAAATTTTGTCATGATTACCCAACACAAATTCAATCATGCCAACTCAACACGCGTAATTCAAATCATGGCTTCAACCAAAAAATACAGCATCGTTAAATCAATTCAAATTTTCCAACCTCGAAGATGTAAATTTCCACCGGCTATAACCTATCGATTTCAAAAAAATTTAAAGCTCTGATATCATGTTAACGTTTAGGGATCGAGGGAAAATAGGGGAATAACAAATAATATTTCATTGAATTCAATTACTTGGTACAAATCTAATGACCTATCTATAATACTATCATTCTTGGGGTAATATAATTCAAATAATATAATCTAAATTTAATTTAATTCAAATCCAATTATAATTCAAATAATATTATCTAAGAAGATTTTGTCCTTGAYTGAGATGAAAACTTGACTTTTATTTGTTGAGACTTCATACTACATATGAGAGTCCCATATACTAACCCAACCAATCAGTAGCAGGAACTTTGAGCTCTCTTTTTATAAAATCAATCATATCCTAGCTCGTATTTTTGGCTAGTCATAAACATAGATTATAGATTTATTTAGATTAATGGCTTGACCTGACGCTTTCTCTGTCTAAGGATTCAAATCACAATTTGAAAATTCTTTTGAGCTGTTTTAAAGAAGATAATAATGTCATCTCCATAAAATAAGTTGAGCTATAATAGGACAATATTTATTCATTCGAAAACCAATGAAGTGGCGCTATTTCCATCTGAGAAGAGCAGATAACTTCTCTACACATAAAATAAAAATATAAGGGCATAAGGAATCTCCCTAACGAAGTCCTCTATCTTGTTTGAAACTTCAACTTGGAACCCCACCGATCAAGATTGAAAAATTATGCACCGATTCAACATAGTGCATTATTAAGGAAATTCACCTGTTGTGAAAGCCCATTTTTTCATCACCTTTCGTAAATATCCTGCTATAAGCTTTTGACATATTCAGTTTACAATACTATCCTTTCTGGTTTTCTGATTATTTATTGCATAAATGCACTCAAAACCAATAATTGCGTTATTATAACTAAGCATTATAGGGACGAAAGCTGATTTTTCAGGAAAAATAAAAGAGTTTTCCAAATTCGATCAAATCGATCGAGAATCTCATCATCTGTTAGGTGGGCCAACCGACCGTATCATCCGGGACCTTCTTCAATTTGATTGCAAGAGTTTTGACAATAAGCTTGTAAACCACATGATAAAGACTAATTGGACGAAAGTCTTCCATTTGCTTAGGATTCTTCAACTTTGGAATATGTCATTGATTTTTTCAATATCCATGTTGCCATCAAGAAAGCTAAGACAAATCTTTGTCGTCTCCTCTCCAACTATATCCCAATTTTTTAAAATAAAATAATGCATTTAAACTATCTGGGTCGGGAGCTTTTGTTGGATGCATATCCTTAAGAGCCATTCTAATCTCTTCCGCAGTAAAGTTTTTAGCTAACTCTTGGTTTTGCTAATCCATGACCTTTGTTGGACTTTTTTTTTAAGAACTAAGTTGATGTCTTGGTTTTGCTAATCCATGATCTTTGTTGGAATTCCTTTTAGAACTAAGCTGATCTCTTTATGGTTTGGATTGTCAAAAGAGAACAAGTTCTATAAATAGAAAGAAGCGATTCTTACAATATCATTTTTCCTTTCGTTGTTCCACATCCATCATTGTAAAAAAGACCCTTGATCCTATTAGTCCTATTTATGTGGCTTGCCCTTAGATGATATCATGCTCCTGTCTTCCCAAAGCAACCAATCTTCTTTATATCTCTGTCTCTAATAAATCTCGTCTTTCTCTAATATTTTTTCAAATTCACATATGCCTTAAGCATATCTCTCTTATTGTTGAGTTTGTGAGGAGTGCAGACAAAGTCCCACATTGGTTAGGGAAAGAGATGATCCATAGTATATAAGAAATGACAGTTATCTTCATTGGTAAGAAGTCTGTTGGGTGAAATCAAAAGCAAAGTCGTGAGGATTATGTCCAAAGCGGACAATATCATACCATTGTGGATGTAGACACCGTATTTGGTCCGAACTGTTATTTTTAGGTGTATTTAAGAAGGGCTGTAGTGGGGAGAGAGGGCAAAGAACACCCATACAGAGAAGACGAAGAAAAACTCACTTCCCATGATATAGAAAAAAAATTGTCTCAGAAATGATTTGATTTTTTTTAATAAATTTGTTTTAAATAAGTTTGTTTTAAATTTGATATATATATATATATATATATATATTTTAAATAAATTTGTTTAAATATGACTTGATTATTTTTAAAATAAGTTTGTTTTAAATATGATTTGATTATTTTTAAAATAAGTTTGTTTTAAATATGATTTGATTTAAAAAAAAAAACAAGTTTGTTTTAAATATGATTTTTTTTTTAAAACAAGTTTGTTTTAAATGTTTTTTTTTAGTTTTAAGGAAGTTCGTTGGAGAAATTTCAAATCTAAAACAAAATATATTTTATTTTATTATTATTATTATTATTTCGGTTTTAGTTTTATTCTTTTTTTTTTTAACAATTTTTTAAAAATAAAGATTTGTATGATAAGAATTAAAGTTAAATTGTATCATGTGGTGTTGGCATAGTGGTAGGTTACTTAGGAGTAATTCATATGTCTCAAGTTTGAGTCTTTTCTTGCCTAAATTAAAGTTTTTTTTTTCATTATTTTTACAAAACAGCTATTTTAGATAAAATGTTTTTTTAAATAAAAAAACTTTCATTTTTATAAGATTTTAAATCTTAAAACATTTATATAAAATATTGAGTAATATCTTAGGATGTTGGCACATTGGTAAGAAGTTTGTATATGAACTCTTAAGTCACAAGTTTAAGTCTCGATGGGCTCTACATTAAATTTATTTTTAATTTATTAATTTTTCTTTTATACTAAATAATTATTTCGAAAACCCCAATGACAGAAATTGGATCTTTCCAATATTCTCGAGGTGATAATTTGTTTTTCTAATGGTATTTGCGCCACTCATGCTTGTTGGTTCATATTTTATTGTAAAATATAAACCAATAAATTTGGGACATTTAAAATCAAACACAAAAGTATTTTTCTTTTTGGACCAAGTATAATAGGATAATTTTCGACAAGATATGGTACTGTTTTCGAACAGGTGTCGTAGGGTGCTAATACCTTCCCTATGCTCAACCGACTACCGAACCAAAATTCTGTTTATGTAGACCAAGTTTTTTTTTTAATAGGTGACCAATCACACCTCGTAGATGATTCGTGGCGACTCCAAACCCTAATCTCGAAAGAGACCCGTCAGGGGATGACGTCGACCGCTCAGCATTGCGATGACGTTGCGACAACTTGGCGACTCCTCTGGGGACTTTAGAGAGTCAAACCATTATTTTTGTTATTTGTTATCTCATTATATTTCTTGTTGGTCCGCTTTGTTTTTTTTATGTTATTTTAATTATCCTATTGTATAGTGTAATATTATCTTTGCATCATTATGCATGTCACACACATTCACAAGCCTCCTACCCGGGCTTTACCCTTAGGATTAGATCGGAGACTGAGTAGTGTGACCTTCGTGAAATTTCGGTTCCCGTGCAGGCGCATGAAATTCTCCACTCAAGTTGACCATACTGCCAAGCATATGGAAGATTTGGGGGCCATTATCCTCTAGGATACATTAGTATATAACTTCACACCATATTCATATTGCATTTTATGTGGCTTGTTGTGTCATTCATGGCATATTATTTTTAATTTTTAAGGTTGATTTGGAGTTTTAATCATAAGATTTTGAAATTAACCATTTTTTTTAAGAAAAGAAAAAAAAATCATTTAACTTTTATTTACTCCCATTTGTTCATTTGTTATCAACATGCATCCACATCACATTTATTTTACTTTTTTGAGTCACACATTTAGTCTACTTCTAAGTGAATTTAGAAGTGTTACCTTTCAAAGGCACTATAAACTTCCCTTTGTAGGCCCACCAAAAACTTTCGAAAACTTAGAAGTTCAGCTTTATAACCCTAGAGTTTAATTTTATGTACATATTCATGTTTCTCTTTCTTAGGGTGAATTAGAGTCTACCATTACATTTGCATGCAGTTAGAATGTACTAATTTATCTTGGGGCAATTTGTAGCATATTTAGATAACAATCTTTTTCCTCCTCAAAGAAAATAAATTAAAAAAAAAAACATATTCTTCATATGCATCATTTTACATGTATATATCATAAATTAAAAAATTTATCGTTCTAATGCATCATTTCATATGTCTAAATATATGTATTAAAAAAAAAGGAAGCAATATTTTTGCAGGCATTGTTTCGCCTAATTCCTCTAATTTATATCGAACATTTGCATAACATCGTCTCATGCATATCAATTTCTATCTTTAAAAAATCAAAATCTGTGCATTCTCCATTACATCATAATTAACACGAACTCTTAAAAATAGCGCAACAACCACATATTTACCATTCTTTATATACAAGGTACATAAAGCAGCATAACATGGGAGAACTCAATGCCGAGCTAAAGAATATTAGAGACGAAATCCACGAACGGGTCAGGGAAGAATTGAATACTGAGCTAAGGAAAATAAGAGACGAAATTGAAGAACAGGTCATGGAGGTACAAAATGCAAAGCTAAAGAAGATGAGACAAAACATCGATAAGATTCAAAGGCAAGTCACATAAATTTTCAATATCTTAAAATATATTGTTGGGGACATTTCTCAACCTAATAATTTACTCGAACCTCGTAATAATTCATTACCTAAGGTGAACTTACTTCTTTGTTAGTCAATAGAGGGCTTCCCCCAGCACAATTCATCACATGAAGGTTAGCTTTCCAAGAAATGCTAACAAGCTCCTACAATCTGTCAGGTTGAATTCACATTCCAAGATGGACAAGCATCAAAGGCTATCACTCAAATATTTTAAAAGGTAAAGAAAAGAAAAATGTTACCAATGGAGATGCTGAAGAAACTGTAGGGAAAGAATATGCTCAAAGATGGGGAAAAGCAACAAAACAACTGCCAGTGCCTTTAATTAATAAAGAGCAACATTCTGAAACGAATAGAAGCTCTGTTAAAAGGAAAAATAAATTCGAGGCAGTAATCTCGAAGCTCAAGTGGATGCACCAGCAAGGACCTACGATATACAATAATCCGTCTATAGTACCCATAAACTCATTGGCTCTGCAGTATGACCCACAACTAAGGTTGCCAACATTACCAGATAATCATAGTAGGAGGAGGTAACTAAAGCGAGAGAGCTTTCATCTGATCCCAATATCCTACACTGAGTTGTTATCCCAATTATTTCAAGGTAATCTATTAGCTCCCGTATCCGTAGAGTCATTGCAACCACCTTATCCAAAGTGGTACGACCCGCAAGTCCACTGTGATTACCATGAATGAGCTGTAGGTCATTCAACTAAGAACTGTACTTCACTAAAGCATAAAGTGCAAGTTCTAATGAAGACAGAATGACTAAAGTTTTCAAAGGAAGATGGTTCACACATGAAGCACTAGAATCATGAGTTCACAAGACTATGGAAATCAATGTGGATTTAATATTTTCCCACTATAAATAAAGTCTATTTCTTATTTGAAGTCATCTTTGAGATTGCTTGCTAGTGTTAAAACGACAATGAAGCTTCAGTCACCCATGATTTAGCTAAGTACTTGTAAAAAAGCATGCAAGTGTGTGGAAATTGAGCTATTTTCTTAAAAAAAAAAAATCTAAATCATACATTCATTCATGCATCACTCATATCATATCATTGGTTGAAAAATAAAAGAACAAAAAACAAAAAATGTTACATGTTTTGAGATTTTCAATAATAATTTTAAAAAGGTCTACTCTTATCACTTTTGTTATTAGGACCTTAGCAAGAATCATAAAGCGACTACAGTAAGTCACTTGGAAAAAAAAAGTGAGAAAATGAAAAAAATGAAAAGGTGAAAAAAGGAAACAATGTAAAAAAAATTTAAAAAAAGTGAAAAAATGAATGTCTTTGATACTCTCAATGAGATATAAATTTTTGCCAAGTCTCAACCTTTTTTTTTTCTTCTCTTTGAAACATATTTCTCAAAGCTTTGTTGTCAGGCTAAATTCCTAAACCAAAATAGCTTTATCTTGGCCTTCTTATTTCTTCTCATGTGCAAACCAGTAAACCATCATATTGGGGCAATGATGCATTTTTCAGGTGAGAATCCAAAATTACTGACTTCCTATAAAAGTTTGAGTCTAGCCTGCTTTAAGCCTAATCTACCTTGAGCCTAGCCTATCGATGTATGGTAAATATGGTCAACATTGAGAGTTGACCATTTACTGCAAAAGATCCTTCGTCACATACAATTTTTGTGATGAATATCAATATTTGTCTACTTACCATAAAAGCCTTTTGTTAATTCTGTCACATCTAATTGTGTGGTAAGCGTCCAAAATTATCCACCTAGTGTTACTTTGAGAACTTTGAAGGTAATGAAATAACATTGAGCTCTTATGATTTACTGCTTCATAAATTGGTACTTGTAGTTGCACAAACATCTCCCTATTTTGACTGCTTTTTATTCATACCTAAATTTTTCTTCTCAACTCTCTTCCGTCTTGTTCTTCAAAGCTTAATCCCTTGTCTGTTTTTTTCTTTTGAGTAAAAAGTGATTTCAAAACTGAGTGAAGGCATTCATTAAAAAAAACAAAAAAAAAAGCAAAAGGGAAAAACTAACAGTTGATGTGTTTCTTCCAATGTCGACATTACCTTTTCTCATTTGATTCTTTGCTAAATAATTGCTAATAAGAAGGATGATAGTAGACAAAAAAGATAATATCTTTGCAAAATATGGAAAAACTTCTTGTTCTTTCAACTATATTTTCACAAATCATTCATTCACATCACTGGCATACATATTCTTCAAAAAAAAAAAAGGAAATAAATATCATGGTTAAATTATGAAAATTTAAGTATCATGCATTGTGCATTCGTAATCACGTTTGTCAAAACAAAAATTAGTATCATGCATACATGTTGCATTCTAGATTTCAGTAGGCATATACATTATTGCATCATGCATTGAAAATCAAATTCATTGGCTAAGCTAAATAAAAAACAAATCATATGCTGTTACACATTTTTCAAGTGATAAAAATAAATACAAAATAAAATGGAGCATCATTTGTCATTCATGATATTGAGGCAATGCACATTTAAAGATGCACCCATCCTTCATAAGATAGTTGTGCCAGAGGTCGCGCAACAGCTTCTCGTGGAGCCTCCGATATATCTCTTTAGCTTTTCCTCGGCCTTTAAAGTTAGAGCTAGTTGATAGGCCACACTCAATTGTCAGCGACAGGGTACCCGATCTTCATTAGCTATTTCTAGCAAGAGCTCTACAAAGGGATGCAATTTAATATGAGAACAGCTTTCCACAGCCTCCATTCCTATCACATTCTTTATGATCTCTGGGATTCCAGTCATTAACTCATCATGCCACAGCAACCGTTTCTAGGACCGACCGATGCCTCACCTCCAGAGCTGTACCTACGTAGTGAAGTGTTGGTCGCTAGGATGAATTTGTTCGGTCTGACCTTTCGCTCGGATATCAGACTCCCACTACGATAAGTACTGCATACTGCCATTGGAAGTTCGCATTTGCATGATCACATGATTTTTGTTAGTCTTATCGTCATGGTTTTAAACCCTGCACTCAGGTCAAAACCTTTTTACAAGTCAAATAACTTCAACCTTTTTTGGAAATTACATTTTATCTGTTGGAGATAGCTTTCTATGAAGCCAAATTTTATCACCTCGATATTTCGACTATCTACAGAGTCGACGCCCGTTATGGCCGAACCAACCAAGATCTCCTTTGGTCTCGTTCCCAATCTTTGTTTGAACCGACCTAGATGTGTCTTGCTTAGCCACATATTTCAACAAACTCCACGATAGCATGCCGTAATTCACGCTTACCTTAAAGAGCCGTTGAGGCCTGGTCGGGAGTCCTGTCCGTGCCTATATATAGAAATAATTTGCTTCTATCCAAGGTACGCGAACACTGTATTTTCCCTCGAATACAACTCAGATTCTTCCTAAGTTGGGCGTCGGAGTGTTTTCTCTTGAAGGTCTTATGCTCAGTAAAATTCAGCTCATCCTTAAAGCCATAATTCCATTCGAGCTGAGCTCGTAAGCTTGGTAATTTTTGTGATCAAACATTTATCTTTGGTTAAATCGAACTCGATCCAAGTCGAGGTCGAAGCCTGTTGTTAAAGCCAGGTCCAT
>NW_019104541.1:1030822-1041462 GCF_001995035.1 Momordica charantia
AGCCATGGGACTTGGCCTAGTGTAGAGGCAAGCCGGCTAGAGTCGCATTAGAGTTTAAATGCACGTACGGGCGACGTGCATTGTCGAGTCAAGTGAGAATTCCGCTGTAAGTGAAGCTCGGTCGAGGAAGAAAGAACCTCGCCTAAGGTCCGACGAAGCCACAAAGGGGCGTGAAAAGTGGATTGGAGCTAGAGTTCCTCGTAAGGCTGGCCATGGTCCAACTTAGATCATGGCGCTGCACGGTTGAAAAACGTACGACCGTGACACCGAGCATACATGAAAGGATGCAAAAGCGCACTGTATGGATGCACCAAGCTTGGCTAGAGGCACTAACAGACGGTCCGCAAGGCACCTGTAAGATGTTTGGAGCATACCGTAGATGCTAGTGGCTACTCTGCCCTAGTAGGAAAAGGCCAGAGAATGTCAGGAGGGATCACCACGGTCTCAAGAGACGGTCTGTCCCGCTCTATTCCTCCCTTCCTTTTCTGCCTATAAAAGGAAAGGGGAAGCCCTAACCAAGGTAAACTACTATTTATGCAACGAAATCTGGTAAGGTCAAACTCGCTCAACGTATGACAAAGAGAATAGCTTGAGCGCCTTGGCGAGGAAAGACCTACACAATAGAGGTAACACTTGAACGCCCAAGTGAATTTAAGCTTGAACTTAATAGAGAGTTCGAGATATAATGTGATACCTGATGCAGAAGTGAGGCCCTCTATTTGTAGGTTGGAGATCCGATAGGCGGTTATTTTTGTCGCTTCGAAGGTTGGACATGTTAGATGCGTAATATCGAACCCATACCACAATCACGCTACTTTGTGGTGTCCCTGCAGCATTTTACAGCTAAGTATGGCAGGTTGAACCTATCCGAGACAGTTCTCAAGCAAGACTTGGACCTGTCGGCTTTCCTCTGTCCTCCACGTGGCAAGGTCGGACATGTTAGATGCGTAATATCGAACCCAGACCACAATCACGCTACTTTGTGGTGTCCCTGCATCATTTTACAACTAAGTATGGCAGGTTGAACCTATCCGAGACAGTTCTCAAGCAAGACTTGGACCTGTCGGCTTTCCTCTGTCCTCCACGTGGCAAGGTCATTTTCTGCTCCCAACATTGGCCCCTTCTCTTGCTGGCCGAAGGTCTGACTTGGCAGAGAAAATTTTTCTAGGTTGAGAAATTTACGTAGGTGGCGACTTCATAACTTTCGAGTTGATAAAATATAGCCATTAGGAAGCTGAGTGGTGGTATGACAGCTGTCGGAGCACTTGAGTGTCTCTAACCTTTAGTATGCCATCAAATCTTGATCATTATTTTTCGGGACACGTGTAATATTGGGATGAATTTCGCTTCACTATAAATAGTCCCAAGATCTATCTTCGCCTTCTACGCTTTCTTATTTTTGAGATCTTTGAGTCCAACTTGCTAATCTCAGAGCTTCCTTCTAGGTCAGTATTCTACTTTTCGAAATTTTCTTGCTTTCTTTCGCTTGCTTAGTCATGTCTTGCTCTAACATCCATCTTTTAGTGCTAGGAGTGGCTCGAAGGATATCAATTCGTATTACAACTACGTGAATAGCAGATTGGTTAGTAGCTCGATTAGCAGGTTCTCTGACGAGTCAATTCGAACCTTCAACACCTCCTCCCTTAGTGGTTTTACCTCAAGTGAGGACGTAGTAAATGGATTAAATGAGGAGCTTGAGAAGGTGGAGGTCCCTCAATATAGTTATACGTTGTCAGGGGTTGACTCTAATAGTAGTGAGATTTTGACTTATGGACAAAGGCATGTGTGCCTTTTGAAGATGCTTGAAATATACTTACGACCACTTCGAAGGCCGTATAATATCTCTGACTCCATATGTCTTCACCTCCCTATTAAGGGGGAGACTGCCGAGAATCCTCTTGAAAGAGAATGTTACCATTTAACTTAAGATGCTTGAGTTTTGGTTTAGATTACCCTTCATCCCTTAGGGCATGCAGGAGTTCCTTAGTAAGATCGACCTTGCCCCTACGTAATTCGCTCGCAACGGATAGGGCATGTTGTTTAACCTCGAAGTCCTTTGGTGGTTGAGATGCCAGTCTGTTACGAGGTTAAAAAAGTCCCAAATAAGGAGGGACACTTCTATCTCTACTTTAAGGACGGGGTAGGAGTTGTGATCAAGGACCCATAATCTATCAGGAAGTGGAAAGGCAAATGGTTCTACGAAACATTAAAAAAAATAATAATAAAAATAATAATGAATCAAGCCAAATACTAATTTGATTTATAAAAAATTGACTTGACCCACAATTTAGCATTCTTCCACAACTTGTTGGAACTTATTTCTCCCTACCATTTTTATTATATGTCTTACCCAAATACTCAAGGTAGGAATTGTTAGTGGTGAGATTAAGCCCCACCAGTCATACACATGAGGCACATAGGTCAAAATAAGGGATGTAGACCAATGGATCGAGTTTCAAAGGGCTGAATCCTCCAAACAATACCTCGAGGATCAAGGCTGATTAAGCCAACCCATTGTGGATTGTACCCCAAGGCCGGGAAGCAAGTTAAGGCCCATGGGCCAACTAGCCGTGGGCTAACAAGGGTTGGCCTATGGCCATGACTTATAGCTGACAAGCTATCGAGCCAACCAACCATGGGCTGGCACCCACGACACAATTGGTGAATCCTTGACCCCTTAAGCTCGACAATTCCCTCTTTGTGTTAGACGAATCAAGTTACCAAATTCAAAGTCGTGGAATCTAAAGAATTCAAAGAAAGAAGATAATTGAGGAACATGAGGTCTTAAACTTTTACCTTAAAACTTTCAATTTCACCAAATTTCACATTAACCTTGGATAACTATACACTTAAATTTTAAAATTTTTTGCAACTTTACATCATTTGATAGATTTTCATTTGAAAAATTGTTGACAAAATTATTTTCATACGTGTTAAATAGACTATAAAACATATATTTCGTATGAAATTGAAATGATTCCTACAAAAATGACATTAGAATCATGCAAATCACCTCGTCAAAATATCTTAGCAAGATAGTGATCAATAGATTTCTAGCAAGCATTAGCTAAGATTGTAAAAGTGCCTCTAGCTCATCAATTTCAAGTTATCCGAGGCAAAGGCTTCCTAAAACTATACTGAGGATATGAAGGAAATGATTAATGTATCTTATTCTAACGTAGTTGGCTGCTTGATGTACTGGATAACCCTATAGCACACTAGATTTAGCCCTTATCATACTCGTAAGTCGTTTTATAAGTTGCCCGCAGACAAATCACATCTCGGGAAGCAACTAGGTGGGTAATCAGATATATATATATTAACACACCTATTATTTATTGGTGATAGCCAAAGTGCGTGTCTTATGTACTATGACTGCACCAGACACATATAGACGTTAAATATTGTTGGAGGGAAAAATACAACATCATACGTGGATTAGTCAAGTCAGTTCGGTATGACTAGATTTGTCCAGTTAACTCAAGGAGGGAAGACTAACCTACTCTTAGGACCGATTCAAAAACCAACTAGAGAATTGTCCAAAAGGCCAGAGTAAAATTGATCGAGTGACATATTAATTGCACTTCAAGAAAATATTTCGAATTTTTCTACCATTCTTATCTTAATTTAATTGGTTAAATTTTAGGTTTATATCATGTTAGGGTTAAGGGATGTTTATGGCTTATAAATTTGTCTAACTGAACTGATTCTAATTAGATGATAATGGATCCAACTCAATTTTTTTTTTCCTTTTTCATGGTGACCTAACACAATTTGATCGGGAAATATTTTGGTTGAGTTTATTCAGTTCATCGGGTTGTGTTTGATTAAATTTTTGTTAAAAATTTGTGAAAACATTTAGTCTTTGAAGCATTTGTTTTCTTATTTGCAAATAAATAAAATTTAGCGTTTTTTTTTTTTGTAATGGTAATGCTTATGTATTAAGGAGAAGCCACGGGGGCAATAGAAGACAACAGATCCTCCTCAACAAGGCCACATAGTCAGAGGGGAAAAGAAGATGTGCAAAAATTGGAAAAGCCCGATTGAAACCCATATTTAGCCAAAGAATGTGTTGAGCGGTTTAAAGCACGAGGGACATAATTGAAGGAGCAAGAATCAAAAAGACCAGCTCGCTGCAAGAAGAGAAATTGCTTGAAGGGAATCCGATTCCACCATAATTTTCTTGCAATTAAGAGTTTGAGCCTGTTCTAATCCTTGTAGAATCGCGAGAAGCTCGGCTAAAAGTTGGTTCCTTTTTTGGTTTTTTTTCCACTCAAAACTCTTACCAAATACTGTTGGGTTAAGAATTACAGGTTTTTAAAACGTGTTCAAAAGGAGCTAGTTCTTTTAGTTTATTCTCAACATCATAATGTTTTCATAACATTAATTGATTTTAGTAGATAAAGAAAGAACCGGGTTASGAAGCGAAAAACACTCTGTCATGTGTCATTCGTTGAAGTCAACACGATGACCAACCTAAGAAGTTCGAACACAATCAGACGACAACCATCAACCGCCCATGGCAAATTATAAGTTGATCTCGGAAGTTGGGAAATAGGAGTTTTGGAAATATCTACCCCTAGTTGCCCACTTGTCACTACTCTATATAAGGACTCTACAATTTTTGAACAAGACATCGTGAGTAGTTACCATCTAACTATTAGATGCCTGTAAATATTGATTCAGAGTCTTTTTTTTTTTTTGTTGGCCAGGTCAATTTCCATTAAGATTTGCTACTAATTTGAGTAAATTGAAAAGGTCAATTTTGGAAACTTAAGAATTAGTTTTATGGGTATGAAAAGAAAAATATTTTTAGATTGTGGGATATATAATAAATTTGAAATAATCTAGAAAAAAAGTCTGCATAGAGTTTTAGGAGATTGGTTAATTGTTTTGCTTTAAATAATTTCTCAAGAAGATGGAGAGAGAGAAAAAAAAAAGGTCAAAAAAGTAAAATGGGAGAGAAGGAGTCGTGTCATGATAAGACTTGACAGGGGACTCTACCAAGTGAAATGCATTGAATGAAGAAAGAATTGAAATTGTCATATTTTGAAATAAAATTGCACTTTGAGGTTCAGATTTTTATTATTTTTATTTTTATTACTTTTTTTTTTATTTATAAATGTCGTGTTTGACCCACATCTCAACTAATCTCACAAAACAACTACTCGACCCTACAATATTTCATGTTTAGATGAAGTTTAAATTTTAAAAACCTATTTATAGAATGCTATATGAAAAAAATTTATAGAGTTGATTTTCTTTCATTTGATAATTAATTATCAAAATTGATAACATGGGTATATATATATTTTATACATGGGAGTGTCTAAATTAGATTACGCACACTTCGATTAATCTCACGTAACAATCGACTGATCCTACAACATTTCGTATCGAGAGACACAAGAATTAATTTCTAAAGTTCAAATTTTAAAAGCCTATTTATGGAATACTATATATGTGGGTATATATCCTATTTATGGAATACTCAAACACATGTAATGCCCTTCAACAAAATCTAACCCATTCATCAATAAAATTTATTAATTTAATTAATTTTTTAAGATTGGTATTAGATGTGGGTATTTAAACCTCTCATCTTAAAGATAAGAGTATATGCCTTTCCTAATATGATGAAATTTATTATTTAGAAATATTATTAATATAAAATTGTCAACCTGAACTTAACAGGGTAAGATACTTATTTTCAACCAAAAAATTTTGAGTCTCAATCTCCCGTCCTAATACTTAGAAAAAAAATTATTAATATAAAATTAAAATTTTGAAAGAATGGAAATAAAAATAACAAAATTATTATATGAATGTCTTTCTCTGATTTGAACATAGTTTATCGGTAATTTTTTTGGTCAATCGTTAAAAAAATGGGAAAAGAAAATGACAAAATAGTGGAAAAGAAATAAATAATCCAAACAGTCTTTCCCCGCAGAGTTTGGATTTTGAACAAACTATTATCCATTTCTATGTCCCAAAATTTTTTATTTTAGAAGTTTCGATTTCTAAAAATTAGTTATTTCAGTCAAACCTTTTTTTTTTTTACTTCTCTCTCACAAATTCGAAACAATAATAATAAAAAAAAATTGATAACCTCAATTTTTAACTAAATTTAACAGATAAAAATATAACAAAAACTGAATTTCTTCCACGGTAATTATAAGTCAAATCTAAAATTATGGATCGAAGTTGGTTACGAAGGATTTTATCCTGGCTAACTCAAAATTAAAATATATATATATATATATATATATTACGTCCTAAATTTTAATTCTGATAAATTCGTTGATAAATCAAGTATAATAATTAAAAAAAGAAAAATCATTAGAGAGAGAAATTATAAAGATTTGTCAATAAAAATTTGAAAAAAAACCCAAATGCAAATTTGTGAATTTGCATTTAATAGATAAATCTTATATTTGATTAAATAAAAAGGAAAGTATTTGAAAGAGGTTAGTAAGATTTAAGAAAAGTTAAATTTAAAAAACATAATAGATTAAAATTTAAGAAAAAACAATGATTCAGGCTTATACCTCACCCGGATTTTTACACTTTTTAAATCCGATCGTGATATTTAGACTTCTAAAACGAAAAACTTTGTACATAAATAACAATTTTCCAACTTTAAAAAGGTTTATTTTACTCCCAAGTTTTAAAAGTAATCATTATCACAAAATAATTATTTTGGTACTCACTGTTGGGGTCAAACGGTAGACGTCCGACTTGTTCGAGAGAAGTCGAAGAAGAGGCCGACCTGCAATGCGGTAGCTTGGCAGGAGAAGCAAAGCGCCCAGTCTCACCTAACGCGGCAGGGAATGGACCGGTCCATAGCAAGGATTGGAGGTCACTCGGGAGAATCTGGCTCGAGCAGGAGAATATCCCGATGGGACAGCTATCTACCTCATTGACAGCTATAAATAAACCACCACATCTCACACCCAGGTATGAAAAATTTGTATGATACTTATCTATCGAGCTCGGACTCTATACTGATTTGGGTGTCGGAGTGGCTTACCACTGCAGGTACCTCAGGAATCGTTCTAAGCGCAGCCGACCAACCTCTCAAATCTCGACCATTTTTTAGAATGGCAGTATTCGTGCTGTGCTTCCTTCTCTGGAAACCCATCGATCTTCGTCATAACCAAACTTCAAATCTCAAACCAAGTCGAAATTCATGAATTTCAGCCGTTACAGCAGCCCATGTTCCGATAGTGTGGTCAGACGTTGCTACAGTCCATGTCCTCCACACCTCAGCCCCAACCAMAACCAACATAGGGGGCTCTACAGCGGACCAATTGGATCTTGACGTACCAGTAAGTTCCAGAGGGTGGGCAGTAAGTACCACGAGCCCTCTGTCCCACACATCTATCCCGAAGCAAGTGTAGTTGCTTTGCTGCGACGAGGATGCCTTTTTTAACTCTAATTTTATCGGTAAGCCAACTTAATCCAAATAAAACTCTAATTTTTCAACAACTACTGGAATATGCACTTAACCTGAATAGAATTTTTTGGTTTTTCCTTTTAAAAAATTAAACTTTTTTAATTTTTATTTCTTAAAACAAACTTTTTTGGAATCTATATTAAATTTTAAAAACCAAAAACATATATACATAAATATATATATTTTTTTCTTTTACATTTTTAGCCCGTTTCACTTTTGCTACAATAATAATATAGCAAAATTTTTGTAGGTAAGTAGAAAAAGAACCTGGTTGACAAGTATAATTTTTACAAAATAAAATTTTTATTAAAAAGAACATTAAATTAAAAAAAAATATCATGATTGTTATAGAGTGTATAATTGCTCTAAAATATGTAATAGACTTTTCAACATGTTCATTAATTTTAAAGAATTCAAAATTTGACTTGAAAAATCAGCCCTGCGACTTTTGAATGAAACTTTTGAAAATTTATGGCCTAATTATCATTTTGTTCTTTTATTTTT
The DNA here is from genome assembly GCF_001995035.1 of Momordica charantia. The sequence goes on from NW_019104541.1 coordinate 1,038,783, forward strand.
AATTTTTAATTTTTTTTGTTCGATGTACTTTCGTTTTCAGCTCATTTAAATTTATAAATAATTTTTTTAGATCAAATAGATGATTTGAAAATACGAATGTTAAATGAACAAAAGTTAAAAATATAGACATTAAAATGAACATTGTGAAAATATATGGACCAAAATTAATTAAATTTAAAAAGTACCTACATAAAAAGTAATATTTAAACTTTTATTTACTAAATACAACAATTTTATCTATGTTATTTATGTTTTTTTTAGTTCATGTTTATGCTATTTTTTTAAACTCAATTAATAATTTAATTATACTAAAAAAGAAAATTTATGAATTAAATCCTCCTTTTTTTTTAAGTACAATGCGTGGGTACGGAAAATTTGAACTCAATACTTTCTGATTGGTCAATTAAATCCTCATTGCTAAATAATAAAAATATAATGCGAGAGAGGACCACTTTTGACTAGTCCAACACTTTGACCCCTGTTCTTAAAATTTTGTTCGGTTCTTTTAATGTTACAGATAATTTCTTTGACACTAAAATAAACTTGAAAGAACATATTAGAATTAAAGCGAGTATAAATTAACAGTAATTGACATATATCTCAAATTAAGAGATTGACTAAAAAAAAGATATAGAAATTAAAATGAACAAGATCAAAAGTATAGGGACAAAAAATAATATTTAAACCTTCATTTGTTTTTTTAGTAAATGTAACAATTTTATCTACAATATTTGTGATCTTTTTTTTAGTTCTTGTTTTAATAAAAAAAAATAAAATTGATTAAACCAATACGATCTTCAAGAATACTCGAAGATAAAATCCTAAAAATAAAATTAGCCCTCCAAAAGTTTTTGTCAGTATTATACAATTTGTTCAAATAATTTCAGTATCAAAGATTGATTCGTGTATCCCCTCCTAATTTCGAATTATTTATAGAGGACGTAGATAAATTGTTGGTGCAAAGAATTCAAATTTATAGTAAAGGTAGATAACGGTGTTATCGCTAAACAATAAATAAATAAGGGGAGAGGACCACTTTTGACCGGTTCCAGCATTCCGACCGGAAGTTATTGTTATTATTATTATTATTATTATTATTATTATTATTATTATATTTTCAAGAATGAAAGCAATTCAAAATTAATTAAATTCCCATATGAGATTTCTAAAAATATAAAAAACAAAAAAGGAAGAAAAAATCCTTTACATCAACAGGAGGGGTTGATCAAAATTTTCATAATACCACAAAATATCGACAAAATATCTTAAAAAAAGAATAACATCCTGATATGAATATAACGTTAATGTTAATAATTTGTTATTTAAAAAATGATATTAATATTTTGTAACTTATTTTTAAAAATGTGAAATCATTATTTGTTAATTTAAATTTTTGTCACAAATTTTTTATTTTTATGAATTTTCAAAAATATTTATTGACATTGAAATTTTATCAAGATTTTTTAGTACCACAGGTGAGATTGTGAGATTCGAACTCATAACCTTTTGGTTTGAGACAGGTACCAAATAACACCTAACTCATGTTGGTAAATTTTAACTATCGATAATTTTATTTAATTAAGACTTCAACAGATTTTAACGATAACGTCATTGGTCTAAAAGCTCTTTAATTTTGTTGATGTTGCTTGGTTAGGAAAAGATGGCATATAAGGATAGAATTAATATACAATTTGGGAAATGGATGTACGAACACTTCTATATCTTGAATCCAACGCCTTACGATATAGACTGTCAAAATGAGTATCGAGAATTTTTAGGTCATCCTGTAGAGAAACCCTTGACCATTATGAAATGATGAACACTTTTATATGACTGATTACGTGATATTTTGTAGGGGTGAGGAAACGTAGTCAAAAAATTTAGCCAAACAATTAAAATCGACCGAACCAAATTAGGCACCAAACTGACGTTAACTAACCCATGGTTACCCTAAATATTTGGTTGGGGACGTACAACACACTATTTTTTAAGGTTCAAAGAGTTCTCAGCTGAGACAACATTAAAATTTTTAGCACATAATATTGGATACTTTTTGGTAATCCAATAGTGTAGGCGTAGTTTAATTATACAAGATTTTTCCCTTTTTTGTAATATAAACGGTAACATATAAAGTAATGGTTTTCCAATATCCAGCTGAGTCACTTAAATCAGCTTAAACTTTTACTTGATAAAATTATTAGTTTATGCTTTTAATTGACTTAACCTATCAAGTTTTGAAAGTTGTTTATCTGTAAAATAGGATGAGGTTAGGCTTGGTCAAGGTCGGACACCTGGGTTAGCTAACTCGCACCATCAAGAATGACCTGCACAAGATAGGCAAACACTTCGACGCTCAAGTAAGTACTAGTTTGGACTTAAAATTCGAGATATAATTAGATACATGTCTGCAAGAGTAGTGCCCTCTATTTATACGTTAGGGATTATTTGACACTGACCAGTTATTAGCATTGGGCTGTACGTAGGTCGGACATGTCCCAAGTCATGGGTCGGACATTGATGCCGGTGGAACCATATGATGGTTCCCATAATGAATTTACGACTAAGTATGCCACTTCGGAACCATCCAAGGTGACCTAGATTTTCGGACGTGTCTAAGTGGACCTCTCTTTGTCTTCCGCGTGACAATGCGATTTTAATATCTCCAGACTGAAGTATAATT
>NW_019104541.1:1041497-1086801 GCF_001995035.1 Momordica charantia
AACCGAAATAGAAATTAATCAAAATGAGAATGTTATTTCTTTGATATTATTTTATCTAAAATTTTCTAGAATCGAAATCAGGATTTTTTTACTAAAACTATCTGTAATCGAAATCGAAATAAGATATATAATAATTACTAGTATACCTTTCTTCTTTCAAGCTAATTTACAAATAAAATATATTATTGTGCTAGTATTTTTTTAATTACAATAATATTAAACTTAAATTTATTTTAATACTATTATTGATAAAAAAAATGTTTATTATAACAGCTTATTTAATATTAATAAATAATGAATAATTCAAATAAAATTACACCAACTAAAATACTTTTCTTTTAGAACAACCATCATTTAATATAAAATATGATTACATTTTATTATTCCATCTATAAAATCAATGGATACTAATTAGTAATAACAAACTAAAATTGGTCAAAGCGAGCATGTCTCAGCGGTAATTGACATGTATCTTCAACTAAGAGGTTGTGAATTCGATTCCTCGCCCTCGCATGTTGTACTAAAAAAAATAACAAACTAAAATTAAAAGATTAAATATTAAATATAAATTTATGATATCTTATAATAAAATCATACCAACTCATAAAAATAAGAGTAAAAATTGTAAAATAATTATAATAAATATATGAGCCCACATAATAACGAATGAGAATGGAATGATGAGGTTATAGGAATGTGATTACAAACTTTGAGATAAGTCCCACTATTTGATTCAATTCCCAAAATTTAGTAAACTCTAATGAAAAAATTGATTCCTACCCCCTTCAAGTAAACATTAGCCTAAAAGAATAAGGTTCATTTGGTAAAATTCTCGTTTTTTTTGTTTTTGTTCCTTCTTTTTTAATAGATAATAATAGAATAAAATGGCTCCCAACGTCCATGTATTCAAAAGATTGATAAAACATAATATTTATTAATGTAGGAACAAATTGGAAGTAGGAACAGAAGTAAGAAACTTTTTTTATTTTTATTGTTTCTAAAATATCTATACAATTTTTAGATTGTTTCTAAAATATGAGAAACAAGTCACAGAAATAATTTGTCAAACGTTTAGTTCTTTTAATAAAATTGGAAACGAGAACCAAGAAATCTGAAGGTTATCAAACGGACTCTCATAAATATTGAAATGGAACCTTAGAAAGGTTTATAATATATTTTAGCTACTAATTCGGAAACCAATTAATTTCGAGATGAAACATGGTAAATATTGATACATATTAAATTCCAATTCAGAAAAGTTGCAACTAAAGTTAAATTTAACACTAAAATAATCCAACCTCACGATGAAGATGAAGAAAAAGAAACTAAAATTATATTTATGGGAAGGAATATTGAAGAGTAGAGTACCATAAATTTTCCTCTTCACTGACCTAGTCGCTGTCGCCTAGGGATATACGTCAACAAAGGCATCACCTGGGGTCCACAATACACGTCATTTTTCTCTGACGTGTCAATACATGATTGGACTGTCACTTACCTACAGAACAATAAATACCCCTCCATTCATCACCCCCTCTCTCAATTATTATTCTTAAGAGAGAGATAAGAGGTAGATGATGAGTAAAGCAGAGGTTGCAGAGATTCAAATTAGGCCGGACGAGCAAGGCGGGGGCTGCGGCAGCGACGGCGGCGGAAAGAAGAGCTCCGGCGACCGGAGCATTTATCCGGGGCCGTTATTTACTTCTCCAAACAACCCTCCGGTGAGGGGCCAAATCATTGAATGCATCGTGAAGGATATATTGAGCCCCTGCGGCGGTGGCTCCGCCCCGAACAAAAATTAGCCCTTCCACTCCCACTTCTGGCGGCAGCGGCTAGACATGTCGTAAATAAGTTCTTAATACGCATGGACTGCTTCTCTGATTATGCATGGAACCTGTATATGATGGGATAGTGTTGTGTTTTATTATTATAAACATTAAATTAAATTACCATGAATATAAACTCTCAATCCAAAACATAAGTTAATAGTTTATTGTAAATTACAATTATAATTTTTGTTCGAAAATTTGCACAATATAGTAATAATATTAAATGATAGTTCAAACACAAAATATGTTACTCTGATATTACCTTAAATCGTAATTCAAAAAATTTTAATGAATGAGTCAAGGTAAAATGAAATTTTAAAGGTATATCATAATTAAGTTTTTAAACTCAAATTTTCATATTTAATAAGTTATTTAACTTTTAATTTTACGTGTAATAAATGAGAATTCAATCGACTACTTACATTTTAAGATTCAAGAATCTATTATAAAGATATTGAAAGCTTAGAGCTTTGTTAGGTAGTTTCTTTTATTTTTCCATTTTAAAATTGTAGGGTTAAGTTCGGTAAAGAAGAAGTTTGATTTTTTTGGCCTTCATGCATTACACGTAGGCAGACGACGCCGTGTTCCTTCGCCTATGAGCCACGACAAATTATTAATAACTATCAATACAATTAAATTATGAAACAGCTGGCTGGGAACCACTTAAACCGTCCGATATCCTTTTTTAGGATCATCCAACGGTGGTGAGCTTTCCTATATATCTCCGAATATTATTTTTTATTAAAAAGAAGTGGGTTGTGGGTGTGGCGGAGGCGGAACCCCAAATTTCAATGCTGTGTGAAAAATAAAATATTATAATTATTTAATTATTTATGTCAATATCAAATATCAGTCTTTTTTTCTTTTAATAAAACCACGTCATTATCAATCAATTTATAAGTATATAAGATATTGAGTATCTTCATAGACTTATCCGATAGTCATTTATACTCGCAACCAAATGTGATTTTTTCCTTAAAATATAGTTGATATATATTTATGTAGTAAAAGTTTGAATATTTACTTGGTAAATAATCATAGTTACTTTTGCAAAAATAAATAAGATAGGAGATTTGAGATAGAAGATGTTTGTGTAGCTTATATGTTTATCTAGGTGGTGAATATTTTGCTTATCAGATTATTAAAATTTTAACATGTAGAGATAAATATTTTTTCTATTTTTTTAAAAAATTGAAGAGCTGTAAAATTTTTAGTAGTTGGTAGCAGGACAAAAATTAGGCATTTTTCATATTTTTGCTCTATATATTAACCACGTCAAGGTCCATCACATGTTGGTCGAAGGAGGAGCCTCTATGAACGTACTGCCTTTTTCTACATATTCGGTCTTACGCTGGGAAAGAATCCAACTCAAGAAATGTACGACACCAATGGTCGGATTCGCTAGCGAAATAGTAATGCTTGAGGGGTGCATTGATCTACCCATCACCATTAAAGAAGTAGAGACTCAAGTGATAAAGGTGATCGAGTTCGTAGTCATTTATCGATCATCGAGTTACAACAACATATTTGGTCGACCCATCATTCACGCTCTCTAAGCTGATCTTCCCTCAACGTTCCAATAGTTGATGAAGTATCTAACTGTTACTGGATAACAATGATCTAAGGTGAGTAAAAGACTTCAAAGAAATATTATGCATTAGTCCTCAAAGGGTCGGCAATCTGCACAACCATCACTGATCAGTCAACAAACTTTTTTCCCCTATGGAATTAGAAGCCTTGGAGCAAGATTGAGGAACTCCCTTGGAGGAGTTAGAGCTTGTCTCACTCCTGAGTCCTGGAAAATAGGTTATCATTGGCACAAAGCTGGGGCCGAGATGAGGAATGGTCTTTTCGAATTCCTAAATTAAAGGTCAATGCTGACATATTTGCGTGGTTGTCTAAGAACACGCCTGACATAGACCCCAAGATCATGATTCATCATGTTAATGTGGACCCTTCATTATGACTGGTGCGACAAAAATGTTGACCTATCGATGCTAAGAAAAGTGTTGTAATAAGTGAGGAAGTTTAAAAGCTCTTCGAACTGATTTTTTAAAAGGAAAATCACTACCTGTGTGGCTCTCTAACTTAGTTTTAGTTAAAAAAAAAAAAACTAACAGAAAATGATGCTTTTACATAGACTTTACAAGCTTAAACAAGGCTGTTCGAATGATAGTTTTCCCCTTCTTCGAATATATATTAGCTCGTTGACACCACCACTGGGCATGAGCTCTTAACATATATGGACGCTTCCTTAGGCTACAACCAAATTAAGATTCATGTGCCCGACCAAGAGTATACCTCTTTCATGACCGACCAAGGGCTAATACTATCACAAAATCATACAATTCGACTAAAGGATGCTAGTGCGACCTATCATTGCATGGTGAACATGATATGTTTGCAAAACAGATAGATTGGAACATGGAAGTCTAAGTAAGCGACATGTTGGTTAAAAGTAGGCGGACGAGCACACATAGCTGACATATTGAAAGCTTTTGATGTACATACAAAGTTAAACTCAATCCGACCAAATGTGCCTCTTGAATAGCATAAGGTAATTAAATTCCTCGAGTTTATGGTAAATCAATAAGGAGTTGAAGCTAATCGAGACATAGTTCGAGTTGCCTTGAACATGGAGCCTTCGAAAAATCTGAAGTAACTACATCGCCTCAATGGTTGGACTGCCGCCCTCAATCATTTCGTATCTTATTCAACCAACAATATGCTTATCCTTCTTCAAAGTGCTAAGAAAGAAAGAACACTTCGAATGGAATTTGAAATGCCAAGAAGCGTTTGTCCAACTCAAATTGCTTCTGAACTTAACCATTTCTAAGAAGTTAGTTCAACTTTAATTAAAGACGAGAAAGATTGGTAGAACATCATATATTATATGAGAAAGTCAATAACCGATGCTGAAAACTCACCTTGGCTCAGCGATTACGACCTTACTTCCAAGGTTATCAAGTTACAATACTTACCAACTTCCCTTTAAGACAAGTTTTTCATTAAGCTTGAAACTTCAGAAAGGTTCATGAAATGGGCACTTGAGTTGAGTGGATACAAGTTAAACTTCAAACCAAGAACCACCTTAAAGGGTTAAGCCGTTGCAGACTTTATTGTGGAACTGACCCCAACTAAGTTGGAATCCTATGTGGGCAAAATGGAGAGTCCTACACGTCAATGGGTCCTCAAAGTGAGGGCAAATATTGGAGGTAATTTATCCACTGTCACATGTCAATGAACTATAGAATTAAAAGTGTCATGTCAGTAAAAGTTCAGTGAATATACATAAGTCTAAGAAGACAAATAAGCAGCTTAGCCATCTCCTTTGGTCGAGTTGACAAATCTATACTATATCTAAATGGGGTTATGGAGTAGAATCTTTACCTCCCCATTTTACCCCCAACTTTTAAATACATACCTATTTTGTCCTTCAAATTTCTACGAGAGACACGACTGTTCGAGTTAAAGTGTCTGTTGAGATAACAAATCCAAAAAAGTTGTGATCATTCGATGAAACAAGGAGTTTAATCCAAAAGAGTTGTAACTGTTCGAGTGAAAAGATGTGTTGAGAGAAGTTAATCTGATGAAAAGTACAACTGTTTAATGAAGATATGCATCTATCCACGTATAGATGCCATAACAAATAATATATAAAATGAAAGATTATGTCTTTTTCTTCCATAACCTAAAACTCATTTCCAAAATATTAATGAAGATTTTTCTTGTCTTCGTGAGTGAAAACTAAATCATGTCAAAAGAATATTTGAGAATCCAGAAACATATTTAATCGATTAAGAGGTAGAGTAACAAAATTATGTATTCGTATTATCTTCAACTTTTATGTGTTTTAGATTATTTTAATATTTTTATGTGGATTACTTTTAAGTTAAGTTATATATTGTGTTTTAATATTTAGTTAATGTTGTTTTCAAGTTTGATTTAATATTTAATATTTTTAGTTTTTTAATATCAAAACATTATTTCTTAACTACATAATATTACCTTAATATATTTAATTATACCATCCATTTTTTAAATTGTCTAATAGTTTTGTATCCATATTTACATTAAGAAAGTTGTTAATAATTGTGCCAATAGTTATAGATTGTATTTTTTAATTATTATAATATTTAAATGGTGTAGTATAATTTATATTTATCCTTTAAAAATAGAAAAAATATATTTGATTTTTCAATTTTAGAAGGTAGCTTAAGAATAAAAATAAGTAATTTTATTTGTTCATATCATTTAATATTTAATTATAATTTTCACAATCTAACAAATTATTTCACTACTGTTAGAATTTTTACATAATTTGATTTAATTTATTATGTCTCAATTAACAATAGGCTTGATTATCAAAAATTGATAACCACATTAATTATTTCAATTGTACAGTATATTCAATGTTTTTTATACGACTATACTTTTTTTTATTGAAAATGTCAACAAATAATAATATTTTATTTGAAACAAATATTAGTACCATTTAAAAATTCCGTTGAGTTGTTATTCTATATGTTAAATTGGTAGAAATATTATATTAAATATATTTTATTTGAAACAAAATATTAGTACATTTAAAGTTCTGATGAATTGTTATTCTATAGGTTAAATTGTTAGAAATATTATATTAAAATGTTTATATCCACATGAAATGCACATGATACTGACTAGTACACCAAATGGTTGTATATGCCTTCACAAGGTTGAGCCTACCAATGTTGACCCAAACGGTCGACCCTGGTAAAAGACAAGCCAACGATCATAGCACCACGCCTCGCTACTCTTAATCATTTTTCCAACATGTAGTGATTTCCAGAACGATTGTAATCGTTGAGCAAGTAGGACACCCAGACCAAAACTATAAATAGGGGCACTTGCTTCATTTTTCAAGTATGTGATACTATTCATCTTGATGATTATAATAGATCAGATTTAGACTGACTTGAACATCGAAATTTTGTTTCTCTCTCTATGCAGGTACTTAGCATTTGTCAACCTATTGGATCCGAGCTTTACGAGACTATCCATTTTTGTGATCAAACACAACCTATAAAAGTTTGGAGGTATGAGTTGATTTGGTAGTTTTGTTGATTAAGATTAAACCTATATTAAATTTCAATTCAAAAGTTGAAACAAAAGCTAAGAACATAATTTAACATTAAAATTAATCTAACTCCACCAAAAAGTATATTAAAAAAAATTGCATAAACTACCCCTAAAGTATGATGATTGTGACAAGTGCAATCTCAAATTTTGAATTGTAAACATACCCTTAATCTATTAGTGAAAAAATTGCACTCCTATTTAGGACGAATGTTATAATTACACCGTTAAACAAAAATTAAACCGTTGAACTTTTAGTTAAAAGAATAAAAAGTAAAAAACTTTTAAGTTTATTTTGACTCTCTCCCCTCCTGGTATCTCTCTCTCTACTTTCTCTCTCTAGAAGTTATTATTCTGTGTATTGAAATTTTCTTTTCGGAAAAAATGAGCTCGCCGGAGGTAAAGGAGTGAAGAGGAAAAGGGGGACTCAACTAGGGATTCTTGAAGATTTTCGACCGCTGGGTTTTTCTAATTTTGCTTCAGCCATTTTGGGAAGCGGGAATTAGAAGAAAAAACTTTGAAAGAAGCCCATAAAGTGTTCTAGAGGGAGAGAGTAGAGAGAGATTTAAAGTCTTGCTCACATAACAGAAAATTGGCCTGAATTTTGAGCATCGGAGGACTGCGATTCTCATCGGATGCTGGAAGATTGTTCGACGTGTCGTAAGCGGAATCCGACGTCGTTTGGGGAAGATCCTACCTTCTAGAGAGAGAAAGTTGGAGAGGGAGGAGAAGGAGGTGGGAGGGAGTAGAAGAAGAGACTGTCAAAATAAATTGAATTTTTTTATCCCGAAAGTTTAAAAGTTTAGTTTTTTTTAAAATAGAGGTGTTCAAAAAACTCAATAGTTCGATAAATTGGGTGGGGTTAGATGAAGCATCGGGTTGGGTTGAGTTGTGATTTTCTAACTCGATCGGGTCAATCCAATCCAATCGGATGAATCCAATCCAACCCGAATTTATGCATATATTGTATTTTTTAATTAATTAATTATATATATATATATATGTCCATCATCCTAAAACCCTTCAATATTTAAAGGTTTTCATATTATCTTGTTCCATTTTATATCTTAATCTCGTCCATCCATTTAGTTTTAATCATAACTCTGGTTGCCACTATAATTAAAAATTAAAAAAAAAACACACACAACCTGACAATCCAACCCAATTCCAAAATATTGGATTGTTGGGTTGACCATCCAATTCAAAGCCTTTTATATATGACCAATCCAAAAATTCAAGTTGGTCAAAAAATCTCTTGTAATCCGATCCAACTCAACTCTTGAACACCTCTAGGTGTAATTGTCTCACCTTGTGAAAGTTTGAGAGTTTAATTTTTATAATTGAGAGTCCATGGGAGAAATTCATCGAAGGTACAATTTTTCAATATTTATAATTAAAATTTTAGATATAATTATCACAATCGTGCAATTTGCTCGTAAAAAAAAATAGTGGTTCACTGTGCAGTGATCAAAGTTAGGGATGGCAAAAATACGTACCCGACCGGATCCACTCTTCTCAGTAGAAGCAACAACCTGGGTCCACAATCTTTGTTGTGACGTGTCAACACATGATTGGACTGTCATGTGTATAAATAACCATCCACTCTTCAACACCCCTCTCTCAATTATTATTGTCAAACCCTGAAACGAAAGAGGAGAGAGAGAATGAGTGAAGCGGCGGTTTCTGAGAGGCAAACCAGGCCGGCAGACGACGGCGGAAGGCAGAGCTCCGGCAACCGAACCATGTATCCGGGGCCGTTCTTTAGTTCTCCGAACAACCCTCCGGTGAGGGGCCGCATCCTGAAAGATATATTGAGCACCGGCGGCGGCGGCGGCGGCGCCTCCTCCCGGAACAAAAATTAGCACTTCCACTTTCACTTTCCGGCCGCCGTACGTTCTCTCTACTGTGTACGACACGTCGTCAATTAAATTTCCTAATTCTCTTCTATATATCTCCATGTAAATTATCCACATCTATCCCACCTTATCCCTTTCCATTTGGGTCTCTCCTTTTTCTTCTTCTGATCATCCAAAATTGTTCACGTTTTTACTTAAATTATAATTATAAGAATTAATTTCTGAAGTAATTGATAGATATCTTTAAATTAGGGCTCCATCCAAAAATTTAAGTTAATATATTACAAAAAAAAATTGACTTCTTTTTTTCCCTTGAAATTTTGGACAATATGTAAAAATATGGTAATTAATAATAAATGGGAGTTCAAACATATATAGGACCTCTTAATTTGGAATTACATTGAATCATCGATGAACTCAAAAGTTTTAGTTAATGTATTAGGGTAAAATAAGACAGTATCTAAACATGTATCATTGGTGGTTCCTAAACTTTTACAAATAGTTCATTGAATTTTTAATTTTATATCTAACTAATTGAAATTCATTTAAACATATTTTAAGATCGTAGAATCTATTAAAAGAATATTGGAAGTTTTAGAAATTTGTCAGGTAGTTTTATAGTTGGAGATTTATTATGCAGAAGCTTTGATGTTTGGGATCAAACTTACAATTTATTTTTTTATTTTTTCATTTTAAAATTTTAGGGTCAAGTTTGGAAAAGAAATTTGATCTTCTGGTTTCATGCGGTACACCCAAACGACGTCGTTTTCCTTGGTCGATGAGCCACGATAAATTATTAATAACCCATCTATAGAATTAAATTTTCACGCTTCTGAAACAGCTGGCTACGAACCAGTTCAGCCGTCCGATATTCTTTTTCCCTGAAATTGATGAGGGAATTTTCGGATCATCCAACGGTGGTGGTGAACTTTCGCTCTATATCTCTAAATATTATTTTTTATTAAAAAGAACTGTGGCGGCGGCGGAACCCCAAATTCTCAACGCTGTGTGAAAAATAAAATATTATAAAAAGATTAATCAAATATTATCTTTTTCCTTTTTTTTTTTTAATAAAACCATATCGTTATCAATCGACTTATAAGTTATAAGTATATGTGATACTGAGTATCTTAGTAGATTTATCCGATAGTAATTTATATTATTTACGTGGCAACCAAATGTGATTTAATTTATTTCTTAAAATGCAGTTGATATTTACTTACGTATTAAGATTAATATTTGATTGGTATTAATAATGATGTGGTTCGAATCTCCATCTCACATGTTGTACTAAAAAAATAATAGTTAATTTTCAATAAATAAATGATAGGTGGAGATTTGATATTGAACATGTTTCGGTAGTATCATCACTTATATCGAGACGGGACCATATATGTAGTTGTAAGGACCGTTTGGTTTCTTTTAGCAAAAAGAAATTAAAGGGAAAATAAAATAAGAAAAGTTGGAAATCTTTTAAGGGCATTTTGGTATTTTTGGTTATTTGTTATAGAAAAAGAAAGAAATTTGATTTTGTGAATCCACGTGTATTAGGTATGGCTGAGAATGAATGATAAATTTATGGTATTTGATTTTAGAGAGAAGGTAAGATTTTGTTTATGATTTGTAAGGTAGAAATTTGGGGAAGGAAAGTAAAAAAAAAAAAGAAAAAAAAAGGAGATGCTGCTTGTTCTCGACTGAAAGATCAAAATAAAATACAGAAGATTTTATTTATGGTTGGGAAACAGTAAAAATAAAACATAGGAGAGGATTTTTTTTTTATGGGTTGGAGGAAGAAGATGAAGAATGAAGAAGGAAAGGGAGTGGGATCCACGTCAGAGAGAGAGGATTTGGTGAATAAGGTAAATGAGAAAGAATTAGAAATAATAAAAAAGAAAGAATGGGCGATTAAGTGAGGTGGTTTGAGAGAAAGAGAAATGAAATGGGTTATGGTCAAACCCACCTAATAGAGAAGAAGGTGAGTTTTTAACGAAGAAAAAGAATGAGCATTTAATTGGTAATTGGTTTTATTTTGAAGATATTGTGATTTGAGTTGGAATGAAGTGAATTAATTTGGATGGGTGATTTTCAGGTTAGGCAGAAATTGGACAGAGAATTATTTATTTTGAATGATTTGTGAGTGGTTATTTTATTAAATGTTTTCTAGTATCTATTAATATAGAATTTCGAGGAATTGTATATATTATGTATGTATTAGCATTTCTGTTGAGAATGAAAGAAGTTGTGTTTCTTTGACAATCTTTTATGCAGAAAGAAGTTTTCAAACCAACATGCTATTGAACTTGTATGCTATATGAATGTGTTTCTATAGTATACCTAGAAATAGATGGTCAGACGTTGAGAGAATTATTTTGTTGTGTGTGTTGAGATTATATTATGCGCTAGTAGACTAGAATAAAATATAGGTACATATTTTTAGAATGTATTTTTAGAGCAGGTTGAAAAGTTGGTCGTAGGGTGTCATGGTCATGTTGGTCCAGGGCCTGTTGCCCTGCATGCCCATAACAACCTCTTTCCACATACTTTTATGTCATGTATTTAGTTTCGTATATTATTTTCTTTTCCTTGTATTTTTGGTGGCAAGTGACTCCTCGCCACTTTGCACGTTCATGCCTGCCAAAGCAAATATGCCTTAGAATGTACTATAGGGGGTACACCTAGTCATCTTCTCTACATTGCGTTGTATTCTTGTCTTGCCGCTAATCTATTCTCCTGCATTGAAGCTTACAACAACTTTCCAAAATGCTTTCAAACGTTTTCCTAAACATTTTTCTCTAACCCCGTTTTCTAAAACCGTTTTCTCGAGAATGGGGGTGGAGGTTGCTACATATAGTCGTTGTGCCGCCGGCTATTCATTTTCGTATTGGCTAACTTGCTAGAGGGCCGAAACAAGTACCGCACAATCGCTTTCTGAGAACCGTTAAAGTGCGATTGTGACAGTTGGTATCAGAGCCTAGTTGGCTCATCGAGTTGGAAAACAGTAACCATGTCTGGGATAAAACAGTTGGACAAGTCCTACGTCGACAGACTCGTCGAGATCGAAGAACAACTGTTGTTCTTGAGGGAAATTCCTAACAACCTTGGATATGTGGAATCTTGGCTGGATGAGATCTCCACCAAAGCTGACGGAATTGACGTCGTAAATGTCCGCATAGATGGGCTTGCTGTACGTGAGTTGATGCTTCGGTTGAGACCCTCGAAGGTAAGGTTAAGAGAACTAATAACCTTGAGCGTTGCGAAAGCTCATCGAGCTCAATCACCCACATGGAGGAGCGTGTCGAAGAATTGGACACCTCTTAAAATACTATTGTTCAGATGGTCAGTGAGCTGACCGACAACTTCAAAGCCGTCATTGACGACATGAAGGCAGAGATTGCCGAATTAGGCACCAGAGTAAATCTCACCATGAGAGCAGTGGGAAATCACGCCCCAACTGGGGGACCTATTCAGTTCAACAAGGTGAAAGTTCCCGAACCCAAGCCCTTTTGTGGGGCGCGAGATGCTAAAGCCCTTGAGAACTTCATCTTCGACCTTGAGTAGTATTTCAAGGCGACAAACACTGTGACAGAGGAATCGAAAGTCACACTAGACACAATGCATCTTGCTTACGATGCGAAGTTGTGGTGGATAGCGAGATATATAGATTTACAAGAAGGCAGATTTACCATCGACACATGGAAAAAACTAAAGCAAGAACTTAAATCCCAGTTCTTCCCAGAAAACGTAGAGATCCTTGCTCGTCGTAAGCTGCGTGATTATGACACATAGGAAATATTCGAGACTATGTAAAGCAGTTTTCGGGGTTGATGTTAGACATTCTTGAAGTGTCCGAGAAAGACAAGGTCCTTGCCTTTGTAGAAGGCTTAAAACCATGGGCCCGACCTAAATTGTATGAAAAGAAAGTGCAAGATATCACTATCACTTATGCTACAGCCGAACGACTGTTTGACCTTACCAACAATACATCACAAGAGCCGAGAATGACCCAGGCTTCTTCTAGCGGTGGAAACAAACCCGCTAGATTAGGGTTCCCCAAAAATGGGGGAGATGACATAAACGGAGGGGGAGACCGCAGACCGAACCCACAGAATAATAACAACCGGACAGAACCATCCTGCTTCATTTGTAAAGGACTGGATATAGTATATGAGTGTCCGAATCGGGCCGCCCTCCAGGTCTTCCAAGCCACATTGACGAACAATCGAGAGACCGAAAGGGAAGGCCCCGAAAGAGATACACCTCCCGAAGACGTCGATGACAACCCTCATATGGGAGCATCTCAAATTCTTGTCGGCGCTTCAGAAGAAAGCCGAAGAGGTAAAAGAACCACTAGAACGTGATCTGATGTATGTTGAAGCGTGGGTCAACTAGAGAGCAGCAAAAAGCATTATGGTAGATTCTGGCGCCACCCACAATTTCATGATCGAATCCGAAGCACGTCGTTTGAACTTGCGATGAGATAAAGACATAGGAAAGATGAAAGTTGTCAACTCGGCCGCCCTCCCCATCATGGGAGTTGTTAAGAGAGTCTAAGTAAAACTAGGGACATGGAGTGGACAAGTCGATTTTGTGATAGTGATGATGGATGACTTCGACGTAGTATTGGGAATGGAATTTGGAACACAAAGTCATCCCCATGCCTCTCGACAAGTGCCTGGTTGTAACAGGTTCTAATCCCACGGTTGTTCAGACAAGCATCAAACAACCAAATGGAGTGAAGATGATATCAGCACTCCAACTAAAGAAAGGTCTTGCTGGTGATTAACCAACGTTCATGGTCATCCCTGTAGTAGAAGGCAGAAACTCTGAAGAGTCAGTTCCCTAGGAAATCCAACGAGTCTTAGATGTGTATGCAGATGTAATGCTAGATAACCTACCCAAGGCCCTACCTCCAAAACGGGGGATAGACCACGAAATTGAATTGTTACCAGGGGCGAAATCGCCTGCCAAAAATGCCTATCGGATGGCTCTTCCCGAGTTAGCTGAACTGAGGAAACAACTCGACGAATTATTGAACGCTGGATTCATCCGCCCGGCTAAGGCTCCCTATGGGGCCCTAGTCCTTTTTGAGAAGAAGAAAGACGGAAGCCTCTGCCTGTGTATTGACTATCGAGCATTGAACAAGCTCACAGTTTGCAACAAGTATCCTTTGCCCATTATCACAGACCTATTTGATTAGCTTCATGGGGCAAAGTACTTCTCTAAACTGGTCTGCAATCTGGATACTATCAGGTGCGCATCGTAGAAGGAAATGAACCGAAGACGACTTGCGTCACTCGGTATGAGGCCTTCGAATTCCTTGTCATGCCCTTTGGCCTCATGAACGCTCCTGCTACCTTCTGCACCTTACAAAATACAAACTACAAGTTTAGGGCAACACACCCAACAATTTCTCGGTCTAGCCCACTACTATAGGCGATTTGTAGAAGGATTATCGAAAAGGACGGGGCCCTTGACTGAACTACTAAAGAAGAATCAAAAGTGGAATTCGACCCCAGAGTGTCAAGCCACGTTTGAGAGCTTGAAAAAGGCAATGATGGAGGGGCCAGTGTTGGGGATTGCAGATGTTACAAGACCATTTGAAGTTGAGACAGATGAGTCAGACTTTGTCCTGGGAGGAGTGCTTCTCCAAGACGGTCATCTCATTGCATATGAGAGTTAGAAGTTGAATGATGCTGAAAGGAGGTATGCTGCCTCAGAGGAAGAGATGTTAGCAATAGTCCACTGCTTGAGGGCCTGGAGACAATATCTCCTAAGGTCAAAATTCGTTGTCAAGACCGACAACAGTTCAGTCTGTCATTTCTTCAATCAACCAAAGTTATCATCAAAACAAGCTAGATGGCAAGAATATCTTGCCGAGTTTGATTTTCAGTTCGAGCATAAGCCAGGTCGGACAAATCAAGCAGCAGATGCACTTAGCAGAAAGAGCGAACATGCGACCCTGTGCACGTTAGCTCACCTAAAAGCGAGTAAGCTAACATGATCCATTCGTGAAGCCATCAAGGAGAATTTACAGAATGATCCAGCTGCCCAAGCGATAATTCAGTTGGCCAATGAAGGGAAGACTCGACAGTTTTGGGTGGAGAACGACATTCTCTTCACAAAAGGTAACAGTTTGTACGTTCCTTATTCTGGGAACCTGAGGAAGCTCCTACTTGGAGAATGTTATGACACGATATGAGCATACTATGCTGGATGGCAGAAAACTTATGCCCTGCTAAAGAAAGGCTACTATTGGTCAAATCTGAAAAACGACGTGATGTAGTATACCAAAACGTGTCTTATTTGCCAACATGATAAGGTCGAGCGAAACAAGATTGCGGGTTTGCTGAAACCCCTGCTAGTTCCATCAAGAACGTGGGAGAGCGTGTCTCTCGACCTCATCACCCACCTACCAAAAGTCGGGGAGACAGAAGCGATCCTCGTGATAGTTGACCGGTTCTCTAAGTATGCAACCTTTATTCCAACTCCGAAAATGTGCTAGGCCGAAATGACTGCACAGTTATTTTTCAGAAATGTTGTGAAACTATGGGGCGTCCCTGAAAGCATCATGAGTGATCGAGACGGACGTTTCAAAAGGACATTCTGGACATAACTTTTTCGCCTACTAGAATCCAATTTGAACATCTCTTCGAGTTATCACCCACAGACAAACGGACAGACAAAGCGCTTCAATAGTGTGCTAGAAGAGTACCTCCGCCATTTTATTGATGCTCGGCAAAAGAACTGGATCCAGATGCTCGACGTAGCTCAGTTATGTTTCAATTGTCA
Source organism: Momordica charantia (assembly GCF_001995035.1). Next base: position 1,057,087 of record NW_019104541.1, read on the forward strand.
AAAGAGCACCACCACAGGAAGAACCCCTTTCGAAATCGTGTGTGGGCGACAACCTGTGTTGCCTCATGTTGTTGACCATCCTTATGTGGGAAAGAGTCCTCAAGCTTACAACTTCACCAAGGAATGGTGTCAGTCCATTGAAGTGGCCCAAGCATACCTCGAGAAGGCATCTAAACACATGAAAAAGTGGGCAGACAAAAAGAGAAGACCTTTAGAATTCCAAGCAGGATATCAAGTCCTTGTGAAGTTGAGACCTGAACAACTTCGTTTCCAGGGTAACAAAGATCAACGCCTTGTGCGAAAATACGAAGGACCCGTCAACGTCCTTTAGAAGGTGGGCAAGACATCCTATAGGGTACAACTACCCTTGTGGATGAAAATTCATCCAGTGATCCACGTGAGCAACCTGAAGCCTTACCATCAAGACACCGTTGACCCTACACGAAATGAGATAACTCGTCCAGCAATCATGTTGACAAACAAGGTTGACAAAGAAGTTGAGTCAATCCTCGCTGAAAGAACACGCCGAGTAGAAAGTCCACGAAGGGACATACAGGAATTCTTAGTCAAGTGGAAAGGGCTCCCAGATGAAGAGATCCGTTGGGAGCATACTGAAGACCTGAAGACAACTGTAGCAGCGATTGAAGAGTTCGAGCAGCGACGGTTGACAGGGACGTCAACTATTTAAGTGGGGGAGAATGTCATGGTCATGCTCGTCTAGAGTCTGTTGCCCGTGGCCGCATGCCCATAACAACCTTTTTCCACATACTTTTATGTTATGTATTTAGTTTCGCATGTTATTTTCTTTTCCTTGTATTTTTGGTGGTGAGTAAGTCCGCACTTTGCACGTTCATATCTGCCAAAGCAAATATGCCTTAGAATATACTATAGGGGGGTACACCTAGTCAGCCTCCCTACATTGCGTTGTATTTTTATCTTGCCGCTCATCTATTCTCTTGCATTCAAGCTTACCACAACTTTCCAAAATGCTTTCAAACATTTTCCAAAACCTCTTTCTCTAACCTCGTTTTCTAAAACCGTTTTCTTGAGAACGGGGTGGAGGTTGCGACATATAGTCGTTGTGCCGCCGGCTATTCGATTTCGTATTGGCTGACTTGCTAGAGGGCGAAAGCAAGTGCCGCACAATCGCTTTCTGAGTCCCGTTAAAGTGCGATTGTGACACATGAGACGTAGGGGAATGTCGGGGCAATTAGGCTCAAATTCGGATTTCGAATCCTGGTCCAAATCTTAGGCTTGGAAGCGTTGCCTTTTTGATTTGCCTAGAAAGAAAGAGTTATTACAAGTTTGTTATGAGAAAGTTTATTGAGTTTTTAGTTGTTCAAATATATAAATTTAAAGGAAGAGGTTTATGACTTGTATTTATGAAGTTTGTTTGAGAGGCTTGGATTTATGATTTTAATGATTGCTCACTTACAAAATAAGAGGCCGATCATCCAAATAAGATCTCAACTAAGAGGCTGGTCATCCAAAGAAGATCAACAAGCCAAAAACACGACATTCGATGAGTGTTGAGAGTGGAGCCAAAAAGTCAAAATTAAAAGAAATTGAAGGGCATGTTATTGGGCCTAAATACACATTAAAGCCAAAACCTACCTCACTTGTCTTCTTCATCAAATATTGTCTACCCCTCAAATATTTTAATATACAAAGAAGGTTTTTTTTTTTGTATAGTGAGGGTTTATTTTTTAGAGAGTTTCTTTCGTGAGGTTTTTACAGTGCGAAGTTTGAGAACTCCGTAATCTTTTGTGTGTAACGGCCATTGAAGAGTTGCAGTAAATTTGTAAAATGATTCGTGAGTATTTTTTTCTTTGAAAGAAAAGTGAGAGAAGTAACATTTATAAACTCTTAAAGATTCTCCTTGGCATTTAGTGAAACCTGCCGATAGCAGAGAACTGTGGACGTCGGGCGAGTGAACCACTATAAATTCGGTGTCAATTTTTCTTCCTTATCTTTTTATTGAGTTCTTGTTGCTTGAGATTTAGGTTGGTTTTATCTACTATTTGACCATAGTTCCAATTTATTTAGTTTCCTCATAATTAAAAACAAAACCTGATATGAGATTATTTAACATATATTGTTTGAAACTGTGATTGAGATAATGTTGTTAGCTTGCTTATTTATCCATAGAGCAAGGTTGAAGAACAATGGAAGGTGAGGACAAATTGGTAATTTTTAATCGATATAATTTTTTGTTTTTAAAAACTAGGTATTAGATTATTTGCACTCCAAAGAGTTAGATGGTAAATCGAATGAAATGAGAGAAAAAGAATGGAAGAAGTTAGACAAGGGAATTGGGTACAATTCGCCTTAGATTAACTATGTTCAAGTGCGTCTTTTCAGACTATAAGACAATGTGACATTTTTGAAAATTATATAATAGGAAATTATGGAAAGGTCTATCTTACCAATGGAAACCTTTTGAACATCATTTGGTATCAGTGAAATGAATTTAAAAATAGCGAGTGGTTTTAGTTTGAAAAATTCCAAGAAGGTCACATGCATAATATGACAAAAAATATTTATTCTAAAATTAAGGTGACTTTGACATTAGTAAAAGTAATTTTAACCCTATCAAAATCATTTTAAAAATAGGCTGTTAATACAATACAATTTGTAGATTACTAAAAATGCTATTCAGAAAATTTACCATGTTTGGTATTAAATTTTTTTAATTAATTGGATTGCTTTAAATTTGAGCATTAATATCTGTTATTGTTAATTTAAAAATTAGAAAGAAAAAAAAAACGATCCACGCACAGTGGTTTTAGCGGCCCCAGGTTTTCAATTACATACGTCACTGAATTGCATCATTGCGCGTGCGTCATCTGCACGTGTCAAATAATGATTGAATTAACATACTCCTTTTTTGTCCGAAAAGAATTAACATACTCCTTTTTTTACAATATGGTACTTAATTATTTTTTAATTCTCAACTTACTTTTGAATAAAATAAAAGATTCTCAATTAAATCATTGATTATAAAATTGGATAAAAATCGTTAAAGAAAGACAGAAATCGTTAAAATACTGATCACGAGATTCATCTAATTTCTCTTTAAATTCATCCACCCATCAATTAAATTTATTTTTTCTTTTTTAGTAAAAAATTTATTTTTTCTTAGTGACATGCTTGTGTTTATATAATGATGTATACGTTAAAAGAAAATTGAATAAACATTTTTTTTTGCTAACAATTTTCAACTATTTTTTTGAGAGAGAACTTCATTCATCCGTTGGATAAATTCGAGAACTTTAAAAGATTAAATAAATTCATAAAAGATTAGCTTACAAAATATGGAATATATATGTATCTTAAAAATATAACAAACTTTTCATGTTTTCTTTTTTAAATATAGCATAAATTTGACTTATATTGGTATATTTTACAATAATTTGACTTTTCTAAGTGTATTTTACATTGTATTTGAATTTGAGTTTCATTTGAATTATGCAACCTTTTAAAATTAAAAAAAAATCTACTATATTAAAAAATACATATTTATTTTACAACAATACTTAGTTATCGACCCGTCAACATTTATCCTCCTTCCGACCCACTAGAACATTTGACAACAATGATTCATTATTTCGAAAGATATAAAACATATTAACATAATTAAAGAGTATTGTGTTAATTTTGAAGTGAATACAAAGAACTCTTTTATAGAGCCTAAGTATAACTAATTTACAAATAATACTGAATAAGTTAGCTAATTTAGAGGAGAATCATAACTAGAGGAGGTTATAACAATCAACCTAATAGATATGTCCATCATTTTACATTCCTCTCTCCAACACTTATAAAAAAAAATTAACCAGCACCCTACATATATATTTTTTATTTTATTTAATTGCCTCGCTTCAAAATTACCTAAGAAAGTTTTCTTGGTAAACATGTGGGGTAAAAGATTGAACTTGAAAATATATCAATTATCGCTGGATTATGCTTTTTACTATTTTGTATAAAATAACGTATTAAATATATTTGTCGACATGTCAACATTTACATAAGTCCATGAGTTCGACGACATATCGATGAAACAGTGGAATATTTTATTTGATAAAGCAGAATATTTTATTTGATAATTTAAATATTTGTAATAATTTTTATATTTAAAAAAAAAGGTAAAAAAGTGTCATTCATCCCATTCTCCTATAAATAAAATCGCCCCCCTTCTTCTTCAACTAGATCTGAGCGAGAGCAAACTCAGCCTCTGAATTACTTACAGTGAGGAGAGAGAGAAGTGGGACGATGAGTGAGAAGTCGGCGGCGAAGGGCGGCGGAAAGGAGGGCTCCGGTGACCGGAGGATGCATCCGGGGCCGTCGTTTTCCGCTCCGGCGTCGAGAAGCAAAACCAAGAATGAGTTGCTCAATAAAATCGTCTTCGGCGGCAGCTCCTCCGCCTCTCCCAAGAAACGCTAGGCCCGGCCTCCACTCCGGACGGTGGTGGCGGCGGCGGCGGCCTTCTCTGTGCGTAATTTCCGTCTGTATTGTTATATTTCCCCCCTATCCCTGTCAAAATGTCTGTAATTTATTTTTATTTTTTTTTTAATTCCAATCTTCGGAATATATGACAATTACCGTTACTATATTTATTTTGGTCATTTTACTTTTAGTAATATTTTTTATACCACTTTTAGTGTTGCAATTAAGAAAAAACTTAGGAATACTATTTTTATTCGTCCATTTTTTTAATTCTTGTTTACGTCTTTAATGTTGGGAAATTTGAATATATGACCACACCCATAATTGAAATTGGAGTTATAACCCCTTTTAAAAAAACTTAATTTGTGAACACAGCCACCCTTATTTATGACCACTTTCAAAATTTGTAGAAGTGAAATTACTCTATTACCCTCATGTTTCAAATTTCACATCACCCTAAACCTATATACTCGAACCATTTGTCTCCCCTCGTTCCCTCCCTATTCTCGGACTCTTCGTCTAATCCATCCATAGTGAACATTCTATTTCATCTGTTCCAACGTTTTGCATCCACCATCACCAACCAACATCATCATTGTCTTGGATCTCGGAGTAAGCGAGGTTATTGACTCGAATCTTTAAAATTTTTCGTTACTTAGTGTTAGGTTTCCATTTTCGGAGCTAACTGAAGCAGCCAATTTGTTTTACGGTAGATTGTAGGGCTCCAGATATCAAAAATAGAATAATCGTTTTCCAGATTCGATCCGACTCAATCCAGCAAATCGAATAAAACTACGTGAGATAAGAAAAGAGTTAACAAAAAAAAACAAAATAAAATAAAAATTTGCTTCATCCCGGACTGTCCGGGATTAGTCCGGGAAGTGTCTCGGACCAATCTTGGTTCGAGATCAGTCCGAGATATGTCTCGGATCATGTCCCGAACCAAATTGCACCGAGATTGAATGCAGGATAAAATTATTCAATCTCAGTGCAATATAACTTCAATCCCGAATCGAGTATTGATCCGAGACAACGATATGAACCATGGTTTTTTGGAGAAATATTCCAAATAATTTCAACAAATTTAAAGTAAAAATTTTGAAAATGTAACATACCTAACTTTTCAAAAGTGAAAATGTGGAGACAATGATTTTGGATAGTGTGTAGATAATATGATCAAAGACGTGGACAACAATATTTGGATAGGTAGGTGAAAATTTAATGTATTGTATATTTATTAACCCAGGAGGGTAAATTCGTCTTTTCCTAAAGATAAAAATTTGAAGAAATCAAACATAAGGGGAGGTGGGGTCACAAGTTAGGCTTTTTAAAAAAGGGGTCATAAATCCAAAATCAATTATGGAAGACCATATTTTCAAATTTTCCTAAATCTTACAAAATCTAGGCTAGATTTAAAAATTTTAATAATATTTGTCTGTGTACCGATCTACAAAGGATGAAAATAAAATTACGGAGAGAATGGAAATTTAATGAAGGTCATCGGTGAGTGCTAAAATAATGTTCTAATAAACACTTGAATTTTTAGTTAAATTTCAAAAACAAAAACAAATATTTAAAAATCAAAATTTTGGTTTAGTGCTGGTAAATATTTTCCAAAACGTAACACAGGGTAAAAAAATAATGTAGGTGTGAAAATAGTGCTGATAAGTTTAATTTTAAAAGATAAGAAAAGGAAAATAAAATAGTTGTTATTTTGAAACGGTGATGTGTAGGTACCACATAAATGCCACTTACACCTTTCTATCTTAGCTCGAACTTTACCTGYACATAGAAAACTATCACTAGTGTGGTACTACATGGATCGCACTTTAATAATAAATTTACTATTTGAAGTGGGAGCAAATGGATATGGAGCACATAGTAAGATTTTTCATAAGGGTGTGCATAGTTTCCCGTAGGAGTAGTGTTTACCCGTGGAAGAGAGAGGCAAGTGGGAATATGGGGTCCATCAACATTCTTTGATCCTCCCGGGCCCGATAGAGAGGCATGGTGGTGTCCAAGACGGTATCCTACCTTTTTGACTATCTGGCGTATGGATTATTGAGATCTATTTGATACTTCGATCCAGTGTAGTCAACTTTTCTTGATTTATTTGATTTAGTATTTAGATGCGCGTCTCCTTAAATTTATCCGATAAAAATAGTTATTAAATTCGATCTAAAAACATTATTCAAAAGGGTTGTTTATATTTTTAAATTTAGTTAAAGGATTTGTATATACTTTTAAACAACACAATGATAAATATCAAAGAAATGTTAATGGTGCTAAATCCCATCGGCCCCATTGTAGAAGAGGTGGCTGGCACCATTGCAGCCGTCCAATAGACTTTTTATCATCCTACGGTAGAGAATTTTTGTCACCTGTACTTCGTAAGCACGTGCTGCAAAAGAATTGATGTCTTTTTCTTTCCATTATTCGAGGGAGCAGCAGCTAAATTTTGTCTATTTTACTAATATATGAACTTAGCTCAATGGTAATTAGTATTTTTTTTCGATGTTTTGCCAAATGCTACATCTATATAAATAGAGTATCAAGTATCAAATTTTAGCTCAATCTTAATATACCATGGTCGGAGTGTTTGCTTATCTTAGACAGATATTTTTCTATTGGACGACATTAAAATCGTTCCAAGTCATCCCTCTAACCAATTTCGACCTAGACCGACAAGTTGAATAAACATGAGTAATTTTTATAATTTAACTTTTCTAAAAGATTTAATAGCAATACCTACCTAAAGTTAGAGTTTAATTTGATATGACTTTAGAGGTGGAAAATTAAACTGAGGAAATTGTAAAAGTTACTAAATTTAGAGTTTAATTTTATAGGTCAATAAAGGGTAAAACCCTTTTTTCCTTAATATAAAATTATATATTCGTATCATAAATAATATTTGGTCGTAGTTTCTTTAGATTACATATCCACCTTAATTGAGTTAATTCTTTTCATTAATACTTCTTATTTCTATAAGTCACAAATTTTTAATTAGAGATATTGTTTACGTGGAAGTTATTACCCATGATATTTCACAAATGTTTTTTTTTAATATTTACAAATCTAGATTTTTAGGATTTAAATAAGTCTTTTTGTTTCAAAAGTGCCTCAATAAATATCATTTTATTACATTTATTATTGTAATTTAAAACGTATTATTATCTAATGAAAATTTATGGTCATTTAATGAAATGTTTACTAAATAATTAAATAAATATACTAACTAATCAATGTGCTTATTCTTGCTTTATTTTCAGTAGTATATTATTTTTTTAAGATTTAAATTTTAGGATTTAGAGTTTTATTTCTTCATTAAAAAACCTTATTTATGTTTGAATTTTATCAATAAGATAAAGATGCAAAGTTTCTATCAATAATTTATGATTTGAAGTCAAATTGATGATTCACTCAAAAATCTTATTACGAGTTTTAAAACGAAAAAAAAAAAGAGTTAAAAATATGTGTCATTAGGCAATATAAGAAAGAACATCAAGCCAAGAATTTGAAGTTTTATTTTTTTTAATACAACATGTTGGAGAAGAGATTTGAACTCACTACCTGTTAGTTGGAGGTATATGCCGCTAAGTCTCGAAGTTTGTTTTATTTTATTATAATAAATTCTATATTATGATTAGGAATATTAGTGAAGTATTTAAGTCAAAATTTGATTCTAACTTAAAATTTGTGAAAGAGGGCATCACAATAAAGTGTCGATTCCTTTTATTTGGACATCACATTTGACAACGACGATGCTGAGATATCTATATTTTATTTAATATTAATATTATTTATATTAATCAAAATCAAAATCAAAATCAAATCATTAAAACGAGAGAGAGAGCATGCCATACATATAATATGCGACAAAAATAATGGCCACCAATTATTATTATAAGATAAGCTTTTTTGCAGGCTTTTCCAAAGGGGGCCGGGGCATTAAAAGCTGTCCCAAAATGTGCACTTGTGAAAACTGAGCTATATGGTCCAAAATGTGTAGGGTATGTTTTAAGAATGCAAGTGCTATTTTATCAAACTTTACCTTTATATTTTTTTAGTACCTCTTTATCCACGAGACTCTGTCAAGTGGTAACATGATGTATATAGTCTGGGTCTAATCATACTCAAAAAGACTCATGTAATTTTGTATTTTTGTTTTCTTTTTTCTTTTTTCTGAATGATCTAATTAGAAGTAATTTTTTATGATTAATATTATCACATGCTGAAATTTAGAGACTAAATCCATACAATTATTTGAATGTAGGAGGACTAAATCTAGAGAAATCCAATTAGCAGCCACACAACTGGGTTTCTAGCATTCCATCATTAAAGGCGACGGCGACGCAGAGGGACGATGATGGTTTAGATAAGATTCCCCATCTTTGCTTAGCGAGCAGCGCCCGGTTAAATTACACCAAAGCCCCCGTAACATTTACGAGGCCAATTGATCTAATGAATACGTCGTCTATCCTCCTCGACCTCACCCCACCAGAGATGCATTACGCCATTCATAAATGAGACTCTTGATGTTTTATTTATTTAGTAAACTAGCAATCTTATTAAATAATACAAAATTTAAATTCTCACATTAAGCCTGGATTGAAAAAGAAAATTAATCCATAAAAGATCAAATTTAAAATTAAAAAAATTGAAAATTGTAAGAGACAAAATTATATATTAACTTTATATTTTATAGATAGTATTGTAAGCCGGCTCCCACTCGTACATTTGTAAAAATTACAGATACGGTAATGCATATAAGTTTAAATTAAATTACAATTCGAGTCCAATTTTTTATAGCGTTAGAATTAGAACTTTAATAGATATGTGAAGTTTCAAAAGTTTGTAATAATAAATCCCTAAAATTTTGAGGTTATATCGATTAGTTCATATACTTTTAATAAAATTTAATAAGTCCAACGAACTTCTAATTTCAATTATGAAGCAACTCACTATTTTATTTTAAAAAAACACATTGAAAGGATAATTTCAAATAGGTTCAGAAATTTGGCGATGTAAACGTTAAATTAATGGAATCAATAACGAGAGCTCATAGAACACGAAATAAAAAATTCATGAACTTATTAAAATCTTTTGTGTATGAGAACTAATTAAATATCATCCTAAAAGTTCAAAGATCGATTAGAAATTCCTAATTACACTCTAAGGCCTAATTTAAAGAGGCCGTTTATAAGGTTCATTAGAAAGTAAAATTCAAACGAAACAGAATGTGGGATGATATTTATATTACCATAAGAAACAACAATTTCATTTTTCATGAAACTTTGGAACAAACATCTGCATTGCATAATCCCTTTTGTGAAAGAAATATCCACTGTTATCCGTATATTTTCGTTTATCACTGAATGATTCTACATCGCTTTACCGACCACCGTCATCTTCATTATCTTGTAGAAGGGCACCTCTTGTTCTGGCCCTGCCAAGTACAAGCTAGAGTATGTCTACCAGTGTTGGAAAAAATAACAAACAAAATGGGGTCTAACGTTAATTGAGAAATCGACCTGCGGTGTACTGGCATGACACGATTGGTGACCTTTGTCGAGCTGATATCATTAACAGGTTTGTCTGCTAAGAACGAGATATTACAATAATTGATTATGTAAAGCATAGAAAACCAAATACGCTTGAAATTTAAAACTATTGTATGTGCTCGAATGACACCGACGAATCTATAGAAAACAGGCAACAAATTGCATAAATGCATAAAGGTCATTAAGTTAATAATAATAATAATATTGAATAAAAAAGGCATACCAGGAGACTTTTGCAACTCATCTTTATTGACTGAGGTAATTGTAGTATGCAACTCCTGTTTCTTTTCCTAACATTTTAAAAAGAAAGTTCGAGAGTTGCAAAATATGTGCAGAATTAACAAATAATAAGCAAGATCAAGATACGCTCTAAGATACAGAAGATACACGACAATCACGACTATATTTCTACTTATCTAATGGGGTCTCGAGACAATAAAAACGCACCTATAAGAGCATAAAGAAACACTCACCAGCAACTTTTTTTAAAAGTGAATGAGAGACAAATATACCTTTTCATCCGAGATTTTTGTTGACTGAAGGGAGCGCTCTTGTTCTAGGGGAAAAGATTGGAGAAAACGGTTAGTTTTAATAATGCTATATTCAACGTTGTTGTGCAAAAAATAGAACTTGCAAGGAATAAGCATAAGTTTGTAAACTTTGGAAAAGTTTTATGGAGGAGAGAGATAGCCCTCTCGACCCCAAATCCCGCTTCAGATGATGATTCTCCATCGTGTTTGGAGCAAAACCCACAAGGACCAAACCCATGGAGATTTTTGCCAGTTAAAAGGGTGAGAATGATGGCTGGAGCAGAGCTTTTCAAGACTTGAAACTTAAAACTAAGCACAAAACATATCAAGTCATACCTACCAGTGTCATCTTCAGAGTCTTGCAAAAGGGCTCCTCTTGTTTTTGCCCTGCCCAGATATAATGATATATACAGCTGCGAACAAATTAATAAAATATGTGATTGATGTAACATTGAGGTACCGACCTGCGATGCGCTGGCACTACACGATTGGCTACTTTTGTCGAGCCAATATTATGAACAGACTTATCTATGGAGAATGAGAAATTCTCAGTCAGTGCTTATGCAAATAAAATTGACATTTCAAACTACTGGGGACCTATGAATCTGAAACACAATATTTTAAAGACTTTCATGTTCGTATGTATATATAATTTATATATATAAAGAATCAAACCTGGAGAATTTGAGGCATTCATATTTTGCAACTTCTGTTTCTTTGTATATTGCCCGAGATGGCTCTGAATACTTTCGTATTTTTCCTGACATTAACAAAAAATAATTATAAACAAGAGAACTCTTTAAAAAATAGAGAGAGACCCATGATTTGAAATCCATGGGGGAAACTAAATCTATTGGAATTATGATGAACAGGTTTCTCACAGAAGAATGGCTAAAGATATTGCAGAAGGATTATCTTCTTTTTTTTTTATAAGAAACTTAGAGAAACTTTCATTAACCACAAAAAGAAAGATACAGCGAACGGGCTGGGGTAGAGGCAACCCCACCCAAAAGCTAGACCAACTCTTTCCAATTGTTCATGAACAAGGAAAGGTTGATATTACAAAAGAATTTTCCATAATTAATACACCACCAAGAAGTAGTGTGCTCTACATTCCTACAAAAAATGTCAAAAGGGCTGATTCTATCCTCGAAGACCCGAGAGTTCCGTTCTATCCAAAGATGCCATAAAAGGTCTCTTGAAGCACACTTCCAAATAAAGTTAGCCTTCTTAGGAATCATCCACCCATGGAGAATTTCCACCAACCAATCATCTATATGTTTTGGGAAGCATGTCGCCACCCAAAAATGTTCAAAAGGAAATGCCATCCTCTTGCCGCGAAGTGACAGTGAGAAAAAATATGATCAATGGTTTCGCTGCTTTCATTGCAAAGACTGCAAACTGAAGGGGAGATCACCCAATTTCTGCACTTTGGAGTAAGTCATGTGTGTTGAGACTTCTGTGGGCTAAGGACCAAAGAAAAACTTTAATCTTCTTTGGAGCTTTGAAATTCCAAACCGCCGAGATGAGAGATCTTAAGGAGGGTTGCACTCCACCATTTTTATCCTAGCAGTACGAGTAGAAAAAAGCCCATCTTTTCCTAGAGACCAAACAACATGGTACTCTCCTTCCCCAAGCCTCACCACATCAATAATAAGGTTGATCCAGCTTTCAACTTCCCAGTCAAGGCCTCTTCAGAAGCCCAAATCCCAGTCATTCTCACTACCATTCCAGCAGGCAGCAACCATGGCCTCTTTTTTGGTGGAAATATTAAACAGATCAGGGAACATATCCTTGAGGGGCCTTTCTTCAACCCATGCGTCCAACCAGAATTTAATACGAATCCCGTTCTGCACCTTGAACTTCAGAAATTTGAAGAAGAAGGTACTATTTTTGGCGATCTCATACCACGGTCTACCTCTAGCACTACCTTTGGGAGGGAGAGTACCCCATCCGTATTTGTCCTTACCATAAATATTGACTATCACTCTCCTCCATAAGGCGTTCTTGAGTGAATCTCCAAAGCCACTTTAGAAGGAGGCTATTATTCTGCTGTTGTAGAGCCCCTATACCCAGCCCACCACACTGCAAGGGGAGGCCTGTTTTCCCCCAATTTACCAGGTGGTTGCAAGCCCCTTTTAAAGTTCCTCCGTTCCGGAAGAAGTTTCTAGTCAACCTCTCTATCTCTTTAACAACCCCCTTTGGAGCTTTTAGGATTGAGAAAAAATAGAGAGGTAAGCAAGTAATAACCGACTGAGCTAGAGTTAGCCTCCCCCTTTCGAAAGAAGGAGATTCTTCCACTTTTCAATTCCTTTCTTCACTGTCAGTAAGAAGTTCCCAAAATGATTTCTTCTTAAAATTTCCTCCCAGGGGAATGCCCAAGTAGGAAACAGGAAGTAGGAAACAGGGAGTTTCTCCACTTTACAGCCCAAGCTATTGGCCGTATTCTGAAGGATGTCTTCCTCCACATAAATCCCAATTAGAGACGTTTTACTCAAGTTCAAAGACAAACCTGAAGCTTATCAAAATACCATTACGGACTACCGACTATGTCACAATATTGACATAAAACGCATGTTGTAAATTTCGAGTAATGCTACAGTTATAATACAGTTGCATTACAACTCTATTAAAAATGAACTACACCTCCCCACCCAACCATGGTGGAAAATGAATCGACACTAGGACTACCTTGAAAACAAAACAGCCAAGCCTAACGTGGCAGAATAAGTGAGGGTATAAAGGTCATCCATGTTCTTGATATATATATATATTTTGTCTTATTAACATTTTATTAAAATGAAATTCCAAATGCGAAGCCACAGAAATAACAAAATACATGAAAGACCAAAGTAAACTGCTTCAATAATGATTTATAAGAGAGACGATGGGAGAGAAGAGATTGTGAAATACACGATTTTTGTGTTACCATTGTGTTGAGTATTTTCCGGTCTTTATTACTGGCTTGTTTGTTTTGCATATTGTTAAGCAAAAGAGATGAACAAGGATTTAAAGTTTACAAAATATGAAACTTGAGGAATCAAATCTGATGGCACTAATCAGAACAATCCATAGTTTCAAACTTCTTTTCAAAAAATTGAACTTTCATGAGTTTTCACAAGCCTACGATAGGTCGAGCAACTTTAGCCTAGCAATATTATAGAACAACTTGAGGATAATTCAACCATTCCTCTCCCTCTCCAAAGACCACAAACATGAACTTCCCAATCTTTACTTCACTTCCCTACGCATTCCCATTCCCATAAACTAATTCCGCATTTCTGTCCCTACATTCCCTTTTCACCCCTCCTTGTTAGTCCTAGTATAAGTATATTTCAAGGGAAGCATGCCAACTTTTATATCAAGTAGAGAACCTTGACTAAACTTGACCAAACCAACGCCTACTAGTCAATGCCACCCGACCGATCATAAGAAGCCAATTATGCAAAGTGTAAAACTAACTAATTGACTGATCTTCTAACTGATTTACGAGTAAGAACAATTTCTTGTCTAACTGATTCCAAAACTTTATAGCAACGGGGCAAGTGAGGAGGAGGTGTGGCTGTGTTTCCTCATTTCTTTTACAAAGGATGCACCATTGGGGAGAGAGGGTGAGATAGGGTAACCTCCGCTGAATTTTGTCGTTTGTGTTAATGGCCTTGTGAGCAAGCTCCCAAATGAAGAATTTAAAACTGAAGTCTATTTTTATTAAAACTGAAGTCTGCCTTAAAAGGACAAAGAGAACTCCTATTTATAGATAGGAGCCTTAGTACACAAGTGATAAAAGAACTAGCCGTTGGAGGCTAACTACCTAACCTGACTAACAACAAGAAATAACAGACTTAATGAAAACAACCCTTTAATGACTACATCAGATTGCCCCCTTCTAAGAAAAAACTCGACCTCGAGTTTATGGGGCTAAAGAAAAACTGTCAGGTGCAGCATAGTGGGATAGGTCAGCAACATTAAAGATAGGGCTGATGTTGTATTCAGGTGGTAGATGTAGCTTGAATGCATTTGGTCCACGTTGTAGAATTGGAAAAGGTCCAACTTTTTTCTTGTTCAGTTTGCTGTGTTTTCCAGCGGGGAAGCGTCCTTTTCTTTAGTATTCATCACCAAATCTCTGTGAGGTATCTCCTCACAATGCTTTTGGAATTCAGCAAAAGAGCCCGCAGGCAATCACAAGCAACACCCCACCAATTCGAGAGGGTGGGTAACTCTCCCTACCGCTACCTTGAGCTAATAATCTCCACAATACCTCCTCCCCTCCCTCGCAAGTCTATTTCTACCCTGCTCTAACCAACCACCCACCCTGGCCCACAGTCTCTCTCTCCAGGCCGTTATTCTCTTTCGCTCCCTTGATTATTCTTGTCTTCCTAGTACAATTCCCTTTCTATCCCTTCTAGAATATGTTTTAGTTACTGGGGGTCTAACAATCTCCTTCCTTGATGGTGCGTGTGTTGTCGACGCTTTGTGTCTGCAGCCGTCTTGTACTATTTGTTAGCAGCCTCAAATGGTCACGGACTTCCTGATGCAACTGCACAATTCGATCTGCCATGTGTTCTGCCTCTAGGCTAACATCAACATAAGATGGTATGTTAGTAAGATCAACCGTTCACGGGGTAGCTTAGTGTAAACTATCTCAAATGGGGACTTCCCTGTGGTTCTATTGCACATATAATTGAAAGCGAATTCTGCTTGTGCTAGGGTTAGATCCCATTGTTTTGGTCGATCACATGAAAGGCATCTAATTAGGTTGCCTAATGTGCGATTGGTTACCTCTGTTTGTCCGTCCGTTTGAGGGTGGCTAGTGGTGCTGTATTTGAACGATGTGTCAAATTTACGCCACAATGTTTTCCAGAAGTGGCTAAGAAATTTGACATCACGATAAGATACTATTGTCTTTGGGATTCCATGGAGCCGGACTATTTCTCTAAAAAAAAGGTTAGCAATGTAAACAGCATCAAAACTCATTTTGCAAGCTAAAAAACGGGCCATCTTGCTAAAGCGGTCACCAATTGAGAGAGATTTTTATTAAAACTGAAGTCTGCCTTGAAGGACAAAGAGAACTCCTTATAGATAGGAGCCTTAGTACACAAGTGATAAAAGAACTAGCCATTGGAGGCTAACTACCTAACCTGACTAACAACAAGAAATAACAGACTTAATGAAAATAACCCTTTAGTGACTACATCAAGAGCCACCACCGGCGTTATACCACAAAACTCCAGCTTGGCCAAAAACGTCCCATACAAAAGTTGGAGCAAGCCGTCTGGAATTGAAGCAGGGAAGGCCCATGACAAGTTGAAAATACTGAAAAGTCTGCTCTAGCACTAGGGGCAAAAGGGCACAAGAAGAAAAGGTGCTTGCCATCTTCCCCATCCTTTTTGCACATCACACACCAACTAGAAGACTAAGCTCAATTGAGAGATCTCTTTTGAATTCTGTTGTGCGTACTAACTACTAAGCTTGCCAAGAGTAAATTAAATAGCCGCGAGAAGACTTTTACCTTTTTTGGAATTTTGGCTTGCCAAATAATGTTCACAAATAAACTACTGATGCCATCACTTCTTCCACAATACTTTTGATTCATTGATTTAACAGAAAAGATGCCATCCTTTTCAAGAGACCACCTCCTCATGTCATCACAATATCTAAAATTAAAGCCAGAAAGCAAGTTTATCAAGGACGCCCATTTGCTGATCTCCTGATCAGTTAGGTTTCTTCTAAATGTGAGATCCCACCTCTTGGAAGATACATTCCAGCAGTGGGCTGGCAACGAGGGAATCCTTGGTATTTGCCAACATATGAAGTTTTGGATAGGTTGTTATCAAGGGAGAATTCGCAAGCCATTGATCTGCCCAGAATAAAGCTTTATCTCCTCTTCAAATCTCAAACTGTACCATTTATTAGCTTGAAGACAACATTTGGATATCTAGACCAAGGCCCTTAACTTTGTTGTATGCTTTTGGGCAAGGAGACTCTCTTCCTGTTGCAACGTATTTTCTAGCCATGATGTCCCTCCAAAGAGCATTCCTCTCATTCATATATCTCCATTCCCATTTTGCCAAGAGTGCCTCATTCATATGATATATCTGGCTTTCAACCGTCAGATGGTAATGAGTGAGTTTCTTTAATGAAGAAAATTTTTGTTCCATTCACTAGCCCCAAACCCCACTATCGGTCTATAACCAACCCCCCAACTGACCTTCACCCCTAGTTCCAAGGGAATTTCACTAAAACCATAACAATCCTAATCTCAGCCGTTTCATGCATAAAATGCAAGCAACAAAAGTTTACATAAGGAAAATCTGGAGTAAACCCTTCTAATAACAATAAAATACTATGCAGCTAAAACGCACTCCACAAACTTACCTAACTTACACAATAATAATGCATGTTTTAGATTAGGGACTTACACAATAATCAATGCATGTTTTAGACTAGGGCAAGGTATTTGAACACACTAGAAATGTATGATTAAAAGCGACATCGTTCAAAATGTAAGACGGACGTACCTTTTCTGATGATATCATGTTTGTCAACTGAAGGGAGTGCTCTTGCTCTGAAAGTACAACGGGAAAGAAACATCAATTTTAATGATGATAAATTTAATGCTCATGTGTGAAAAATAAAATTTTCCAAGAAAAACCATATTCCAAACATAGATTACAGATGAAAGTTGCATCAAACTATGCCCACCAAAGTTATCAGGACACAAGGAAGAGATAAAGATTCAAAACAAGAAAAGAAAGTAAAGAAAAAATACAATATGCACATAATATAGCTTGCTCTATAATTTGAAAATCAAAATGTAATTTACAAGTAAAAAGTCTTACAAAATCCAAGTAGTTCACTCTCGTGGTAGAATTTGAGCCAGTTAAATATCATCAATGAGGGACCAAAAAGAAATAGCTTGCCTAAGATAGTTTTGACTGAGACTACCGTGTTTATGCCCGCCCCTACTCTGGTCCCAATCAACTTAACTAAATTAGGCACTGTTTGAAATTAAATTAAGAACTTGATTTGGATGTGCACACATGCAAACCATCAACATATGAATCATTAGCCTTTAATGTTAATCAAACGCACCCAAGAGCCAACATATTTCCAATATACATGATTCGAATAAGGGACTATCTGATGTAATCTTTTCATCATCTATAAGAATAGAAAATATAACATGATCAAATTCAAATGAAGTTATTTGAAACCAAGGCAAGCAAATAACAAAACCTTAATAGAACAAACAAATAAATGAAATAAAGAAGATGCCTATCCTCCCATCTTGTTCTTTCCCTTTACCAAATGGTGAGGGTTATAAAAACACGTGATTTGATACAATTCTAGCTCCATAGACAAAACTATCACAAGGTTACAATTGAAGACGAGAAATGTTTCATAAAATCGCCAACATTTTCCCACAATCGACACATTAAAGATATATATTGTTATAACTAAAGAGTAATTAAATATGTGATTATAGTATAAAATATAATAGTGTAAGTAACAACAACCTTTTATAAGTGAACATTCCATGTCTTTCAATGAGTTAAAGAGCCCAAAGGACAGACTTGCCACAGCTTCAGAAGCAGCTGAGTCCACGAGTTTTGTGAGAGGAATAGAAAAAACAGGCATTCCTTTTGATTTCTGGGAACTTAATTTGGCATGTGTTGCAACTGTAGAAGCATCTATATTAGCAAAGATAACCAAAACAAAACAAAATAAGAAAAGGCTTCAAAACATATCTGAAAAGAGAACTTGAATGAATCATAATGTAAAAGATTTATGTTAAATTACCAATTTGATCCTAGGTTCGGGTCTAGTTTTAATTTGATTTCTATGGTTAAAAGTTTTTAAGTTTGATTGGTTAATCTCATAATAAACCGTTTTCAGCTCACCCAGCAAACCCAATATAACCTTTTATTTTTTTACTCAACCATAAACCTTAATAGAGCCAACCAAATACTCATTGCCACGTGCCACAAATTCTATATTGTAAATTGGTAATAGCTTGTAACGACAAAGACAAATTTTCAGATTTCACTAAACCAGAGGAATCAAATTGAAATGAAGCCCAAATCATGGTACTAAATTGGTAATTTTAAAAAAAAAGATTACCTTCCTTCCCCCAGTGTCCTTCAAGACGAAGCTTTACATCTCCAAGTTTCAGGGAAGTAATGAGATAGTTAAGAAACTCGGACATATCCCCTCCAATTCCAATGTCATCCCTCTGTACAGAAAAGTGCATACAGTATAGCTTGAGAACTAAACATTTCTAAGAAACCACAATTACAATTTTCTCATTTTCCTCACTTGCTCTTGAACAAAAATAAACATTAAGAGCAATAAATTACTAGAAATCAAAGAATAATATAATAAAGAGATATAGAACTTTAAGTTGTGTAACTATAACTATCCGAAGCTGATGAATATGAAGAAAGCACGTACAGGGAGAATAAAACATGCCCACCATGTCCTGAAGCTGCGGAACCGATCTGATGGCTTCCCAAGTGTTGGAATGGAAATCGGTAACACAAAATCTGAGGTGCGAAGGATTGGGATTGTGAACATAGAACACAAATCGGCGCACAGGAAGCGAACCGCTGTTTAACCACTCCAATTTGGGTTCTCCAAAAATGGGTGGGAAATCTTGAAGCTCCATTTCAATTTCAACTATCCCAAATGTTTCTGTTCTCTACTCAATCAGATATATTCAGCGATTGTGGAAAACGATCGGTTGGATCAGGTTGGGTTAAAGAGATCTTTTGGACCAATCTGAAACGGTTCTGATACCAGAGAGAACCCGACCCTTAGATTTTCGACGTAGGAATTTTCTTAAATGTTTTATAAACAAACCCTACCGGCGGAGACAGCAGTGGCGAAGAAGGCTGGCTATGGAGGGAGAGTAGGTTGGACATTTTAAATAATACTAGTCTTAGTGAATATCTTCAATTTATTTACAAAATTAATGACGAACTTATTCATTTATATTTTAGAAATTTATATATTTTGATTGTGGAAAGCAGAAATTTATATTTAATAGATGTTGAAAATTTCGGTGGCCCCCTTGGACCCTTGGCACGACCTTCACTCCTCGGCGGATACCTACGAGGAGGAACCAGATATTTGTTTAAAGAATACTTTTTATTAAACTTATTTTTAAATTAATGTTGTTTTAATTAAAAACAAAGAGAAAAAATGCATATTTACAAACTTATTCTAGAAATAATGCTGGAATAAGTTTGGTGGGGCTTGGTCGTCTCTCGAAGATGTATACAGTGGTCAGAGGAGATGTATCCAATGAAGGGGAGCGGCCTAGCAAAACACGTCTCAGTTGAACTCCCGGCGACCAATGTTTTTAGTGTTCAAAATGTAAGCAAATTGAAAGAGAATTGAGAGGGATTCACATCAGAGCAGAAACTCGCATTTGTAAAGAAGTACGGTGTTCAGGTTGATGTGAATGTCTTAGCAACCACACTCTCTTTCTGGGATCCAGCTTACAAATGTTTCAAGTTCAACTCCCTCGACTTGACTCTCACGATCGAAGAGTATCAAGAGTTGCTCTGAATGCCTGTTGTGTCTGAAACTAAGACATATTTCTATGATAAAAGATTGACAGGCAAAAGGGCTCCGACAAAACTCGCTAGAAATGTAACTGCTAGTGAAATAGAGCATCGAATCAAGAGCAAGGGCGACAATGACGGAATATCATTGGATTACCTCATAACCCTCGTTCAACAGCATAGGGGTAAGGAGCTAGGCTTGGAGCTATTTTCATTGTGCATGTTTGGGACCATCCTGTTTCCAAATCTTCGTGGATACATAGATATGAATGTTGTCAAGCTGTTCCTCTAGATTCAGCATGGAATTAATCCGGTTTTATCCATTCTCACTGAAACCATACGTTCATTGGATTTTTGCAAAACGCATGGAAAGGGAAGATTTATAGCTTGCACTCCTCTACTATATGTATGGTTGATGAGTAATCTAAAGTGCCTACTAGAATTTGGTCAGCCACACGTAAAATTCTCAAGACAGTGGAATATTGAGAGAAATCCAATTGCTGAATTTGGGATGTCTGAGCGCAAAGTAGATGCACAGAGCAGAGACATATGGGTATCCTTCCTGAAAGAGTTAAAATCTGAAGAGGTAATATGGAGAGCATTATGGATGCCATTAAAGCCAATCACTTACAGGTGTGGAAAACTTCAGAATGTACCATTGTTGGGTCCTTGGGGCAGTAGGCGCATATTCTAGTTATACACCAAATGTTGATAGCGCAGTTCGTTCCTGTGGTACAAGGTTTAGGAACTTTGACTTTGATTACAATTTGAAAGACTCGGGGAAGAAGATCTTGCAAGTGATCTTGGCGAGATGTGAGAAAGAAAAAAAATCAAAAAGCACAATGACTCCACCACACTAGAGTACAAGTCCTGGTATGAAGCTAATCAAATAGTGCATACAGTTAAGAAAAGGAAAAGGGATGAAGAAGAGAAAATGGCCTCCATCCAATGGTAGGTGTCAAATGAAAGCACCAACCTAAAGGAAGAAAGCTTGTTACTCCGTCAGAGGAATGAAGAGTCGCTGCAATAAGTGAATTAGTGGAAACAACAGACCGTAGAGGCAGAGAGGGACTTGGTGGAAACCAGGAAATTGCTGCATAACCAAATTAAGCTTGAAATGGAGAATTGAGAATTAGACCTTGAAAACAAACACCTCGATAAAAAAGTCAGAGCCATGAAAGTAAGGTTAGAAGCTGTACAAAAAGAAAAGGACGCGCGAATTATAAGCTTGGAGAATAGCATTGCATTTTTTCGACAGCTTATTTCTGAATTGAATACAACAATCGAGGCTCGTACTCAACAAGTGGTTGAATCTGAAAGAAATAACAATGCATTGCATATGACTATTGAAACTTGGAATTTCGGATTCAAAGATGTCAAGACTCTACAACATGAATATTATCAGAACACAGAGAATTGGTGGGGAAGTATGAGGTGCTTCTAAGTAATGAAGTTAATTAAGTGATTCTGCAACAAGAAAACCAAGATTTAACTCAGAGCTGCGAAGACATGAGGGCTCAGATAGGTGGCGCAGTGGAGAGAATAAGGCCAATGGCTAGAAGAGCTGAGATGTTTGTAAAGTGGGCAACTGAGCTAAGAAAGGAGATTTCGCCACTACAGTCAAATTGAGAGGAGTTAGAAGACTTTTTAGTCGTCTTATGTAGCGAACTTTCCCTTTTTACTCATTTCTTTTAGAACATTTATTCCAAATATTTAGATTCAATCTTGTATTTTGATTATTTATCTAATTTAATAAAGTTAAAGTCTTTCATTTTTCAACTTTGCACAACAATTTGAGCCAATAAAGTTTTTATTATGATTGCATGTCTCATTAAAGTTAATTTTAAATAAGTTTGTTATAAAGCAAAAAAATTTCTTTACAGTTTTTCATAAAAAAATAGGGAGGTTAACGAACAATTTGACAAAATAGCCAAACTACCTCAAAATCGACATCCTTATCGAACAAGAGGGCAATCAAGGATCATGGCTGAACAAGATAATGAGCGAAACCTAGAATATGGGCAAGATGTTGAACATTTGAAAGAGCAAATGACAAAGATTTTGGACCTGCTCACGGCACAGATAGGAAAATCAATGGTAGAAGGACCAGCAACGTCGTCGGAGGACTAGAGGATGCCCAACTTTATCCTCCTGGTTTTACCCCACAGGTACCTCCGCATAAGGGCATGACTGTTGTACCTGGTCAACCAATTTTTTACACTCATATGCCCCCAATGGTTTCGTTTGGGGAATGGGCAACTCAAAATCAATCATTCATGGTGCCTGATCAAGTTCACCCTTTGGTGCAACAAAGAAAAGATATGAATGATTCCATTCATGTTCATGAATCTTGCAACTCGGGGAAGGTTACAAAAAAGTTGAAGATACTACATCGAAAGGAAAGTTAGATTTTCTAAAAGAACGGTTGTGGGTTATAGAAGGCGCGGACGCATTTGGAAGCATAGATGCAACACAATTATGCTTAGTGACTGATATTGTTATCCCTCCAAAGTTTAAGGTAGCCGAGTTTGAGAAGTATGATGGGATGTCTTGTCCAAGGAACCATTTAATCATGTATTGCAGAAAAATGGCAGCACATGTCCATAAAGAAAATCTTTTGATACATTTCTTTCAAGATAGCTTGTCTGGTTCCGCGTCCCGCTGGTATATGCAACTAGATGGAGCTCATGTGCATAAATGGAAAGACCTGGCAGATCTTTTTATCAAGCAATACAAGCATAACTTGGATATGGCACCAAATCGTCTGGATCTCCAACGACTAGAAAAGAAAAGCACAGAGAACTTTAAAGAGTAAGCACAAAGATGGACAGATATGGCAGCACAGATTCAACCTCCATTAATGGACAAAGAATTGACGACCATGTTCATAAACACTCTTCGATCTCCTTACTATAACCGAATGATCAGAAAAGCTTCCACAAATTTCTTAGATATCATTACTATTGGAGAAAGAATCGAGTATGGAGTGAAATATGGAAGGATGATGGATACAACATCGGACGCCARCACAAAAAAGAATTTTATCCCAAAAAAGAAAGAGGGAGAAATCCAAGAGATTAGTTATGGTAAAAGACCACTTGCTGGAAATCTAAAGGCTATACATTATCCGGTGGGCGATAAACCCAAAGTTCTTACAGTAAGTCGTTAGATGCTTGTGCTAATACGTGAAATTCTAACTTGTATGATGTTCAAAGAAGTTACTGAAATAATTCAAGGAGCTATGATCCAATCCCCTTAACATATACAGAGTTGCTACCACAATTGATTCAGAATCGAAAAATTGTTCCAATAACTATGGAACCTATGCAGCCACCATACCCAAAATGGTACGGTCATAATGCGYGATGCGATTACCACTCAAGAGTAGTGGGTCATTCAACAGAAAGTTGTTACACACTCAAAGGGAAGGTGCAGATTTGATTAAGGCAGGATGACTTAAGTTTCAAAAGGCAAAAAAGGTGCTAGATGTTACTCACAATCCACTTCCTAATCTTGGCAACCCGACAGTTAATGCCATACATGCTCATTAGTAGGGGAAGAGGTTACTGGCTTCGTATATCAACATTTAACGGGATGATTGTCTGAATTCCAGTGAAGCAACATGTTTAACATAGGGAAATGATGTAGAAGCCCACTTTGTCAATATAGTCACAGAAGAAGAGGCGTCATCAAAATATTCATTCAAGCTAGAACCATTGGTGGTTCTTTTTAAAGAACAACCTGCATCGTTCCAGCCAACTCATTCATTGCAGCCTTTAACTATTCAAGTTCCTAGCCCCTAATGATAATAAAGCAGTACCATCACATTATGGTTGTTGTACTCTCGACGAAGAAGTCTCCATCGTGACTAACATTTTTGGAGTTAATGGAATGACCAGAAGTGGAAGATGCTACAAGCCTGAAGCCTTAAAAGCGTCACAAGTCGATGAGCAGCATAAAATTCGGACTGAAAAAGGGAAAGAGAAAGACTGCCTTGATTTAGAGGAGATTTTGGGTGAAGAACCTGTTATGGTTAAGGTAAGTTAATTTAAGAAAATATTATCTAATGAAGAGACTTCTGAGTTTTTGAAGTTGACCAAGCACAGTGAATATAAAGTGATCGAACAGTTGCATCGCGACCGGCTCGCTATCGCTATTCATTAATTCTAAGCCACATCGCAAGGCTTTAATGGATGTTTTGAATCAAGCACATTTGAACCATGACATCACAGTTGAAAAGTTGGGCGGAATCGTGGGAAATATTATTTCTTTCAATACTATTACTTTCACGGATGGAGAAATTTCACCAGAAGGTAGTGGGCATATTAAAGCACTACATAAAGTGGTAAAATGCAAAGATCACGCGATTGCAAAAGTTCTTGTCGATAATGGATCATCTTTAAATTTGATGCCAATGTCTACGCTACTAAAGTTACTGGTAGATTCAACTCACATTAAACACAGTAGCATGGTTGTGAGAGCTTTTGATGGAACCCGTAGAGGAGTTGTAGGTGATATTGAACTACGTATCAAAATTGGACCTCGTACTTTCAATATGACCTTTCAAGTGATGGACATAAGTCCGACTTATAGTTGTTTGTTAGGTAGGTTGTGGATTCATTCCGCAGAAGAAGCTCGTCACTAAATCTACCGATACCCCCTATGTAGAGGCAGCAGAAGAAGCTCTGGAATGTTCTTTTCGTTCCTTTGAAATTGCAAATGCCACAATCTTCACTCATGCAAAAGATCAGAGTTTTGAACAGTCATTATCAAAAGCTTCAATGATGGTTGAAAAACTATGATAAGAGAAGGATTCAAGCCTGGTAAAGACTTGGGAAAATATAATCAGGGAAGGAGCCAACCATTATTATTACCCAAAGCTGTCGAGAGATTTGGTTTAGGTTATAACCCAACGGCTGCAGGCTGAAAGGATGTCTAAAAAGGAAAGAAAAGACAAAGAAGCGCTAGATTGACAAATCAGGAAATGAGTATCAAGAAGATGAATATACCTCCTCTTTATGAGACCTTCACAAAGGGTGCAGATGAAATAGATGATTTGGTACTGAAAATGTCGGATTTATCAGTTAGTGCCATAATTGCAGAATTACCATAACCTGAGATAGACTCTTTGGTGTATCAATGTCCTCCAGATTGTGAATTAAACAATTGGGAATTCGTTGAGCTGCCTATTCACTTTGAAGAAACCCAAGAGTAATTTGATGTTCTTTTTTTTGTCTTGTTTCCTATTAGTTATGCTAAAGACTATAGGATTTTTCTATTTTGCTTTGTATTAAGGGCGTCCTGTTTTTACATATTCAATAAAGCTTTATTCTTTCTTTGATCCCTTATTTATTATCTTTTCATTTCTCTATCTCTCTTCCCCATAAAATAAATCAGGTTTGGTAACAATATGTTTGAAAGCAAAATTGATAGTAATTTCGAGCTTGATTTCAATACTCCAGTCTTAAATGTCGAGGATGATGAGAGTGAAGTTACTGATGACATATCACCTAAGGTGTTCCGTTTAGTGGAAGAAGAGGAAAAAGTCACTTTACCATGCGAAGAAATAATCAAAATCATCAACTTAGGAACAAAAAGTGAGGTTAAAGAAGTTCGAATTGGAGGTACCACTAAAGATGAAAGTAGAAGTAAATTAATAGAGTTGTTACATGAATATCATGACATTTTTGCTTGGTCTTACCAAGATATGCAAGGACTAGACACGAATATAGTTGTACATTGCTTATCTTTAAAGTAGGGATGTGGACCAGTTCGTCAAGAGTTGAGGAAATTAAAGCCAGATATGTTGTTAAAAATCAAAGAAGAAGTGAAAAAGCAACTGGATGCATGTTTCCTCACTGTAGCCAAATATCCTGAGTGGGTTGCGAATATAGTACCTGTTCCCAAGAATGATGGAAATGTCAGGATGTGTGTGGACAACAAAGATTTAAACCGAGCAAGTCCTAAAGATAATTTTCCTTTGCCACAAATTGACATTCTGGATGACAATACAACTGCGTTCTCAACGTTCTCTTTTATGGATGGTTTCTATGGGTACAACCAAATCAAGATGGCACCTGAAGATCAAGAAAAGACAATTTTTATTACATTATGGGGAACATTTTGCTACAAAGTCATGCCTTTCGATTTAAAAAAAAGTTGGGATAACATATCAAAGAGTCATGGTTACGCTATTCCATGACTTGATGCATAAAGAGATCGAAGTATATGTCGATGATATGATTGCAAAGTCTCGCCTGGAAGAAGAGCACGTAGCTACGTTACGCAAGTTGTTTGAATGTTTGAGAAAGTTTCAGCTTAAGCTCAATCCATCAAAATGCATTTTTGGAGTTTCTTTGGGAAAGCTGTTAGGTTTTACTGTGAGTCAATAAGGAATTAAGGTGGACCCAGATAAAGTCAAAGCTAAAGTCAAAATGAAACCTCCTCAAACGCAAAAAGAAGTTCAGAGTTTCCTCAGAAGATTAAACTATATAGAAAGGTTCATTTCACATTTGACAGCAACATGTGAGCTGATTCTAAAACTCCTTCGCAAAAGTAATACGACCAAATGGAACAATGAATGTCAAATCGCATTCGACAAGATCAAGTCCTATCTGCAAAATTCTCCAGTGCTTGTTCCCCCAACGCTAAGTCGTCCACTCATTTTGTATCTAACAGTATTAAACGATTCAATGAGTTGTGTTTTAGGACAACATGATATTTCAGACAAGAAGGAGCGAGCTATTTATTATCTGAGTAAAAAATTTACAAGTTGTGAGGCCAATTATTCAGTACTCGAAAAGATGTGTTGTGCATTAGCTTTGACAGCCCATCGACTCAGACATTATATGATATACTACACGACACGATTCATTTCAAAAATGGACCCAATAAAGTACATATTCGAAAATCCATCGTTGTTCGGAAGGATTGGCGGATGGCAAGTTTTGCTTTCATAATATGATATAATTTATGTGATGAAGAAAGCAATTAAAGGAAGTGCTGTTGCATACTACCTAGCGGATTTGCCTTTGGAGTACTATGATCCAATGAACTTGGATTTTCCTGACAAAAATATCGTGACAATAGACAAGGAAGAAGAAATCTCAAATCCTGACGTTTGAATTATGTTGTTTGACAGAACTTCAAATGAACTGGGGCATGAAATTATAGCAGTATTAATTTCTCCAGAAAAAAAGTTTTTTCCACTGACCGTCGAATTGTACTTCGATTGTACCAATAATATTGCAGAATACGAAGCATACAGTATGGGAATTCGAGCGACTTGTGACATGAACGTCAAAAAGTTACAAGTCTATGGAGATTCGTTATTAGGATACACCAGCTTAATGACGAATGGGAAACTCGAGATCATAAGTTGATTCCATATAAAATCATATACTCGACTTATGTCAAGACTTCATAACTGTAGCTTTTGATCATATTCCACGAGAAAGCAATCAAATCGTTGATGCATTGGAAACATTGTCATCCATGTTTATTATTGGATTAAACGAGGAGGTAGGATCAATCAAGATTGAAAAACGAGAAGTTCCAACATACTGTCTCTATATCGAAGAAGAAATAGATGGGAAGCCGTGGTACTTCGACATTAAGCAATACGTTCAAAATAGGGAATATCCTGAAGGAATTTCAGAAAATGATAAATGAACTTTAAGGAGACTCGCTATGAAATTATTTTTGAATGGAGAAGTGTTGTACAAAAGGAATCATGATATGGTCCTTCTTAGACGTGTTGATGCAAAAGAAGCAAAAAGTATTATGAAAGAGGTCCATGCTGGTATTTGTGGTATCCACGCTAATGGCCACATGATATCTAGACAAATCCTTCGCATTTGATACTATTGGCTAACAATGGAGTCAGATTGTATCAAGTACGCTAGAAAATACCATAAATGTCAAATATATGTAGACAAGATTCATGCTCCAGCATTCTCTTTACATATTCTGTCAGCACCATGACCCTTTTCAATGTGGGGCATAGATATTATCGGTCCGATCGAACCCAAAGCAACCAATGGGCATCGCTTTATTCTCGTGGCTATTGACTATTTCACAAAGTGGGTTGAAGCAGCTTCATACAGAATGTCACAAGGAATGTAATCCTTAAGTTTATAAAGAAAGATTTGATTTATCGTTATCGTCTTCCAGAGATAATAATTACAGACAATGCGAGAAATTTGAACAATAAAATAATAGATGAGATGTGTAAGCAATTTCAGATCAAACATTTAAATTTGATAGCTTATCGTCCGAAGATGAGTGGTGTAATGGAGGCAGCTAATAAAAACATTAAAAAGATCATAGAAAAGATGACATTACGTACAAGGATTGGCACAAAATGCTTCCTTTCGCATTACATGGATATCGTACAGTGGTTCGCACGTCGACTAGGGCAATCCCATTTTCTTTATTATATGTCATGGAAGCTATCCTCCTATTGGAGGTGGAAATACTATCTCTAAGAGTTCCGATGGAAGCAAAGTTGGAAGAATCTGAATGGCTTCAAACAAGATATGAGCAATTGAATTTCATTGAAGAAAAGAGATTAACCTCATTATGTAGAGGACAACTCTATCAAAGGAAAATGATGAGAGCTCATCAAAAGAAAGTACGTCATCGTCATTTTCAAGAAGGAGATCTAGTATTGAAAAGAATACTCCCATTTCAAAAGGATAATCGAGGAAAATGGACTCCGAGCTACGAAGGCCTTTGTGGTGAAAAATGCCTTTTCGGGAGGAGCCTTACTGTTGACAACAATGATGGAGATGATTTGTCAGGATCGATTAACTCGGATTACGTTAAGAGATACTTTGCATGAAGCAGGAGGTTACATTATTACATTTTACTGGGCCATTGGCAAGTTTAGAAGAGCTATCTTTGTTGCTTTCAACTTTTATTATCAAATACCTGTAATCTTTTCGTGACCAATAAAATCATATCTCTATTTATTTTCTCATCTCCTTCTTTTTACCTATCGAATATATCCATTCCTTCGTCATTCTTCTCTCTTTTACATTTATCCTTTTCTTATTACACACCTTGTCTCTGTATCCCAAGTTCTCTTTAAAATATAAATAAATAAATGAATGGTAAAAGTAAAAATCTTCGTTTTGAAATTGTATATTTATGTCCCTGAACATAGTTTCTCACAAAAAATTAAAATATATATATGTGTATATGTATATATATATATGTATATGTATATATATATGTATATGTATATGTTTGTACGCATCAGACAGCTTAGCAGGGGTATATATATGTATATATGTGTGTGTATATATATATATGTATATGTTTGTACGCATCAGACAGCTTAGTAGTTACCCCTAGCTGTCTTTAAATTATGGTTTAGCATTTACCCCTAACCGCCCACATCAGGCAGTTTAGCATTTACCCCTTTCTGTCTTTAAATTATGGTTTAGCATTTACTCATGGCCGTCCCACATTCGACAGTTTAGCGTTTACCCCTGGTTATCTTTAAATTACGGTTTAGTGTTTACTCATGGTCGTCCCACATCCGATAGTTTGTCTTTAAATTACGGTTCCGACAGTTTAGCGTTTACCCCTGGTTGTCTTTAAATTACG
>NW_019104541.1:1111512-1122786 GCF_001995035.1 Momordica charantia
TGGCGGGCAGATCTGCATGGCAGATCTCCCTCTGGTCCTGTTCGGACCTGGTCCTCGACCATTCTTGTGTCGAGGTCTCGCTGAGTGCCATTATCAGCGTTCACACCCCTCCGTTCTGTCGTATTGGCAGAGTTTGCTGGATGCACCATTCTTGCGTATATTTTCTAGATCGGGATGACTTAAGATGTCCTCCCCACAGACGACGCCAAATGTTTATGCAGGAATTTGCACAACGGTTCTTCAGGAATCAAGCTCGAACCCGGTCTCCGGTTCCGACCTGAACACTAGACTGGACCTACACAAGAGGGTAAGCACTCCGACACTCAATTCAGTATAGATTGGACTCCTTATTTAGTTCGAGGTGAGATTCGATACCTGAGCGTGAAATGAAGCCCTCTATTTATAGGTGACAGATCCAACAGCACACACGACCGACGGTTACATGTCTTTTCTCATGTCGGACCTGTCTGGTTCCGAGCAGGTCGGTCCCCAATCAGGTCGAACCTTGGTGCCCATACTTCATCTTTTATAACGGGCAAACCCGGTCTCCTCGGCGGGGCCGAGGTGGACCTAAACAATTCTTTTTTATTTAATTTCTTCAAACACTAATAAGGGTCCTCCACGTGTCTTGGGTATGTTTACCCCCAAACAAATAAGGACCATGCGGAGGTGGATCAGCTTCTGTTCGATCTTCGTCAGTGTTGTTTGCAGTTTGGTTCTATTCAGTTTAGTTTCACTCGCCGGGAGAGCAATGGTGTGGCTCACCAACTTGCTTGTCTTGCTTTCTCGCATCATTTGGATCGCGTTTGGTTTGAAGACGTGCCTCCTGTCATTTCTAGGATAGTTCTTTCTAATTCTGCTATTTTTCTTGTTTATTTTCTATTTGTTTGTTGTCAACAAAAAAAAAAAGAAAGAGTAATTATAAAACATTAGCGTGACAAGAAATAACATGAACGCCCAAAAAATAGTATAATAAGAGTCGAAACTTAAAAAAAATTTCTTCACCCTCCATTTCCACTGCTCTTCTCCAGATTATAATGATATGATATGACCAAAACTGAAATGAATCCCATCCATCAGATTTTGTGCAAAATTAGTTGATATATATTCGACATATTCAACCTAAATTTTCATATTAATTCAAAATTTAAATACTTAGTTTCAAATTTAGGAATTTATTTGGGCACTGACTCTCGCTTTCATTAAGTAATTATGTATAAATATATTTGTTGGGACCGAATTGCCAAAAAAAAAAAAAACACTAAAATAAACAGTAATAACCGAAAGTAAACAAGTACTATATTAGTAGGTTAAATAACAGTTTTGGTCAATATAGTTGAGTAGTCTGTGAACTTTTAAAACTAAAGATTTAGTCCTTGTATTCTCAAATTGGTAATTAATTTAGTCCTTGAAATTTAGTACGTAATAATTTTGTCCTTGAAGTTTAAAATTTGTAACAATTTAGTCTTATTGCAAAATTTTTTGTTAAATTTCTTATATATGTAGCTCCATAAACCGATGAATGATCAAATTTACTCATAAGTTACAAAATTAAATCGTTATATGATAAATTGAAGCTTAATTTTGATGAGAATTTTCATGGTAGGAACTTAAATTGTTACAAATTTTAAATTAAATGGACTAAATGTTTACATATGAAAGTTAAAAACTAAATTGTTATCAATATGAAAATATAGGAACTAAATTGTTATAATTAAAAGTTCAGAGATCAAATCGTTATTTGAAAGTATTATTAGTATGAACGCCTACAACGACCAGTACATCAAAGTTGAATTGAATCTCTAATATCAATGTCAAATCTTACTTTTATTTACACTATGAGAATTAACTTTATAGGATTTTTTGTCTTAATTTTAATCTTAGTGAAAGAAATTAAAAAAATTATGTGTGTTAAAAATAAATGGCCGGATCAAATATCTAATGATTTGTTGAGCAAATTTACATTATTTTTGGGAACTCAAAAATAACTATTTATGTTTTTTTTTTGTTTTTTGTTTTTTTCTTTTACTTTTTGGTTTTTAGTTTTTGGTCTTATGTTTTTAAAAAACAAAGACTATGTAGATTTGATAACCATTTTTTCTTCGTTGCTTTTCAAAAATAGAAAACCAAACATGTTTGGTAACTATTAATTTTTAGTTTTCTGTTTTTAAAAAGTTAGAAAATTAATTGAAAATACATATTAGAGAGAGAAAATTTTTAGTCTCGTCCCACCTTCTTCTTCGATCTAAGAGATGTTCTTGAGAAAAATTATCGGTTTTATAATTGTTTTTAATTATTTTTAGAATTTAAAAAATAAAAAGTGTAATAAATATATATTAATTATTTAAAAAATGGAATCGGGGAAGGGGTCAGGACATACATTTCCTATTTTCGGGACCCAACCCTGCGGAAATTTTTATCATCACTAATGTAGAAACATGAAAATTTAGGGAGATGTAAATAAACTTTTGAAACATAAATTTTAGAAAGATAAATAAAAAGAAAAAAAAATTAGAGAAGAAAAAGTAAAGTCGAGGAAAAGATACATTAAAGAAAAAAATATTAGAAAGAAAGAGAAAAATTGTAGTAAAAAAATTTAGAGATAAAAACAAGATTCGGAAGATAGCTTTAAGAGAAAATAAATAAATACATAGATAAATAAAAGTTATAATAAAAGAAAATTGAACCAGAAAAGAAGATATAATTTTCAGAGGAAAAAATAGATTAACAAGAGGAAAAAAAACTATAAAAAACGAAATTTTAGAGAGAAAAAATTTGAAAAAATATTAAATTTTTAGAGAGAGAAACGAAAAAGATTTGTTAGAAAAAAAATTAAAAAATAAAGATAAAGAGATGCAAAGTTTGGAGAGAGACAAATACTAAAAAAATATGAAAATTTGAGAGAGAGAGAAAGATATTTTGAGGAGAAAAATCTAGAAATAAAAGAATTTTAGAGTAGAAATTTAACATTAAATTTCATTATCAAACTTATTTCTTTTAAATAATTCAAACTTGTTTACAAATACGAAATAAGAATATTATAATTTTTTTAGTTTTTTATTTATATTAAATATAATTGAAAATAAATTGAAATATTTGTTAACATTAAGTAAATTATATTTAAACAATTAATTACATAAAAAACCATAATTATTGTGAAAGGAAAAAAAATATAATTTCAAATTTCATTATCTTCTTGTATATTTTAAGAGAAAAATAAATCACATTAAACAAACTAATGTCAAATTATAAACTAATATTAATAATACATCAACTCATTCAAAATTATCCTCGTTAGAACTAAAAAAAAAAGTTAATAATAAGGTTCAATCAATGCAACACAGAAGTTAAAATAGATAAACGAGTCACCTATATCTAAGAATAGAAAAAGAGAAAGAAATAATGAATCAACCCGTTACATTAAATAAAACTCTTAAGAATAAGTAAATGTTATTTACATTAAATAAAACTCTTAACAATAAGTAAATGTTATTTTGAAACTAATTTGAGACCTAACACTACAGCAAATAAGGTTTTTCCGACGCTTCAAAATGTAGGAGTAACTTTTTCTAACCAAATATATGGGTAAAAAAAAAAGTGAACTTGTCCTCCTCTTCATCTCTATAGATTTAGAGGAGGATTGTGTGATTTGGAAAACAGTTAAAAAAGAGAGAAATAAAAGGGAAGTAAGATAGATTTTTGGTCAAAGTGAGTTTTATTTTTTAGTAGGACGTAGGGATCGAATTCACAATCTCTTGGAAATATACGTCAATTATGGTTGAGCTAGACTCGTTTTGACGGTGAAAGTGAGTTGGTTTGACGAATATATATTTTTTGACTTTTAATTAATTCATTCGACTCCTCGCACCTTGACATTTTTTAAATTGCCTATTACATTGAAAATACTTATTTTTAAATTTTGAAAATACTTACAAGTTTTAAAAGCGAGAATGATCTTGGTAAGCAATTTGTAATATCAATATTTTAGTTAGTTTTATTACTCCAAAATACAAAATAAATGGAACGTTTATTAATTTTAAAGTTAAAATACTAGTTTGATACCTACTTTCAACTTTAATTCATTTTGGTCTCTATACTCTCAAAATGTTCGTTTTGGTCCCTGTACCTTCGAAGTTGGATTATTTTAGTCTCTCTTCTTTCAAAATGTTCATTTTGGTCCTTATACTCTTAAAAAATGGTCATTTTGGTCCCTTAATTTTATTCTTAATCTCATTTTTTCTATCATAAGTTCAACACGACACTACAATCAATATATTTATTGAAATGTAAACATTATTTTATATTAAAGAGTTTCCGTCATGTGTAAAATTTTTATTAAAATTTTACAAATAGGAACTAAAATGATCACCTTTTAAAAGTACAGACCCCAACGAGATAGGTAATCTTGACATTAAGGATGAGCTATCATGAGAGAGATCATAAGCTCTCATCAAATAGCTTACTCAACCTCAAGGATGAGTTATTATACCTCAATGTTGAGCTCTYATCACATAGCTCTTCTCTGACCAATGGGAGGTATTATTTTTAAATAAGAAAAAATTATAGTTGGTTTTTCTTTTACTTAAATTTTGTAAGTTTCTGTAAAATTATTTAATGGTACATTTTTTACCTTAATCAAATTATCAAACTTTTTTTTAGTTCAGTCAAATTATCAAACTTAATTGTGAAGGTTGATATTTTTTTTTATTAAATTAGTGAGATTTTTATGGAGTCTTTTTCTTTCTCTTTTTTCTCCAAATTGAATAAAAACATAAAAATTATCACACTTAGATAGAATTGTGAATTTAAATTTATTATATAAACTTAATTAAACATAAAAGTTTAAATGMCTTCTTTTAAATGGAAAAACATATTTTCAATAATATAKTTTTTATTTTTAAAATTTAGCTAATTCTTTTAAATAGAAAACATACTTTCAATTTTTTTTATTTATTTTTGAACGAATATATTTATAAAACTAAAATCTATCCAGGGGCACACCGCCCCCAAAATAACCCGTAAGAGTTCAAGACAGAGCGTATAAACCATTCTAATAACAATAAAATACAGCTGAGGTRTGTGCATAACATGTGTTGATCGGATTATTCCCATTGAAGTATGCTCGTTTTGACATTTATTTATTTACTTACCATTGTTATATATTATTGGTCTGAATTGTATGAAAATATGTTGCACAGGGTTAATATTTGAAGCAGTTAATACAAACTATTGCAATAAACCCTTGCTGCTAAATTATTACTGCAGTTATTTATTAGTATTTTTTCCACTTTTTTCTCTYGACAAATAGGTGACCAGATTCTTTATTTGTTTAAACTTTCCTTAGTTTATTCTTATCCTACATATTTATTTAGGAGAATCATTTTAGGAACCGATAGAAAAGGGCTACTAGATGTTGCACATTTTCGTTTCCTACTTTTTTTATTTTTTTTTTATTTTGTGCAACTCTTTTTATAACACATAATTTTTTTTCAGTTGGTAATACAAATTGGATTCATGGTGATTTTTTAGGGGGCGTTTGTTTCATGGGAATCCGAGATTCTCATTGGATAGGCATATGAATTTTCACGTTTATTTTGCGGGGATGTAAGATATCCAAGAATCTTGATATGCTCGGGTAGCCAAAGACGCCCATATGGGATGCATCTTACAAGTTTTAGATGCTCAAACACGGATTTTCAAGATTCCCGTACTGAGGATATCAACTTTTTAAATTTTCGCCCTACACTTTTTTCTCCCTATATTTTATTTCATCAATTTTTTAAATTTTTCCTCGAAAGAGAATTATTTAAAAATTTAAAAATTTATAATTAAAATAAATTAATGTACTTATGATCTAATATATGCTATTAATGTCTCCATTTAATTTTAATATTTKGAAGGAATTATATTATTAATAATATTTATTATCATAATATATAATTTTAAAGCAACATTTTATTTACGACCAACATACCTATACCTGTGATATTTTTCCTCTTAAAAAAATATAATGTGATGATATGATAAATAATTTTCACCTAAGATAGTATAAATCATATGATTATCTTTTTGAAAAATTATTACAGTTGAAAATGAAATATATATTAAATTAATATGAATTAATTTGTTCTACAAAATRACATATAAAAAAATTTTAAAATTAAATTCATTCAAAATTATCTATTATATTAAATGAATTTATATATTATATATAAATATTCATAAGTACATTTTTGAAACATTCAGCTTTATAAATTTAACATATCCCCGAGAATCTGCAAAACAAACATGACTATYCAAATATTTCCAGATATCTTTATAAATTTACCTACAAAATAAACGTGATTATCTGAATATTYCGTACAACTAAAATTTAAAATTTCACACCTGTAGATTTTGGGCATGGCGAACAAACAAGCTTCTTAAAAATTGTGATTTGAAAAAATTTTCACTAAATGTGCCGCAATACACTCAACTGCAATGATTACTAAACTAAAAGTATTGCAAATTAAGCGTTACAATAAAGATATTTACAACAATTAATAAATACAGCAGTAGAGTATCGTTACAACTGCATATATATATATATTTTTTGCAGCAGTTTAAACACCCTTAGAAAGAAAGTGCTGCAATGCATATAAATTTTTTTTTTGTTTTTTTTTAATTACCCAGGATGCACGAGTCCGATATGCACATCATACTCAAGACCTCAAAGATATTTCTTGAGGCTCCAAGCCACACAAACTATCCCTGGAACGCTTCAATACATCTATAAATAGCATCAGTTTGGTTATGTGTTGCTAGAAATTGCTAGAATTGTATTAACCCTTGCAGCTACTGTCGATTCACTGGAAAAAAAACCATTGCAATAGATAAGTTTTSTTGTAGTACACGGGTAAGTTTGGCGCTTTAGCCCCTAACCAATGTACGTTCCATGTACGCACTAAACACAGCGAAATTGATTGATAMATTCACCATTCAAACTCATCCCACAAGTCCAAAACAATTGAAAGTAGAGTTAAGAGAATCGCGTTACTCATAATTACAATAAACAACGAACATTAGTGGGTGGAAATGCGAWATCTTTGCGTGGAATGATAAATGAGTGCGTGTCAGCCGGCTTTAGTTTTCAACCGTTCTGCACATTCTTCTCAAATTTCAAATTATTATCCTTTCTAAATTTAGTTCTCTCCCCCTCTATTTAAAAGACTCAGAATTTTAGATTTTACTGAGTCCAATACACTGATAATCCCAAAAAATTAGTCTCTAATTATCTATCCAAATAAGCAACAGAGACACAAGCCATGCATCCCACAGGAAGGCACATGGTTCTGTTGCTTGTGTTGGCGACTCTGTTGGTGGTGGCTGATCAACAAATAGTTCCACAGATAGGGCAGGCCGTGAAAAACATACCTGTAAAGAATCCTGATACGGCTTGGCACATTCATGTGGTGAATGGTCTGAGCAGAGACTCTTTATTTGTGCACTGTCAGTCCAAAGACAACGACATTGGCTTACACAACTTGGCTCGGGGATTTGAAATCCAATGGAGCTTTGATGAGAACGTCTGGGGGACGACACTGTTTTGGTGCTTCTTGCGGAAGCCGGGTGCCACCGTCTCGTTYGATGTCTTTTGGGTTGAAAGTCGTCATAATTGGCTACACTATAGGTGCGCYGTATTAACTTGTATTTGGATAGCTAAAGATGATGGAATTTACTTGAGAAACAATTCGGACCATGTTGATGAATTGATTCATAAGTGGGGTCAGTGAAACTTTTATCTCGTCTTTATTGTAATATTGATAAATAAAATAAAGATGAATTGTTTATGCATGAGCAACTCTCATTCATATTATTTATCAATTTGTTGACAAATTAAAATTAACTTTGCAAATATGTTTTTCTCTCTCTCTCTCTTTACTATTTATTACTTTATACTTTTCGTCATTTAATAGAAAAATAATAGAAACAAAAAAGAACGCCTGATGCAGAAATCTGGCTGTCTAAGATCTCATCATAGCACTAAGATCAGCCACATGGGCTTCGATGCTCTTTGGGCTCCGATACTTAAGTAGTAGTTGAATATAAATTGTAGGGTGGTGTCAGCATAACTCTAGGGTTTGGTTCACCCTCTTAATCATGATACATTTAGGAAATCTAGATATCCGGGCCCGTTTGTTTCATTATGAACTTAAGGTCGAATCTAGAGTCGGGACGGGATGGTTCGGGTCGGAATGCAAAACGGTCGGCATGAACCATCAGGGTTCTCGGCCTAGGGCYAGCTCGGGTCGCTAGGTGCCGCCGGCCCCCTTTCCTGGTTTGTGCTCATCTTTTGGCTTTCTTCCGGTCTCATGTCGCCTAGCTGGATCTCGCTTACTTCCCTATAACAGTAGCCCATACTCTCAACATAGAAGGCAATAAGCATGAACAAAATGAGAGTACTTGTCGTTTGGCCGTTCCATGAATGGTTGTTTTGCRGAATAATCCCCTTATTCTTTTGTCACTTGTTGGTTGCAATCAAGTCTCTTGGGTACTACTATACGGTTAGTTTTAACAGTTAGATTTTAGCCTTGGGATCTAACTTTTAGCTGGGCMAGTGGTATCACTCTTGAGTTTCTAACCTATTTAGCTTTTGCATGT
This sequence comes from Momordica charantia, assembly GCF_001995035.1. The sequence continues at coordinate 1,120,153 of NW_019104541.1, forward strand.
AGTTTTATACCCCAGGGTTTACTCTTGGATGTCTAACTTATTTAGCTTTTGCCGATGGTTTTATACCCTCAGTTTAACCAACACCCTAGGGTGTTTAACCTATTTTGGCTTTTGTCAAATGGTTTTATACCTAGGTTTCGTTGATTGGTTTGGTTTCCTTAATGTTTTAACCTTGTTGGGTCTGTATGCATRCCTTTCAGTACCTTTGCAATTTTCTTTCCCAGTTTCACTGACTGGCTTTTAGCTTATCTGCATGCTTCTAGGTCTATCCCAGTTCGAGTTCCTTGACTAACTTACCCATGCCCCCACTTGAGGAGTTTTCATTTAGAATAAAAGATAATTTTTCAAGTAATAAGGAATTAATTAGATCGTAGATGCATGAATTTCAATTAATCATAAATAAGTGAATATTTTTTAAAACATTGAATCAAAAACAATTTGAAGCAAGACAAACGATAACAAGAAAACTTGTCCTATGCTAACATATAAGCAGTTATTAAAAATTTAAACCTCACTTATTCAATGGTTAACCATAAATAAGGAGAGAGAAACTAAATACTATCATGTAATGCACGTTTGTTGTGTTGTCTCGTGGCCTCTCAATGTAGTGTGGTAGTATTATCGCAATAATCGTTGGTCTCCTCTGACTCTTGTTCGAGTGGGACTGCCGTTGGGGTATATTTTTTTAGAGGGTCTTGTTGATCTGATTGGTCTCGAGTTTAGTTGTGACCCCACTTTAAATGGAGTAGCTCTTTTGCACTCGTATACTTTTGAGCTCAAGTCAATGCTTCTGAAAAGGTTGTTGGAGCACTTTTTCTAAAAGAGAATGATAGTTATTTATCTCTTACGCCAGATATGAAAGCAAGTAGTGRGATTTCGTCGGTAAGATCATTGACTAGTAATCTTTCCTTGTTGAAGCGAGCTACATATTCTTTGAGGCTCTCAGCTACATATTCTTATTTTATGGTTCGGAGGTCGGTCACAGGTTGGTTCCTATTCTGCCCTGTAATGAATTGTGTGACAAATGCCCCGACCAGTTTTTTTAAGGAGAAAATTGATTTTCTTCTTAATTGTCGAAACTAGACGTGGGCAGTGCCAGTTAATGTGAAAGAGAATACTCTGCATCTGATTGCCTCTGTCATCCTGTAGAGATCCATCCTTCTTTATACGCATCCATATGGTYAATAGGATTTGTTGAGCCGTCGTACTGCTTTATAGTAGGGAGTTTGAACTTTGGAGGGATCTTTTCTCTCATTATCTCTTCCACGAATGGTGAATCTACCTGCTCTATGATCTCCTCAAGATTCTATCCTCTGTCTTTTCCTTTTTTACTACTGTTGACGGCGAATTTCGATAGAGGGAAACGTGGTGCAKGACGACCAGTCCGGCCTGAAACCCARCGGACCTGAAACCAAAATAGCCGACGTCGGTGCGACGTCCCGCATAAAACACTCCAACGATCAAGTCAGTAATCAGAATAGAAATAGGGATAAGACACCAGAGGTAATATTGTGATAGATTTTTCACTTATCTAGCGAAGATGAAGGTCCCCTTTTTTTATAGCCTCTGGAGCCAACCAGGAAGGACGACGATTAGMGGTGGTAGGGACTCCGCGCGYTGTATGTTTTGGTCAGAGGGAAACGTGCTTCACACAGGTGCAGGTGGCACTGCCACCTATGGCTCTGGGCATRTTAATCGCGGCTGCGGAATGCACCTGTCGTAACCACATCATGCTTTCCCAGCTGCACTACGTACGGGCCGTAACCGCCTGTGGTCCCTCGTTCCTTCTAGGGTGGGCATGTGTCCTGCTCGGCAATGCCTGCCTTAGGAAGGTGACGGTCTGTGGTCCCCAACCTGTATAGAAGTGGACTCGTGTCCTGCTCGAGTTTCACCCATAACAACTACCTTTCTGTGATTTTTCTGTATGCTCATGTCGGCTAAATGATTTTTCTTTATTGAGCGTCGTGTTCCTGAGGCCTGGTCGGGTTTCCTGTCTGCATCTACTACTGTGTGTCACACACTTTTGTGGTCGCATGATTATTGGATCTTGATGGAAAGTATCATTTTGTGGTTTGTTGTTCCCTCCCATTACCAGTTTCCTCTGTGCCAATGGTTTGTTTGTTGATTCTTTTGCATGTCCAATCGCGGGATCTTTGCCCTTTAATGTATCTCGGACAAGTGTTGGTGGCCTCTTCTCTTATTGCTTAAGTCTCTCGACAATGTGAGATATGCTCCGGTTCATTCCTACAATCTTTTCTTTTAAAGTGACTAACTCGCTCTCATGCCGTTCAAGAATTTTTGTCTGTTGCTCTTTCTGCCCTAGAACCTGTCACCTTGTRTCACACAGGGCCTGCTCGGGAAGTTGTTAAAGGGATGTGAATCCCGGAGCGGAAGCGGATTTTCGTTGCTGATTTTTGGGACACAAAATCAAAATAGAAAGAAGGAAAAAACAGGGGAAACTTAAACCTTTGAAGAACGTTTCTTCAGTGAATTCCCCTCAAACACCACCACCGGATCTTCCTCGCTATCCTCTTGGGTCTTRGGATCGTGCTTGTGGTAGCACCTTGATCGAAGAGAGGGAGAGATTGAGAGAATTTTGAGAGAAATTCTGGGAGTCTTTTTTTTTTTCTTCTG
>NW_019104541.1:1123216-1154743 GCF_001995035.1 Momordica charantia
TCATATTCTAAAACATTTCTCTCGTATAACCTATAGTTTTAATGTACATCTTATGCACATTATTTTTAACCTTTAATATGAATCTTATTCATATTAATTTTATTTGAATATAATTCAAATAATATCTCTCATAATATATAGTTTTAATTTACAATTAACTATATATATTATAATGTATCAATATACATATAATCCCTTAAGTAATTTGAACAATTCAAATTCTTCCAAAAAATTTGATCCTYGTTTTAYMYGTTATGAGYTAGCAARGGGACCTAATGGACCTACAGATCCGAAGCTCCAACGATGCAAGATTAATCAGTCAAACTCATTGACCGAGTTAATCTAGATTCGTTAACTACGGGTCATTCCACTAAAGACCCGCAGTTGCACTCTTCTCACTGCAGAATGTTTTCGTGTCCATGGATATACAACCATTAATGACGAGTCAATCCTTCACGAGTGTTCGAACTCAAGTTGGGTCAAATTATCGTTTTATCCCTGAGTTACATCTTACTCCTTAAACACCACTGCTCTTCTAATGAACAACTCGATTATGGTCCAACCAATAACCGGAAGTCCCTCTCGGCCAATGAGAGGGTGGGGCCCCTTGTTCAAGTCTCGGAGTCAGCATTTAAGTGAACACTCACCTACTTCCCTAAAGTCGGGGAGGAGTGAATTCCATCTTATGAAGTTATGTTCCCAGCTCCCCACTCGGTCTCGTCCCCAAAATGGTAGGAATGTTGAGTCAGCGACTCGGGCCACTCTCACCCATACAGATCAAAAGACGAGCCCTCACGAGCAGGAGTCCATAACTCTTTCAAGATTGAGAATGAGTTGCCTGGTCATCCTAAGAAATAGCAATCTATTAGTTAACGGTGTTACATCTAAAGATTGCCTATTTCGCGATCCGGTCTTATACAAACTCATTGTACAGGATACCTCCACTCGCATGTCTCCACATGAACGACTTGGATCGAGCCGTCTGTAACCTTTACAGAGTGGGCCGTATCCATAGTGTTGCCAGGATAAGGTACCCAGCCTTATCCATATACTATAGACCCTTTAGGTTATTCACGGGATATTATCCATTCATATATCAGGGGTATATCAAATATATACTCYGTATATCAAATATATACCCAGTATATATACTGTCTCGATTACATTCAAATAACCATGGATGTTTAGTTTATTGGATTTGGACAATGCAATGCTATGTTTCAACAACAAATTTATTGAATAAAACTTTATTGAATATACATTTGTTTTTACATAATACAAACTACGAGTTTAGGGCAACACACCCAACAGTTGTCGACCTGACTCACTCTCGACCGTCTTGGGTAAGGGTAACCCCCAAGTCGTAYGACATTTGTCGTCGGAATATTGTGGTCTTTTTCCCGAATCCATGTCGACTTGTTTCTCTTAGAATCTGTCCTGGATTTCGTTGATTCGCTTCACCCTAGACCTCCTCGGATCCAAGCAGTTCTCGATCAGCTCGTTGTTGATCGTCTTGACTTTTAGATCTTAATCGTTGTGGTGCGCCAATTGTTGATGCAGGAATTTGGCCTCATAAAATCTCGCTAAATTTGCATCAATCTTCTAGAATAAAAGGGATCGATGAGACTTGCAAAACAAAATAGCACTAAGACCAGTGTGGTTCTTGCCACACGGGTTCTGATGCTTAAGTTAGAATCGGAGTAGTKGAGTATAAAGTGTAGGGTGTTGTGAGTATACTTCTAGGGTTTGGTTCACCCTCTTATTTATAGAAGTCAAATCTTAATCTGTTTAGGATTTACAAAAGTCGAATCCTCATGCATCTGGAAAATCTAGATATCTGGGCCCGTTCGTTTCATTGTGGGCTTAAGGTTGATTGAGAGTCGAGGCAGGATGGTTCGGGTCGGAATTCAAAACAGTTRGGATGAAYCGTTAGGGTGCTCGGCTCTGAGGCCTGGTCAGTYGGGAACCAGCTCGGGTCGTCGGGTGTCGGCYCCCTTTCTTGGTTCGTGCCCATCTCTTGGCTTTCTTCCGGTCTCTTGTCGCCTACCTGGATCTCRCTTATTTCACTATAATAAGAACCAAAACATGATTCATAATTAAGTAATGTTTTATTATCATYCTTATCCCTTATTAATTTATCATACATTTTATAAGCAAGAAGCTATCAAAAAGAAAAGTTTCATTTATGTTATTGAAAGACTAGAAACGAGAGAACCAAAGAAAAAAAATATTCCCAAATTTAAGAGTATTTTAGTTATGGTTTTTCTTTTAAAGCGAGGAACAAGGAAGAAAAAAAAGTTATCAAATATGCATATATTTCCCAACAATTGAAAATATATGATGGGGAACCGAKAGAGTTATGAACATTACCAAACGAACTCTAATGTTCCTGTTTCTTATTTCTGTTTCAAGTTTTTTATGACACAAGTGTTTGAAAACTGTTTTTGTTTCCTATTTTTCTCATTTTTSAAAAACGTAAATTCTGAAAGTAACATRATCAAGTTTGATTCTAAAATATCTSAAAATAACTCCCGACATTCTATTTTAGGTATGTAGCACATACAAATAGTTATGTTCATGAATATTTGTTTGATAAACAATTTTAATAATGATTATTTTTGTAGAAAGTAGACAAATAGTGAATTATATTATTGAATAACAAAATGAAATATATTAATACCGTGGAAAGCGATGCCAATTTGTATGCAAAGTGCGGACAGTGAATTTGGAAATTTCACCTCAAGAGTACATTTATGGAGTGATTTTAGTATGATAAAATTATTTTGGAGTGATTTTAGTATGATAAAAACGCGCCCCCATCATTTATGACAGTTTTTTCTTCCTTCAAACTTTTTTACTGTTCACAACTGTCATTGAAGRCCAACTTTCTACYRGTGTAAATTCATCATAAATATATAATGATAAATATAATTTTTATTTGCGTATSTTCTTTGAACAATTTAYGTCACAAAAATTTAATTGTATTTAAAAAATTTTACTAAATATTTTAAGTTTCATGATCTCTTTCTTCTAAATATATTGATAATTCAATTATATTTATTTTAAACAAGCTAATATCAAATTATGTATATATAAGTTGTCATTTTTTTATTTTTTTTACGTACTAAACAAACTAATTTCGTACATAATAATTTATTATAATTTAGCTTTCAATATTACGATATTAGAAAGAAATTGTTTTTCACCTCAAGCTTTATCACTTTTTACTCTAAWTTTTCAATTGAATCAAATTGAACCCATAAACTTAGAGAAGTGTTATAATATTTATTATCTATTTACTTTTTAACAATTCACCTTTTAATTTAAAGCAAAAATTAATGTAAAAAACTCTAAGAACTCACAAATTTAATAAAAATCAAGTTTTGCACAAATTAAATTTTATTAACGCACAAACTTGACAATAAAATAACACTACCAAAAACTTACAAATTTTATTTAAAAAACAAATAGCTCTCRTGTCGTTTTCTTTGAGTCCTATCAATTTCGTGTCAAATATATGTTTTATAATTAATTTGACACATATTATAATATTTTTCGAACAAAATTTCAAATGGAAATCCACTATAGGGTAAATATTGTTACACTTTTTATAGTTTAAAGTGAAGRTTGCAACACATATCTCAGTTTAAGGTGTAATTTAATGAAATTAAAAGATGGTAAAACTTGGTACACCTTGCAAGTTAACGGTTAAATTTGATCTTATTCCCACTTTAATTATATGTATTTCTGCCCTTCGGCACAAGTTTTTGGATCTGCCATTGCACATACACCTTTTGTCTCCAAAGTCTTCTTTGTTAATTGTACACAGAAATCTARTACATGTGTGGTACTCYGTTGAAWGCACTCTGATGCTTAAGTTAAAATTCAAGTTTGGAGCATATGGRTATAAAACAAGTAGAGTARAAGGACAAAGAGTGTCTATTGCATTCTCCGCRTAAGTTGTGTAAGGAAAGTCAACCTACCTTTATTAGGTTTTCTCTCCCCCTTAGGTATGGAGAGAGCATGGGTAGCTTAGAATGTGCGAGGTAGACACAAGGAGGCAGCACGGCATGCTTGGGGTCCATGGGGACCACTGACATCCTCCCTCCTCCCTTGTGTCGCTAATGGGGAGTGCGACGACATCCTGATTCTCTAAGGCGTATCCTATGTTAGCTTCCTGCTTGCGGGTTGTCCTTCTTATGGRTCGCCCAAGTGTGCTTGGCTTGGGATTGGGCATAATATGCTTGGTCTCTAACCGATCTTCTATGACCCGGCCATTGAAGAGGAAAATTTGACGCGTGAAACATAGGCAGGATGTTGAAGGACCACTCCGAGAAGGCACGCTGGAGTGGTCTCGATTGTACCACCAAGGATGGAAGAAGGCCTGAGATTGTAACCATGAGCTAACTGTGGAGAGTTGCAACCTCACAACCCAAATATCTGAGTTGGAGGAGGCTTTTGCAAAGGAGGGGGAGAGCAACCAGACCCCTTTCTCCATATTTTAGGCAGGGAGCTCAAATATTCCATAGACGAAAAAGCCAAGAAAATGGGCGGTGATAGCTCTTAAGAGAAGGAGAGGAAAAAGAGCAAAAGAAATATATTTTCTCTGTTGTTCACGCACAATTTTGCAGAGCAGACAACAACAATCACAATGAAATTTTGCTATTTTACAATTGTTATAGTTACGACCGCCGTTCACCGAGGCTTCAGTTGCTGGCTCCCTTGTCAGGTCACCAACTTCCTTGACCTTCCGGTACTGGGTAGGCGTTAGCCAACATACATGGTCTTACGACTTTGTGGAGAGTGTACCAACAAGACGATCAGCCCTCCAATGCAAAATCAAACCTCAAAACTATAGATAAAKGTTAGACATTTGGAGAACGATGAAGCTCAAAGTGCATATTTGAGAAGCAATTTTTGTGATGTCCACTGTAATCCCCGAAAGAGCGTGAGGCGATAGATAGGGTTTGCTACTTCTTCTCCTTGGCGGAAAAGGCTCGAGATATTAGAAAGCTGCCTCCTGACTAACTCGTAGTAAACTTATAAGATAAGGCTAAGAGGAAGTTTGGGATCGTTGAGGAGTGACATTGATGTCTKTAATATCTATAGTTCTTTGTGTTTTTTTTTATTTTTTTGAGTACATCACGTGGGAATGGGGATCGAACTCACAATCTTTTTATGCTCACTTTAACCTCTTTGTGCTTTTTAGTTTCTTTCTAATGTGCTATTATATATATAATTTTTTTTTTCTGAGAACTATTTTATATATTTTTCACAGCTTGTAATGGTTCTGGGTTATGAATTGATTCATAAGTGGGATGGTGAAACCAACTTAKCTCATCTTTGTTATAGTATTAAAAAATAAAGACGAATTATTTATGGATGGGCAACTAATGGAAATCAACTAATTCACGGTGTATGTTTTACTTTTCTCTATCTATTTTACTATTAATAGAAAAAAAAAAACCAAAACGTGATTGATAATTATTTTTTTATTATCATTATTACATTTTTCCTCAAGATAGAAATAAACTTTTAATTTCATTGTAATTGCACCTTGAAGTGGGATAAATACTTCAATATTCTAAACTTTAAAATGTGTTTCAATTGTCCTATAAAAAAKTGTTTCAATTTTTATGTTACAGTAGATTTTACTTATAAAATTTGTTAAAAATAAATATTATCWCGTGTCAAATGAATTATAAAACATATATTTGGTACAAATTTAATAGGATTCAGACAAGAAATAAAGTGAGAGATGATTTTTTTTTCATTTTTGGTTTTAATTTGTAAATTTTAGTAGAGTTATTTAATTGTTTGTTGTACATTAACTAAATTTGTAAGTTTGATTTCATTAAATTAGTGAGTTTCTTTGAGTTTTTTTATTATTTTAGTTTAAATTAATGGATAACCTTGTAAAAATGGAATAAATGGTAAAAATTGCGGCACTTATGTTTATGGTAAACACTAACCCAACTTACTAAGTTAAGTAAGTTGGGTAAAAATAAAATTTTCTCAAATATAATTTTAAATGCATTTATTATAATTAAATATGGATATTAAGTAATATTTAAAAATGAAACTATAATATTTTTTTCAAAAAACAAAAAGTGAAACTAGTTTGAAACAATTTTGGTCATTCAGTTCAGTTTGGTCTTCGAACTTTATAAAACGGTTCTAAATGATTCCTAACCTTATTTGATCGTTAGTTGACTAACAAAAAAAACAAGGTAGTAAAARTGAGTTGACAAACTTTAAATGACGTGATAATATTGAATAATGACGTGATAATATTAAATAATTTTATATTATGTTTATGTTATGTGTATTTTTTTTCCTTCTTTTTTTCTTCCCATGTCCCTTCCCTTCTCTTCCCCCCTTTCCCCTTCTTCTTTTCCAATTTTCACTGTTCTATCGTTTTTTTATTTTGTATTTTCTCCCATCAACGGCAATACTATAGAATTAAAACAAATTGGAGAAGAAGAAATGCTCCGAAGAATTATGCACACGTTTCCTCACAAAAATAAAGAAAAGCTAAAATATAGGGAAAATTTGAGGAGAAAAAGSGGTGGTGGGTGGACGATGCAGAGACAGCACCTTGTTAAGAATTAGTGCCAACATGTGTTAGTTTAYGTTAGTGTTTCCACATTTTAAGAATTATGCTTGGTAGTTATTTTCATATATTTGGAAGTTTATTAATTAGTGGATAAGCCGATTTGTATGTTGAGAAAATTAGTAAGTTATGGCTTAGTAGAGTTGTGGTGTTGGTTATAGAGAAATTTAAGGGTAGTGGTATGTTTGTGAGTTAGTGGTTGGTTTTCTTATTTCCATGTAAATACTTGTAAAAATTCTCAATTAATTGAATAGAAGTTCTTCCTTCGTATAGTTTCTATCTTGCTTCACTTTGTTGTTCTTTTCGTTTTCGTTATATGGTATCAGAGCGTCTTCTTTATCCTGTGTTGCGTTTAATACTCGGTGAAGATGAATAGTAGAAGCAATGTTTGTGTAGACAAGCTTACTGGTGATAATTATTGTTACTGGAGACTATGAAGGGAAGCTTTTCTACAAGGACAAGATTTGTGGGATATGGTCAAGATAGTGTAGTTTTGTAGTTTCATATGATATACTCCATAAATGTTGAGGTACAAACAAAGTGGAAGATCAAATGTGACAAATCTCTATTTGCTTTGCGAACTTCTATTGAGTATATTGAGCATGTTTGTGATGTAGATTCTCCAAAGCAAGTGTGGGATACACTTGAAAGGTTGTTCACTTAGAAGAACACGATGAGGTTGCCATTTTTAGAAAATGAACTTGCTGGAAAAGCTCAACGTAATTTATCAGTTTCAGAATATTTTCTAAAAGTTAAAACTTTATGTTATGAAATTTCAGAATTGGACAAAGAGAAGCCCATTGGTAATGCCCGTTTGCGTCGATATCWTATTCGTGGACTGCGAAAGGAATTTATGCMGTTTATTTCTTCGATACAAGGTTAGGTAAATCAACCTTCCTCATTGAGTTGGAAAATTTGTTATCAAATAGGAAACCTTGGTGCAACAAATGGTTGGTGACAAGAAGCAGTCTTCTCCCGAGGTAGAAGGTATTCTTTATATAAGAGACAAAGTAGAAAAGTTATGTTTCCGAATGTTCTTTAGATGATAGTAAGCATTCCGGAAATGAAAGGTAGTCCAAAGGTAATTCGAAARGATGTTTTAGGTGCGGAAAGCTAGAACATATCAAACATGATTGTCGGGTAAAAATGATATGTAGYCGATGTGGGAAACTAGACTACATTAAACAAAATTGTCGAGTGAAACTTAAAGAAGCATGTACAGGAAATTAACAAGCCTGAAACTCAATTGGGAACATCGTTTATCAATTGAAGTTACTGATCAAACTATATCAATTGTTGTACTAATGCTTCTTTTGATTATAGTGCATATTGGTCTATTGATTCTAGTTRTTTTCATCATACTATTGAAGATGTATATCTTCTTTCTAATGTTTATAGAAGAAGAGTCAACGCGGCGGCTGATAATTCCTTACATCCTGATGTGGAAGAAGGACATTTTAATGTCAGAAATAGTGAATCAGGTGGTGTTCCTCGTAAAGGTGGCTARCATGGTCCAAATTAAAGGGATTGAATCCCGTAGCGGAACCGCGTGAACGCTTGTGCTTTGATTTTATTTTAGAAAGAACTGTTGGGTATTTTTCACATGTGTGAAAGCCCAACAATTTTAGGCCYAAATGGGCCATTATATTTAAGGTTGTATATATATATATATTATTATTATTAAGGTGCAACCGGTCAACCACATTGAGGAGAGAGAGGGAAAAGTCTATGCATTAAAATCAAGGAGAGAAAACAGAAAAGAAAAAGGGAAAAGAAATTCATTCCATAGAGTAACATTTTTGCACGATCGGATGTCCATCCATGATCCGATCGAGGTGAAATTTTGACAGCGTGTTCGTAACACGAGGGTCTTCAATCTGGAAGGTGGAGATTTCTTTTGGAGCTGCCTAGAGTCAGATACAGTGGGTAGTTGCCGATTTATTCCCTTTGTTTGCCAAGATTTATTGTCTCGAGATATTATTATTGGATACCTCTAGTTGTTGCTACGGAGAACTTGGTGTACCCATTATTGATTATATTGGAGATTTTGACTTCGATCTGTGGTTTTTTACTCAAATTATTATTTTTACTTGCTATTTCCTATTAGGTTCACACAAGAGGGGATAATTGATCCATAAATTTAAGTGTTTATCCCAACAAGAACTACAAAGAAAAACAAATAAGGAAAGATACACTATCTTTGAAGACCGTTCTTCAACAATAACACCAACACTAGCCTTTCCCGCTATTCTTTTGGTAAGGACTGGCTTATGAGACTCGTCTTTTGAAAGTGAGGAARTTTGGTTTTCRTGAGAGAGCTATTTCAAAGAGAGTGTTCTGTTAGATTATATTATTAGATTATGTATATATAGCTTTCATTATATTATTTGAATTAGGTTTTCTATTTGAATTATGATTTGAGATAATTTTAGTATAAATAGGTTATTAGGTTTGGTATTTTTTTTTTTTAATATAATTCAATGAACCCCTCTTTGTCATTCTCTCTCTTTTTCTCTCCTTTCCTAAAAGTTAACATGGCATAAGAGACTCCAAAAGTGGATTGTAAATGGATTTTATTGCATAATTAGAGTTTTTCCGACAGAAAATTACCATCCTAAAAAGTTAGAGAGAGAACGGAAGAATGGTCTGAAAAAGGTGTATTCTGTATTGGTGAAAAACCCTAGGAGAAATGAACAGTATTTAAATGACAAAACAACAAGCTCATAGGGACGTGTCCAGTCATTACTAGAGAAACTAAAAGYATAAAAGTAGAAGGTAAATGCAGATTAATTATAAAACTTCATGGTTTAACATCCCCCCGCAAGCCCAACAGTGTAGGAACAAGTGTGAGCTTGGTACGAAGTCCTTGAAAACGACCAGTAGGTAGGCCTTTTGTCATGATATCAGCAACTTGACCTTCAGAAGTCACGTGCTTAACAATCAGCTGACGATTMAGAATTYGCTCACGAACAAAATGGTGATCAATTTCCACATGTTTAGTTCGTTGATGCATAACTGGATTCRCAGCCAAGTAAGTAKCACTAATGTTATCACATAAGAGTASTGGCGGATGGCTAAGAAGAAAATCAAGCTCCTTAAGKWCATATACTACCCAAAAAATTTCAGCAGCTGCATTAGCAAGACCTCGATATTTCGATTCAGCACTAGAACGAGACACTGTTTTTTGTTTGGAGGAGGACGATGAGATTAAATTATGACCCAAATATGTACAATAGCCACTCGCCCAATCTGCATCTGTATAACAAGTTAGAGTCAAGGAGGAGAGCACGATAGACAGACCATGACTCAATGTACCCTTGAGATACCTCAMAATCCTTTTGACAGCAGTCCAGTGGATAGTAGTTAGGGCATGAAGGAACTGRCAAACCTTATTAACAGCAAATGATAAATCTGGTCTAGTGATGGTACAATATTGTAGTGYTCCCACGTTACTCCGGTACTCTGTGGGATTGGGCAATAGCACACCATTAGACAAAGACAAAGACACACCCGAAGCCATAGGCATTGGCAAAGGTTTACAATCAGCCATATCCACACGATTAAGGAGATCCATAATATATTGGTGTTGTGACAAATGAAGACCAGAGACAGTAGTAGCCACTTTAATACCCAAAAATTAATACAAAGGTCCCAAATCTTTCAAAGAAAATTTCCTGTTTAAACTTTCCACGAGAGATGTCAGTAAATCATCTTGATTGCCAGCGACAATTACATCGTCAACATACACTAGAACAAGCAAAATGACAGTGGATGAACGAAAGAAAAACATGGAAGTATCTRACTTGGACRCTGAAAATCCCCATTCGAGTAAACATGAACTAAGTTTTAAGAACCATGCTCGAGGACTTTGTTTGAGACCATATAAAGCCTTATTTAAACGACAGACATACCGAGGATGCTCCTTGTCGATGAACCCCGGAGGTTGATCCATAGATACCTCTTCATGTAAATCGCCATTTAAGAAGGCGTTGTGAACATCTAACTGACGAATGGACCATCGAAAATTCACAGCAAGAGAGTACAATTCGAATCGTGGCGGGCTTCACAACTGGACTAAAAAGTGTCAAAATAATCAATCCCAAAGGTCTGATTGAACCCTTTTGCCACCAAACGTGCCTTATGACGCTCGATTGCACCAGATGGTGTTAGTTTAAGTCGAAAAACCCATTTGCAGGCCACTGGTTTGCAACTGATCGGAGGAGGAACAAGACTCGAAGTATTATGATTATGTAAAGCCTTGATCTTAGATTCCATGGCAGATTTCCACTCCGTACAATCCAAAGCTTTCATATAAGAGGTGGGTTCAAAGAGACATGGATCGAGTAGAGGTGGTAAAGTAACCGACCATGCTTTGGGTTTGAAGATGTCATCTTTTGAACGAGTTATCATAGGATGCTGGTTGGGGATGATTGGAATTRGGTGAGGGATCAGAATGGGTGACGCATGGAATGATGGAGATGGAGAGGATGATGGGYAAGTGGAACGTACMGAAGAAGTAGCTAGAGAAGAAGGGGTAGATGTTRTGRGTGGCGATGGTAGGGAGTTTGAAAGCAAGGGAGAAGGGGATATGTTAGATGGTGAGGAAGAAGAGAAAGAGGTAGCCGTTGGGGAAGGGAAAGAAAGGGGAGATAAGATGGGTGTGGTTGCATTAATTGTGGAAGTGACATGACCATGTGAAAAGTCAGTAAGGCCATGTGGGGGTTGTTCTTGCATTAGTCAGTAAGGCCATGTGGGGGTTGTTCTTGCATTAGGGGATGAGCAAGTGAAGGCAAAGTGAGAGAAGAGTTTAAGCATGGGGGAGACATGAAGGTATCTGGATGATGTGATTTAAGATTAGAAATGAGAGAAATATTATTAGAGAAAGGAAAGTGATTTTCATTAAATACAACGTGGCGGGAAACATATAAGCGACCAGTAGCATAATCCAAACATAAATAACCCTTATGATTAGAACTGAAGCCAAGGAAGATGCATTCAGTTGACCGAAATTGAAACTTGTGTTTATTATAAGGACGGAGAAAAGGAAAGCACGAGCACCCAAACACGCGCAAAATGCTATAATCTGGATTGGAGTTGTATAGTAAAGTATAAGGGGTTCGATCGGACAAAATTGGGGTAGGAAGACGATTAATTAGATAAACTGCAGTTTGGAATGCAAAAGGCCAAAATRAAAGAGGAAGGGATGCATGAGCTAAAATAGATAAACCAACCTCGACAACATGACGATTTTTCCTTTCAACTTTGCCATTTTGTTGGGGAGTGTATGGACAAGACACCCTATGAAGGATTCCATATTGAGCTAAAAAAGACGAAAGAGATCGAAACTCTCCACCMCAATCAGTTTGAATAGTTTTGATATCATAATGAAACTGGTTTTGAATCATGGTCTTGAATTGCAAAAATAAAGGGAGAACTTGATCTTTTGTTTTAAGTAGGTAAAGCCAAGTGGATCGAGTAAAATCATCAATAAACAAAGAAAAATAACGAACACCACTGATAGCATTAATTGGGGAAGGACCCCAAAGGTCAGAATGAAAAAGTTCAAAAGGTGTTGTAGTTTGCGTATTGCTTAAAGAGAAAGGGAGCCTATGGCTCTTTGCTTTTTGACAAGAAATACAGACGCTAGACTCATTGATTTTAGAGGAATCAATGTTACATGAGGACAAAACTTGTCTAACGATTGTATGTGCCAGATGTCCTAAACAAAAATGCCAAAGGGAAGTAGTTGTGGAGGAAATAAAGGTGGCAACAGGTTGCAAAGTTGAAGGAGAGACCGTATGTGAAGAWGAGTTGGGTTGAAATTTGTAAAGCCCACCATCAAGGATTCCCCGTAGTAGAATAGTYCGAGAATTGAGATCCTTCACAACAAAAAAAGTTGGATAAAATTCAACGGAGGCTTTGTTATCATAACATAATTTAGAAATGCTTATTAATTTATGAGAAATATGAGGAGTATATAAGACTTGAGAGAGATGAATGGGGAATTTAGAAGTAGAATTTAAAAGTGAATGACCAATGTGAGAAATAGGAATATGCTTACCATCACCTACGGTAACTTGCTCACCCCCAGTGTATGRCATGAGATTAAACAGAGAATTAATGTCATGAGAGATGTGGTGAGTGGCACCAGAATCCATATACCATAAGTCATCGGGTATAACAATGAGATTGGGAAAGGAAAAAGGGTTTGGTGTAGGAGGCACATTAGCTGTAGGATTGGATTGTTGGAACTGGGAACTAGAAGAATTAACATGATGAAATAAGGCATGAGGGTTTGGCTGGTTGGTGGGAAAGAAATTGAGCTTATATTGAAGGTTGGCTCTATGATAACATTTGGAAGTTGTATGGCCAAGCTTAAAGCAAATCTGACATTGGACTTTGGGATTTCTCGGAGACTGTTGACTAGGAGGCCATGGAGGTTGTGAATTTTGGTTTGGTTTTCCAAGTAAGCCAGGTTGAGTTTTGAAATTAAAAGGTCGTGGACTGTGTTGGGAGGGAACTCTGTGATTACGGGTATGGCCAGATTGTCGATTCAACTGGAGATTAGCCACATTCGCTTGAACTACATTTAATTGGTCCACAGAATTTTGTTTTTCAAGTCTGTAATCATAAGCAAGTAACAAAGTACGCACATCCTCAAGAGTCGRCATATCAGAACGATTTTGTATAGAGGTAACAAAAGCATTATATTCAATCCCAAGCCCTTCTATGATATATGAGATATGATCTTTGAGGGATATAGGTTCACCAATAGATGACAACTTACCAGTAATTTCTTTAATCTTTGCTAAATATTGGGAGACAGACAGACCATCCTTCTTAACTTGCTGAATTTCTTTAATCTTTTGATTCATATGCTTTTCGTAATGACTCCCAAATATCAAAGGCAGTAGGGAACGAAATTATCTCACCCATTTTCTCCTCTGTAAGGGAAGAATACAGCCACGACATCACTGTTCTATTGCATTGTTGCCAAGTGAGAAAATCAAGATTTACCTGATGGTGAATATTGTCAACAAATTCTGGTGGAGCAAGAATAGTGCGATTGATAAATCCCACAAGTCCATAAGCATAAACCAAATTTAGAAGTTGATTTTTCCACAATAAATAGTTTGAATATGTGAGCTTCACCGTGAGGGAATGAGACACATTTGGGAAAAAGGTAGGCATAAACGTAGGAACTTGAGTAGGAAATGAAGGCATAGATGGTTGTTGGAACATACCGAATTGCGGACGCGGAACACCGTTAAATGGCGGAGGAGTAGGAGGGAACATCGTCGGTAGTGGAGGCAGTCCGGTAGTAACGGGTGTCGACGGCGACCGTACATTGACATTTSTGGGTCTAGGTGATAAAGGGGTTGAGAATGAAGAATCCGCAAGAAGGTTGGGAGAGGAGGATGAAGAAGGGTATTGTGCCATTGAACCAAAAGCTCTRATACCATAAAAAGTTAGAGAGAGAAGGGAAGAATGGTCTGAAAAGGTGTATTCTGTGTTGGTGAAAAACCCTAGGAGAAATGAGCAGTATTTGAATGACAAAACAACAAGTTCATAGGGACACGTGTCCAATCATTACTAGAGAAACTAAAAGCATCAAAGTAGAAGGTAAATGCAGAAAGTAAATGCAGATTAATTATAAAACTTCATGGTTTAACACGTGAGTGTCGGCAATGTCGCTTGAAGAAATTATTAGGTATTGTTTTCTTAATTTGATTTGAGTGGATCTGTGTCGGCAACGTAGGAATTGAATTYGGATAACTAATTGGGTGAATTTTGGATTAAATTGCATTGGTTAATCGAGTGAATTTTTGGATTGAATTTCGTAGCTTTGGATTGAATTGGGTTGATTAAATTTGTGGCGGTGGATTGTGAATTTAATTTGGTTGGATTGTGAATGCAATCGTTTCACTTGGTTGGACAATTTGAATTACTAGACATTGACGTGTAATTTACTTATATCGAAAAGTTTTGACTGGATTTGGTGAATTGAGTTTGGTAAACTAAATTCGGTTTTGATTTGGAACATTTGATTTAATTTTGCTCGATTTGTGTAGTAGTTATTATCATGCTGATTCATAAAGATGATTTGTTGGTGGCCCCGTCTTTGGATTTGTACATGCTTGAGCAATTTAAGATCTTAGTTTCACAGCCGCATGCTATGTCTGCCTCCTCTTCTAAAGGTTTGTCATCATTTGATACTTCAGGTATATCATCTACCTTATGGATATTAGGTTCTGGTGTCTCTCATCATATGTCTCTTAATTTGTCCTCCTTTGTTTCTCTGTCTTCCTATTCATCTGTATCGATTGTCTTCCTATTCATCTGTATCGATTGTGACTACTGATGGCTCTCCTATACCATTGGTAGGTGTTGGTTCAATTGTCACACATTCTGTGTCTCTCTCTTTGATGTTTATTATATTCCTAGTCTTACTTTAAATCTTATATCTGTTAGTCCATTATGTCAATTTGGGTACTTAGTTTTTATTTCTTCCTCCACTTGTTCCATATAGGATCCGCGAACTCAAAAAGAGATTGGGATAGGTCGTAGGCAAGGGGGACCTATGTTTTAGATCGACTCAAAGTATCAAATGTTGCGGCTTCTAGTGTGGATTGAGCGACTTGCTTAGTATTTTCAACAACTTTCAAGCTCTTGTGAAAACTCAACATTCCGTGTTCATAAAGTGTTAGTTGTGATTTGGGGGGTGAATACACTTCTAATAACTTTTCCCATTTACTTGCTTCGGATGAGACTTTACATCAAATCTCTTGTATTGACACTCCTCAACAAAATGGTGTTGATGAGAGAAAACATCGTCATCCCATTGAAATAGCTCGATCATTCTTATTGTCAGCTGATGTTCCTAGTGTGTTTTGGGGGGAAGCGATTGTTACTGCCACACATGTGATGAATAGAATTCCAACCTTGCATAATGCAGGTCTGTCTCCATTTGAAAAGTTGTACGGGTATGTGTCTGATTATTCCTCATTTCGTGTTTTTTTTATTGTACTTGTTTTGTTCTTCGGCAACACGTCGAGTGTAATAAATTGTCTTCTAGGTCAACCTTATGTCTTTTTTTGGGTTATGGTGTTGGTCAAAAAGGATATCGTTGTTTTGATCTAATTAGTCAAAAATTGTATTTCTCTCGTCATGTTGTGTTTTTAGAGCGTATTCCTTTTTTCTCAATTCCTGCTAGTTCTTATCATTTAACACATTCAGATCTGATTGAAATTGACCCTTTCAATACCAACATCGAAGAAGCTTCACCTACTGCTCCAACTGTTCCAACTACTCCTATTGATAGCTCAGCATAATCGATACCTTGGTTGTCGAGACATCTACATCTCATTCTTCGCTTTCTATGGTCGCTCAATCATCTCCCGAGGTTGCAGATGCTCCTCCGCTTCGTCAGTCCATTCGTGTTCGTAAGTCCACTAAGCTACTAGATTTTGCTTATTTTTCTTATTCTAGTTCTTTTGCTTCCTTTGTTACTTCTGTTCATTGTCTCTCTGAACCTTCGTCCTTTAGAGAGGCTGTTTGTGATCCACTTTGGTAGAATGCYATGGCTGAGGAACTTATTGCTCTACATCAAACTCACACATGAGATTTGGTACCTCTACCATCTGGAGAACATACAATTGGCTCTCGTTGGGTATATAAGATCAAAATGAATTCTTATGGATCTATTGAACAATACAAGGCTCGACTTGTTGCTAAATGCTACTCCCAAGAGTATGGCATGGATTATGAAGAAACATTTCCCACTGTTGCAAAAATGATGACTGTTCGTACTATKATTGCACTAGCTTCTGTTCACAGATGGAAAATATATCAGATGGATGTTAAGAATGAATTTTTGAATGGTGACCTTCATGAAGAAGTTTATATGACTCATCCTGGTGTCGCCCACCAACCCGATGAAGTTTGTACGCTTCGTAAAGCACTTTATGGGCTCAAACAAGCACCTCGCGCTTGGTTTGAGAAATTTTCCACAGCGGTCACTTCGCTTGGTTTTATCTCTAGCTATCATGATTCCGCATTGTTTGTAAAATGTCCAGGTGCAGGATGCATTTTGCTATCTTTGTATGTTGATGACATTAGTGATGATTTTGATGGAATAGAATCTGTAAAATTTGAGCTCTCTCATTGTCTTGCTATGAAATACTTGGGTGGCTGTGTTACTTCCTCGGCATTGAGGTTGCACATTCTGCAAAAGGTTATCTCTTATCTCAATCAAAGTATATAGCCGATCTATTTTATCGTGTGCGTCTCACTGACAATAGGATTGTTGATACTCCACTTGAACCAAATGCACAATATTCTCTGTCAGATGGTTTTCCTTTGCCAGATTATAGTTTATATCGTACTGTTGTTGGGAGCTTGGTCTATCTTATTGTGACTTGTCTAGACATTGTGCACACTGTTCATGTGGTTAGTTAGTTTGTCACCGCTCCCACTACAGTTCATTGGCTGCTGTTCTCATATTCTGAAGTATATTTGAGGCACTCAATTTAAGAGTCTGTTGTTCCCTCCACGTCCTCTTTAGACTTGCGTG
This sequence comes from Momordica charantia, assembly GCF_001995035.1. The sequence goes on from NW_019104541.1 coordinate 1,140,403, forward strand.
CTTACTCAGATGCTGATTGGGCTGGTGATCCTACTGACTGCAAGTCAACCACTACATTTTGTATTTTCCTTGGAGATTCACTCATTTCGTGGAAGAGTAAGAAACAAGATGTTATTTCTCGGTCTTCTACAGAAGCTGAGTATCGTGCCATGGCCTCAACTACTTACGAAATTGTTTGGGTTGCATTGGCTTCTTGCGGATATGGGCGTCTATCTTCATCATCGTACTCTATTATATTGTGACAATCAAAGTGTCATTCGGATTACATACAATTTAGTTTTTCATGAGCAAACCAAGCATATTGAGATTGATTGTCATGTCACTCATTATCATTTTCAGCATGACACCATCACATTACCTTTTATTCCTTCTTCTCTACAGATTGCAGATATGTTTACCAAGTCACACTCTACTTCACGCTTCCGTTTTTTATCTGACAAACTCTCAATGCTTATAGTTGTAGCATCATGAGTTTGAGAAGGGATGTTAGATTATATTATGGGGCAGTTACAAATATGGCAAAAAAATTTAAGGAAATAACAAATTTAGCATCTACATTTTAAATTTACAAATATAGCAAAATTTTTAGAAAAACAGAGGTCCAATAATAAAATGTCAAATTTACCCTCGTAGCATTGATATAGCACTGATATATATATATATATATATATGATATATACTTGATATACGTCTGATTTACTACTGATATACAATTGATATATCGTTGATATAACTATGATATCTACTAATATAACTTCTTATATGATTATATTATTTACTACTTATTGATTTACCACTAATATATGTGTAATATATTATTGATATACCTTTGATATACCACTGATATAATACTGATATACCACTGATTTACTTCTTATATATCTATGATATCTACCAATATAACTTCTAATATGGTTTACCACTGATATACGTATGATATAACTATGATTTCTACTGATACAGGTTCTTATACGACTATATTATTTACCATTGATTTACCATGCTGATATAACACTTATATATCTATGATATATACTTGATATGTCTTTAATTTACCACTGATATAACTGTGATACCTATTAATATAACTTCTCATATGATTATATGATTTACCACTAATATAACTTCGATGCATCTATGATATATACTTAATATATCTCTAATTTACCATTGWTATAACCATGATATCTACTGATGTCTAACATTGATGCATCTATGATCTACTCATATCTATTGATGTATATCAGATATCATAAGGATAAAACTGGAATAATAAAAATTTCGAGAATAAAAATTCAAATATTTTGCCATATTTGCAAAATACAAAAGTGGTTGACATTTTTGTAAATATGTATAAAAGTTTAGCTACCCAATACAATTTCCCTTATATTATTAGATTATATATATATATATATAAAACCTTGATTATGTTATTTAAATTAGGTTTTCTATTTCAATTATCATTTGAGATTATTGTAGTATAAATAGGTTATTAGATTTGTATCTTTTTTTCAATTTAATTCAATGAAACCCTATTTGTCGTCATTCTCTTTCTCTTCTCTCCTCTCCTAAAAGTTAAACAAAATCCACCACTCTTATTTTATAGGGAGGGAGAGAAGTGGGGGAGGAAGCAACCTCCCACCCACCAACTTCCTATTGCAAGGGAGTGGGTTATTAAATTAAAATTAATTAAATTTTAACATATAATTTTAATCTAATTCATAATAATCATTATCTGAATCTTATTAAAATATAACTCTCATATTATATACTTTAATTATGAATGTCATTCATAATTAACTATATATTATAATGTATCTATCTATATACATTATATTAATTGTATCTTATACAATTAACCTACATGCTCTTAAATAAGTTGAATCCCTCAAATTATTTCACAAGTCTTGATCATTGTTTAACCCGTTGTGAGCTAGCAGGGACCTAATGGACCTACAAATTAGAAGCTCCAACCATATGAGATTACATGATTAAACTCAATAACCAAAATAATTAACATTCGTTAATTGTAGGTCACTCCACTACAGACCCACAGTTGCACTCTTTGCACTGTAGAATATTTTGCGTCCATGAATATTGACAATTAGCAGTAAATCAATCYTTCATGAGTGTTTGTAACTTCAGATCAATTATCGTTTTACCCCTGAGTTACCTCTTTGTCAGGATTATTTTATTATGAAAAAGGTGAAATAGAATGGGTTTAAGCTTGGACCTTTGGGATTTAGAGTTAATAAAAAAATTACAAGGGAAAGAAATATCTAGTGGTGATTACATAAAAAGTTTGCTTAATTTACGGTAAAATAATTAATTATGATATTATTTACTTAATATTATAAGTCATTGAAAGACCAAGGTGTTAGCTTTATGGCTTCAATCAAATCAAATATTTTGATGATCACAAACCAAGTATAAACTAACAATTTGAGTGTTTCARAGTGTCCATAGCGTAGAGCTCGAAAAGACAAAATCAATTCCTATCAAATCACTCAAATCAGAGTTTAAACGAATAAGTTATGGTCAAAACAAGTCAGGAGAAAAATTCTACGTGGTGGGTGACGTGGACAGGTGGACAAATCCTACATGGTGGGTAACATGGACAAGTGGACCGCTCAGAAGTTGACATGTGGCATCAAGAGGACATACTTATGCTGACGTGACATCCAACAATTGAACAAATGARAAGATGACATGCGGCGCTTTCAATCTCTACAAATCCATTTCACCATCAATCTCCTCTAAATCTCCTCAATCACTCTCAATCTCCTCAATCACTCACAATCTCAATGATTTCTCAATCACCACCAATTTCTTTTAATCACCATAATTATGTTTTCATTTCATTTCCTTACCTCACATCTTAATCTATACCATTCATCCTTTTTGCCCTAAATCCAATGACCAAAATTCATCATAGAAACTCTATTTAAAGCCACCAAATTCCATCATTCTACACACCAACTATCGAAGCAAAATCATTTATTTTCAAATTCTCCTCTCAACTTTTGTAAAATCTTCATTCTCTCCTACACATAACTTGCTCATTTTTTTGTGAGAGATTCATTAGAGTATGACTTTTTAGTCATTACTTTGGTGCAAAATTTGTGTAATCCACTATGTTTTTTAATTCTTTATTTTCAAATTGGGTTTTGTATTAAGGTCTGGGTACACCTTGGGTTGTGAGAAAAGTAAATTGGTTGGATCCTGAACCAGTAAAAAGGATTTTGGGTTTCTTTTTAGCCTAGGACAAAAAGAGGGTCGATCGGTTTGGTTCTCAACCGTTAAGAGGGCCACTGCAATAAAATATCCAAGAAGGAGTCTCGGGGAGTGAAGTAGGAATTTCCRAACCACTATAAAAATTCTCGGTGTCACCATTCTCTTCTCTTCTCTCTTTTAAATTCAGTATTTATCTACTTTGAATCTTGGTAGATTGCATATAGGTTTACTTAAATATTTTGTTCAATATTTCCTCTTGTTGYTAATCTTCTTTTATTGATTGCATAATTGTTCATTACCTTGAATTTATTTTTAATTTTTAAAAAGCGGTTATCAACCTTATTGACCCCCCTCTAGTGTCGTCATTCGATCCTACAATTGGTATCAGAGCAGGTAGCTCATTTCTTTTTAAAAGGTTTCATTTATGAAAATTCCATTTTTTTCTAAAACTATTTATTATTTTTTCTAAATCTAGAAATTTCTTTATTATTGAAGAAGAGTTTGAAAATTTTAGTTTTTGAGCCAATTTTACTAGAAATTAATTTTCCTCAAAAATTGACTTTTGAAAACTATTTTTTCTTCACTCTTGAAATTCATTTTGTTTAGAATAAATCTTTGAAATATTTTTGAAATTTAATATCTTTGAAAGTTAACTTTTCTTGATTCTAAATTTATTTTCTTTGAAACTTTTCTTAAAACTTAAGTTTTTGAGCTTATGGCAAACATTGGGATTAATGGATTTAGTGAGGGTCATTCTACCACTAAACCACCTCTTTTTGATGGAAATAATTATACTTGGTGGAAAACTAGGATGAGAATTTATTTGATTTCAATTGATTATAACTTGTGGGAAATTGTTTCTAAATGTCCCTTTATTCCTATTAAGAAAGTTGAGAATGTTGGTGTAGCTAAAAATGAAAATGAGTTTAATGATGATGATAAAAGAAAAATATCGATTAATGCTAAAGCCATGAATTGTTTGTTTTGTGCTTTATGTGYTGATGAGTTTAATCGAGTATCTGCATGTAACTCTGCTAAAGAAATATGGGATATGCTTGAAGTAACTCATGAAGGAACAAATCAAGTAAAAGAGTCGAAAATTAGCATGCTTGTTCATAATTATGAATTGTTTAAAATGGATGCTAACGAGTCTATTGCTGAGATGTTTACTAGAGTTACGAATATTGTTAATGCTTTGAAAGGTTTAGGAAAGTAATATACTACAGCTGAGAACGTGAGGAAGATTCTAAGATCTCTACCAAAAAGTTGGGAACCCAAAGTGACAGCAATTCAAGAAGCGAAGGATCTCTCAAAACTTCCATTGGAGGAGCTCATTGGATCTCTCATCACACATGAGGTAATCATGAAATGTAATATGGAAGAGGACGTCAAAAAGAAGAAAAGCTTGGCATTAAAGTCTACATCCTTCCAAGGGGCTTCTGAAAGTGAGGAAGAACTAAACGAGGAAGAACATGCCTACTTATCTAAGAGGTTCAAGAAGCATTTCAAGAAGAGGTACTTTCCAAAGAAAACCAACAATCAAGATGCTAAAGGAGAAAAGAGCACTAGAGATGTCATCATCTGCTACGAGTGCAAAAAGGCTGGACATGTAAGATCTGAATGCCCTCTACTACGTAAATCATCTTCAAGGAGAAACAAGAAGGCTATGAAAGCTACTTGGGATGAAAGTGATGAAAGAAGTGATTCTGAAAGTGGAGAGGAAGTCGCTAATCTTTGTTTCATGGCTTTTGGAGATGAAGATGATGACGACGAGGTATGTTTTGAAAATCCTTCTTTTGATGAGCTTATGGATGCTTACAACGAGATAAAAGAAGAATTTGAAAAATTAGGTAGTAAATATTTAGCTCTTAAAAAAAGAATACTAAGCTAGCTCATGAGAACCATGATTTATTAGTTGAGCATGATAGGATAAATAAAGAAAATGAGATGTTTAGAAAAGATCTTGTTATGTGTAAGTCAAATTTGCATGCTTTGAAAGAGGAGTATAAATTATTAGAAGTGAAAGATAAAGATATATCATATACTCTTTTAAAGTTTACAAACGGTAAAAAGAACTTAGACATGATGATGGGAAAACAACAAGCTATCTTTGATAAAAGTGGTTTAGGCTATAAACCTCATCAAAAACAAAAGAAATTTGTAAACTACTTTGTTAAAGAAACCTCAATGTTTACTACTGTTTGCAATGCATGTAGAAAACTTGGTCATAAACTTTATGCTTGTAACTTGAAGAAAAATGATGCATTAAATGAAAAGAGATGGATTTCTAAATTTTTGATTACTAACCCTTAAGGACCCAAACAAGCTTGGGTACCTAAAGTTACATCTTGAGTATCATCTTTCTTCTAGGTATGTTTGAGATCAATAAAGAACAAGTGGTAAAGCACATGACCGGAGACCGCACAAAATTCACACCCCTAGAAATGAAAGATGGAGGATACGTTACCTTTGGCAATAATAAAAGAGGTAAAATCATTGGCAAAGGTAACATAGGTAATGGTTCAAAATTTATGATTGAGAATGTGTTGCTTGTTGATGGCTTAAAGCATGATCTTTTCAGTATTAGTCAATTATGTGATAAATGTTATAAAGTAGTATTTAATGATAAAAATTTCATAATTGAAAATGCTTGTGGATGGACAAAAATTGTTTGTAGGAAATAGAGATAAAAATGTTTATACTATTTAATTGAATGACTGCCCAGTTGTTAATAAATGTTTGTCTGCTATGCACGATGATTCTTGGTTGTGGCATAGAAGATTAGGTCATGTTTGCATGTTTCTGATTTTAAATATTTCCAAGAAATCTCTTGTTCGAGGTCTTCCAAAATTAAATTTTGAAAAAGACAAAGTTTGTGATGCATGTCAAATAGGTAAACAAACTAAGTCATTCTATAAAGCAAAGAAAATAGTTTCCACTTCTAGGCCTTTGCAACTATTACATATGGATCTATTTGGACCTACAGTTGCAAGTCTAAGCGGAAAACATTATGCTTTTGTTATAGTTGATGATTTTCAAGGTTTACTTGGGTTTTATTTTTATCTCATAAGGATGAGGCCATAAAAGCATTTATTAGTTTTTCAAAGAAAATTCAAAATGAAAAAYGTTTTATGATTTCAAAAATTAKAAGTGATCATGGAGGAGAATTTAACAATGTAGCTTTTGAAAAATTTTGTGATGAAAATGGTTTTTCTCATGATTTTTCTTCTCGAAGAACACCACAACAAAATGGTGTTGTAGAAAGGAAAAATCGTTCTTTGGAAGAATTAGCTACTTTTTTGTTAAATGAGTATAATTTACCAAATATTTTTGGGCTGAAGCTGTTAATACTGCCTCTTATGTAATGAACCGTGTTTTAATAAGGCCAATTATGAATAAAACCCGTTATGAGCTTTTTAATGATAAAATTCCTAATAACAGTTATTTAAAGTTTTTGGTTGCAAAATGTTTTATTTTGAGAAATAAAGAGAAACTTGGAAAGTTTGAGTAAAAAACTAATATTGGCATATTTTTAGGATATTCAACATGTAGTAAAACATATAGAGTTTTTAATAAAATAACCCTTGTAGTTGAAGAGTCAATGGATGTTTTTTATGAATCTCATATTACTGCTAATCAAGTTTCAGTTAGTGATGAGTTAGAAATGCCTTTTGAGAATTTGAATTTTAAAGATAATAACACGGAAGCTGTAGTAAATGAGACTCAACAAGTGCCAGAGGAAACCCTTCCCAAGGATTGGAGTTTCTCAATTCACCATCCGAAGGAGTTAATTATAGGTGATGTATCCCAAGGGGTAAGAACTCAATCTTCTTTAAATGCATTAAATAATGTTGCTTTTGTATATCAAATTGAACCAAAGTCTTTTAAAAAAGCTGAAGTTGATGAATTCTGGTTAACTGCTATGCAAGATGAGTTAAATCAGTTTGAAAGAAACAATGTTTGGGAATTAGTCTCACGTCCTAATGATCATCCTGTTATTGGTACGAAATGGGTTTTTAGAAATAAAATGGATAAGTATGGTAATATTGTTAGAAATAAAGCTAGGCTAGTTGCACAAGAATATAATCAGGAAGAAGGAATAGATTATGAGGAAACTTTTGCTCCTGTTGCTAGACTTGAATCAATTAGAATGTTGCTTGCATTTGCATCTCATAAGAACTTTACTTTATATCAAATGGATGTTAAAACTGCTTTCTTAAATGCTTTTATAATGGAAGAGGTATATGTTGAACAACCTCCTGGTTTTGAAACTGTTGAAAATCCAAATCATATTTATAAATTAAAGAAAGCTCTTTATGGTCTTAAACAAGCTCCTAGAGCTTGGTAYGACCGTTTGAGAAAATTTTTGCTTGAACAAGGTTTTAAAATGGGACTTATTGACACTACACTTTTTATTAAAACCAAAGAAAATAATATTTTGTTAGTGCAAATTTATGTAGATCATATTATTTTTGGTGCTACTAACACTTCATTATGTGAAGTATCCACAGTGTAAAGTTTGATACAACGATTCCAAYGATGTTTGAATCACCTAATTCGGTGCTCGAGTGAAAAAGTTATAGCCAAAAGAAGTTCAAAGAAAAATACATGTTAGTGGATGACATAATTGAGACGGACCAATCACAATCGGCGAGCTGAAATTTTTAGTTAAAAAAAAGAAGAAGAAATTCAAATTAAAAAATATATATTACCGTTTCTGTAAAAGAGTAAAATTAAATAAAAAATTATGCAGAAGKCGTTAACATGAAATCATATTGCTAAAAAAAAAATGTAGCCATTGGAGTATATATAATATATAATATTACATAATTCGTTTTCTTAAATTAAATCTCAACCTTTTGATTTTTATTTTACCTCAATTCAATGACCCAAATTGACTGTGATTTCAAATCAATTTTAAACTTCACCTCCCTTCTAGAAAAACATGGCAAGGCGGCTTGGAAACCTTGTGGGAACCTTTGAAGAAGTTGATTGCACGCGAGAGAACTTTTGCTCGGGAGAGAGCCTTCGTGTTTGCATCCGTATTGATATATTAAAGGCTTTAGAAGGGGGATCAAGTTGAATATTGATGGGCCAGTGGGAGGCTGCTGGAGACCGCTGAAATATGAATGCCTACTGGAATTTTGCTCACATTGTGGGAAGATTGGGCATAATTTTAAATATTGTGAGAAATTTTTCGAGATGGGAAAAGAGCAAAAAGCTGAAGAAGAGTATGGATCTTGGATCCGTTATTAAGCAATCCCAAAGAAAGTACAGCAACCTATGAAGAAAAGTAATTCGAATTCCATTAGCGAGTCGGAAGATGCTAGGCCGGACATCAGAGAGTAGGTTGTTGATGCGGCAGTTGGCGACGATGGGGCGGTCAGACCTGATTCTGAAAGGAAATTTTGACTGATCCTAGAAAATCAGAGGAAGGGATGGAAAGACACTCAATAAGAGGAAATCTCAATAATGGTATGGCTGATTTGCAGGGGATTGCAAATATTTCTATTATTAATGGTGTGGCAGATTCGCAAGGGATTGCAAATACTCCTATTATTAATGGGATGGTGCAAGGGAGTGCAAATAGTCCTATTATTAAGGGATCATTCCCGATGAATGGGGCTAAACAACAAAGTGAGGTTTTGGGATATGAAGGACTATTCCCCGCAGCTACCGTAACCAATTTATTGGCAATAAAATCTCCCTTACAGGATTTTCCCCCAATGACCTGTCAGTTGGGTCCCACAGAAACTCAGGCAATGGCTAGGAAAAATGGTAATTGGAAAAAGAGAGCGCGTGCGGTAGGGAGGAAACCTGGTGATGCATCAGGAGGTTGAGAGGGATACGAGCTCTCAAAAAGGAAGGTTGACATTGAAGAGGCTGGCTCATTCCAGAAAAAACAAAAGACGTTGGGAGAAACCAGTGTTGGTGGCATTGAGTTTAATGATGTGACGGCGGAAGCTGTTCTACAGCTCCACCGAAAGCCATGAAAACACTTTGTTGGAATGTCCGGGGTTTAGGGAACCCTCGAACATTTAGAGCTTGTCGTGATGTAATTAAGAACATCAATCCCTAAATTATTTTCCTCTGTGAAAGAAAATGTAAGGCGAAAGTGATTCATAATCTAAGTGGGACTTTGAAGTATGCGGGCTGTTTTCCCGTGAATAGTGTGGAAGCAAATGGGGTATTTGCCTTCTTTTGAAAGAAATTGTGAACGTTACTATTCAATCCTTTTCTCTGGCTCATATTGATGCAGGAATTGAGTGAGAGGGGAAACGATGGAGGTTTACTGGGCTATACGACTAGCTTGAGCAACAGGCGCAGAAATTCACATGGGAGCAGCTTAGACGTTTATACAACAATGATGATAGTGCATAGGTGGTAGGTGGTGATCTAAATGAAATCCACTGGGATCATGTAAAGAAGGGTGAGCTCGAAGAGAGGGTGGCTTGATGGTAGACTTTCTGAACACTATTGAAATCTACAATTTATCGGATCTGGGTTACACCAGTTCCCCTTTTACCTAGTATCGGTCCTAGGCCACTAGTTTACAAATCTTTGAGCGACTTGACAAGTTCTTGGGCAATTCGTCCTTCTGTGAGTTTTTAAAGAAGCGGTGGTGTCCCATTCGGATTGGTCGATATCTTACCATAGACCGATTGTTATGGAGCTTGTGAAGGACTCTGGTGATATTTGGTGCGGCAAGAGAGCAAGCAGGTTCATATTTGAGGAGGGTTGGGTGTCTTATCTGGAGTGCAATGAGATAATTGAAAGGAATTGGGGCTCTGCTGATGTGGGGTAGTCGAGTCTTGACAAAAGCTTACAGAGATGTTTGAAATATCTTGGGAGGTGGGGTAGGCGGACAAACCGGAATCTGTTCTCTCAAATCAAGAAGGTGAAATGTGTCATCACTGATATATATAACAAGCATCCATCACTTGATTTTTCTTTGATCCAAAAGTTGAAAGAGTCTTTGGACAAACTTCTCGATGAAGAGGAGACCTAATAGAGGCAAAGGTCTCGCAAAAATTGGTTTCGATGGGGTGACAGAAACAAAGGTTGGTTTCATAAGATGGCTTCGGGCAGGAAGAAGATAAATATGATTCTGTGGGTCAATGATTTTGATGGGAGTTGGAAGACTAATGAGGCTGATGTTGATCGAATTTTTATTGACTATTTTCGTTCGATCTTCACTTCTTCGAATCCGTCAACCGAACAAATGGACCAGATTGTTCAGTGTACTCCCTGCAAGATTACCACAAGAATGAATGTGATTCTCACAGCTTCTTTTAGTAGGAATGAGATTTTTAAAGCCCTCAAGCAGATGCAACCCGCAAAAGCTCCTGACCCTGACAGTTTTCCAGCTTTGTTTTATCAAAAATACTGGGAGGTGGTGGGAAACAAAACGGTAGAGAGTTGTTTGCAGATTCTGAATAGAGAAAGGTCAGTGAGAGATTGAAATGATACCCATATACCCCTGATTCCGAAAATCCAAAATCCAAAAGAGGTTGGAGACTATAGACCAATTAACCTCTATAACGTGACTTACAAGCTAGTCACCAAGGTATTGGCAACCGGTTAAAGGGTATCCTCAGTAGTATTATTTCTGAAAACTAGTCAACCTTTATTCCAGGGAGAATTATTTTTGACAATCTTATGGTGGGGCATAAATGCATCCATTATTTGAACTGGTTGTCTCAAGGTGGCAATAGGGTGGCGGCTCTTAAATTAGACATGAACAAAGCGTATGACAGGGTGGAGTGAATGTTTTTGGAGAAAATAATGTTGAAACTTGGCTTTGATCGTGTAGGTTGGGTGAACTTAGTGATGGATTGCATCACAACAGACAGTTTCTAAATCCTCATTAATAGGATAGCTAAAGGTTTTGTGAATCCCTCTAGCGGTCTAAGGCAAGGTGACCCTCTCTCCCATATATACCTCATTTGTGCTGAGGGTCTTTCTTCTCTTTTATATGAAACACACAATAAGGGCTTTATATCTGGAATCACCATAAATAATAACTGACCCAGCAGCTCATACCACTTTTTCGCGGATGACAGTTTGGTGTTTTTCAAGGCAAATGGCAGGGAATGCGGCTGGGTTAAAAAGGCTCTTATTGACTACGAGATGGCTTCAATTCAGAAGATCAATTTCAGTAAGGTTGTCCGATGTGTTTCTCCTAATGTTAGCTCTAATTGCTCTCAGTACCTTCAACAGATTCTGGGTGTCCAACTGGTCCGAAATCTCGACAACTATCTGGGGTTGCCATCATATTTTTCAAGAAGGAAATGAGAGGATTTCAACTTCTTGAGGAGCGTATCTGGAAGATAGTTCAGGGGTGGAGAGGCCATCCCTTTTCTGCAAGTGGGAAGGAGATCTTAATCAAAAGTATAGCTCAAGCAATTCCCACGTATGCTATGAGCTGTTTCAGGCTTTCAAAGGACTTCTGTAAAGATGTCGAGAGTATTCTAACTAGATTTTGGTCGGGGTCGACTCCGGAAATGAGGTGTATTCATTGGAAGAGCTGGGAAAAGTTTATTCCAAAAGAGAATGGGGGGCTCAGGTTCAGGGACCTTGAGACCTTCAACCAAGTGGTCATTGCCAAGCAAGGGTGGCGCGTTCTTAGATGTCTACCTCTTCTAATCTTAAGACAATAAAAGGGTGCTACTTCCCTAATACGAATATTCTTGAAGCTTCTAACAGGGCCAAGTCCCCATACTTTTGAAAGGAATTTTGTGGGGAAGGGAGCTTCTCTCAAAGGGCCTTAGATACAAAGTCTGGAATGGTAGTTCCATTCAATTGTTTCATGACAAATGGATCCCTCGAGAAACTACTTTCAAACCCATTTCACCTCACCCGATTGGATGCAATCCGTTGATCTCGGAGTTCATCACTGGTTCTAAGCAATGGGATGTTCAAAAACTCATGAGGTTTGTGAATAAGGAGGATGTGAAGGCAATATCCCAGATCCCTATAAGCTGGTCCAATGAGCCAGACATATGGGTATGGCAATATGACAAGAAGGGCGTTTATTCGGTGAAAAGTGGTTATAAGGTGGCAATGGCGTCCAGCTCTATTGGCTCTTCTTCTAACTACAATCGGTGTGAGCGATGGTGGAAGGGCTTGTAGAGATTCAAAAGTCCTCCTAAAATTARGATGCTTCTGTGGAGATTGTTTTCAGACTGTCTTCCTACTATGTGTAATCTAGCCAAGAAAGGAATTAATGCATCAACTAAGTGCCTAGTGTGTGGGTCGCATGAAGAGTCTATCGAGCATGTGTTATTCAAATGTAAGAGAGCTAAAGAGGTGTGGGCGATTCTCTTACGGAGATTCTGGTGAAAGGCAAGGATTGCTTCATCCAAGACCGTGGTGTTTCTATACGAAGATCTTCCTCAGAAAGACTTTGAATTAGCTTGTGTGAGAATGTGGGAGATTTGGCTCGATAGAAATGCAATTAGGGTTCATAACCCTATGCCTGATTCAACAAACAGATGTAATTGGATCCTTTCATACATGACCGAGATTGAAGACAACATTCCTAACAGAAAGGGAGGTGCGTACTTACTTGGTGTCTCGACAGGCAATGACGAGGGTTCTCTCTGGAGTCCCCTTCCTTCGGGGTGGGTCAAACTGAATACGCGAGTGCGGCTTGCAAGATGCCTAGGAATTGTTCGGGAATTGGTGTGATATGCAGGCACGAGAATGGTGAAATTCTGGCGGCATTGTCGAAGATGGTGCCTGTGTGTTACAATTCGTTGATAGCCGAGTTGTTAGCAATCCTTGAATGTTTGAGGCTTGCGAATCGATTGAATCTGAAGTTATTACAAATTGAATCTGATTATCTCCAAGCAATTAAGTTGCTGAGGGGGGGAATCTGAAACTCTTGGCGAAGCAGGTACCTGGGTTGCAGACATTAAAAATTTCACTAATCTCTTCTCTCAGGTTCAGTTTCTGCATGTTCGTATGGGAGGCAACAAAGCAGCTTACAAGCTTGCTACCATGGGTGCCTCGAATGTAACCAATTTTATGTGGCTGTCTGATTTTCCCTAGTGGCTTATGAGTATTACCATGAGGGACAGCTGTCTTCTTTTGAGCTTGTGCGGCCTTTATGATCCTTAATAAAACTTCTTTTTATCTAAAAAAAAATCATTCTTCTCTCAAATTTTCTCCTCATTTTGTCTCAAATTGCTCCGTACGTAACCTCTCTTCAAAACTTCAATTTTTGTTCTATTTGATTGAGAGAGATTTTATTTTGAGAGATATTTGTGCTTCTAATTTTATTTCTCTTAGTCATATAAAGTTTTATTATGTAAGAATTTTTCATACAAAATTTATGAGTTAAATTTTTATATCTACTTTTTTTTAAAAAGTTTGTGAGATTGTATTTCAATTTCAAATCTACTGTAAGACTTGCTATTGCTCCCAAGAAAAGAAAGTGTTGTACCGATTTGACTCTTACCATGGAAAGAGTCGAGTTCTTCAATCGAATACCCAAGAGAAGCTTGAGGAGTGGAGTATGCTATTATTGCCGAACAACTACAAAATTTCCAGTACCATTTTCTTTAATACTCTTATTTAATTTGTGCAATTAATAATATATTCTTATTCGTTACATGAAATTAATTGCTAAAATTTGTTCTTCATGTTTATTGGAAATCTATACATTAAAATTAATTATGGTACTTGAAATGTATTTATAATTTATTGATTAATTTGTGTTAAAATCATTTGTTTGTAAAAAATTTACTTTGTTGTAAAGCAACAAAATAAGACTCCACTTTTTGCTCCGTCCRTGGAGCATATGAATTTCGTGGAATGTCCATGACTTAACATCGGTAGAATGCTACCTCCATAGTGTTGTCTGGTGCTATCAAAGAAGAATAGGTGGGGGAGCCAGGTCACATCCACGACAACTTAATTAAGGGACTCAAGGTTCCCTCAACTTTGAAACATTATGTATTATATAGCAAATAAAACAATATAGATTATAAAATGCTAAGATGTCGTAATGGTACATCTGCTGCAGTACCCCTAGCAATCCAATGTTCGAACCTTGATACAATTACCATTCTAGGTTTTTAAACGTATTTATACACATGCATTT
>NW_019104541.1:1171121-1188638 GCF_001995035.1 Momordica charantia
TTGGAACCATTGCTGAGCAAGCCCGTTGAGGGTTTCTGAAAAACCCCGACAAAGCTCGGCATTGCTATATCCCGCTTGGCGCATCGCGTCGTGGTACGATGTGGCATGGTCCATGGGGTCTGCCGACCCATCGTACTTGTCTAGATGGGGTCTTTTGAATCCTGGGTAGTTTACAGCCAGGATGTTGGCCGTGAAGGGTTCTTGAACGATCTTGGACGACTGATACTTGGTGGTGGAGGCGACACCCCCAGCCCCCAACTCAGTTTTCACTCGGTTGTAAATGTYCTCCTTGACTCTATCCAACTCTTCCTGGGCAATTCTGGATTGGAAATTACTTGACCTACTCGACGTCTTGGTACTGGTCTCTATGTCTAGGCGATGGACARTYCGGCCGCGTCTGGAACGACCTCGGTTGAGTTTATCCCATAGGTCTTTCGAACCTTCAGGAAGTTCTAGAGATGCCTGGGGGTTCTCGATTCTATGTCCCCCATGCACGGGGGCCCAGGGTTCACCCTCAGTAATTCCCCCTTTCATCGCACTTCTGTTTGGGAGGGGGAAGGTTCRGTCACTCAAGATCTCGACTAGCCTTCCCACCTGAGAAGTCATATGGGAGTGGACCGTCCTTATCTCGCTACGGAATCCAGAACTTTTCCGGTGGGGATGTTCCGCCTTCTTATTACCGAGGTGCCCCACCGGGCAGTGCATGTTGACATTGTCCCGGGTCCCCCTCATCTTTTATGGCGCAGGGGGAGTCGGAGCAGGCTTGTCGGCGCCTTGTCACGCTGACGTTCCTCGTTGATGGTGTTTTCGTAGGACGATTCCTTGTCGAAGACCATCCCGATGATGTCTTAGTGTAGAGAACCCGTTTTTTTTTTGCTTGAAAACGTCATTTCCCACAGACGGCACCAATTGTTGACGGAAAAATYAGTAGAGGGCCACGGGGTACATGGACGAGCAGTCCGGCTTGAAACCCAGCGGACCTGAAACCAAAATACTCAGCGTCGGTGCGGTGACCCGCCTAAAACACTCTGACTATCATGTCAGCAATCCAAATGGAAATAGGAATAAGACACTAGAGGTATTAGTGTCAGGATTTTCACTTACTTGGTGAAGATGAAGGTCCCTCCTTTTATAGCCTTTAGGACCGACCAAGAAAGATGACGGTCAGGGGTGGTAGCTACGTCGTGTTCTGAACGTTTGGTCAGAAGGATGGATTATGACCAACTTCTCCTTCTAGAAGCGARGAGCTCACTACATATGTATCTCTTAACACCTTGGACACCAACAGATTAGGACTACTGATCATCCGACATACCTGTTTAGCTACCAATGCTTGATTAAATCCTTCAAGATCCCTAAAATTCAGTGAACCCAACTCCTTAGGAAAACACATCCTATTCCATTACATCCAATGTATTTTGCGGTTTTTAGCAATTGGCCCCCACCAAAATCTYGCAAACAACTTGGAAAACTCATCACAACAACCTTTTGGGAGTCTAAAAACACTCATGGAATACGTGGGAATGGTCTGACCCACACTCTTAATAAAGATTTCCTTCCTAGCTACCGAGAAAAAATGCCTCTTCCAACTTTGCATAGCTTTCCAGACTTTGTCCTTAAGGAAACGCCAATCTTCTGATTTCTACCTAGTAAAAGCTAAGGGTAATCCCAAATAATGTCCAAGATTGTTTACCAGACAAACCCCAAGAAGAGATTGGAGATATCCCCTCYTATCTTCATTGATGTTGGAGAAAAGCATACAACTGACTTATGAAAGTTCACACACTGACCTGAAGCCATCTCATTGCGTAATAGAATCGTTTAAGCTCACAACACTCCACTGCATCAGCAAAGAAAAGATGAGAAATACCTGGACACTCTTCCCCTAGAACAATTCCCGATATTTTATGATTTGTGGACGCTTCTGTAGTCATAGAGGAAAGGCCTTCCTCACATAAGAGGAAAAAAAAAGGAGAAATTGGATCACCGTGTCGGAGTCCTCTTGAAGGAGAGATTCTACCTTTAGAAACTCCATTTATATTAATTGCAAAAGTCATGGTTGATATACAATGAATGACTTTGTTGATCCAAGGAACCGCAAAACCAAATTTAGCCATTATTTCTTTCAGATATCTCCACTCAACTCGATCATAAGCCCTACTCATATCAAGTTTCAGAGCCGCTACTCCCTCTCGACTTGTTATAACCCCTTTCATCGCATGGAGACACTTATGACCCATATTAATGTTATCACTAATAGTCTGACCAGGAATGAAAGCTGACTGAAATTCAGATATCACATCATTTAATACAATTCAGAGCCAGTTGGCCAGAACTTTTATTATGATCTTGTAGGTAACATTGCACAGACTAATTGGCTTGAAATCTGTAACAAAATTAAGATTACTCACCTTAAGGATAAGCACAATATTGGTTTCATTGCATCCCTTCAAACTCTTTCCCTCGTTAAGAATCTCCAAACAGCTAGCTATAGTCTTTGGACCCACCGTATGCCAGAATTTCTGATAGAACATAGCTAGAAAATCGTCCCGTCCAAGAACTTTTGTAGGAAACATCTCTTTAATTGTCCTTTCTACCTCCTGGGCATTATAGGGTGCAAGCAGAAGACAATTCATATCTGGAGTAACCTTTAGTGAGATAGAACCCAGAACCACATCTATATCATTCTCACTAGGCTTAGAAGAACAAAAAATGTCCTCAAAATAAGCAATAAATGTCTGCTTGACTTCCTCCTCATCATYAAGCCAACTTCTTATTGCAGTAGTAATTCCGAATATCTAGTTCTTTCTCCTTCTCATAGAAGCTTTCTTATGAAACCATTTGGTATTCTTATCCCCCACGTTCTTATCATATTCCTCATTCGAAACTCTTTTTAGTTTGTTGATTTGGGTTAAAAGATCTTGGTTTAACTCATTTCCCCACTTTCTAAGAGCAACCTCTGAACCTTTCAAATGTTCTACCAAAGACCTCGCACCAACATTCCACTATTTCCACCCTCCCCCATTAGTAATCAATTCCTCACACTTTGCGTAGAACTCATCAAACCTAAGGGGCCGTTTGGTTGGGGGGTTTTCTGGGTRGGAACGGGAATGGGCATAAGTAAGTAAAGTTCTTGTTTGTTACATAGATTTAAATTTTTTTCGTGTGAATAACGTTCTTTTCATTCATGAGTTTGTCCATCGATTTTGTGACAGACTCTTTATCTCTCTTCTTTTAAATAAATTTCTTTTAATATAATTATTTACTTTGTTTTATTCCAATTAATTAATTAAAATTAGTTAAAATATTTAAATTAAATTTATAATTAATAAAACAAGATTAAAATTTTACCAATAATGTACTAAATTAATTATTCTATTGTAATAGATTAATTTGTTAAAGTATATACTTAACTTTTTTTAATAAAAAAAATGTAATTAATTGATGCAATTAATAGGATGAAAATGATTAATTTTGTTAAACATAGGAAAAGATAATTATTAAGATTGGTTGCTAAATAAAATCAACAACATAAATTTAGATATATTATTTATAATATATTTATTAAACAGTGAAACTTAATTTAAAACTTAATTGCTTAAAATAATAATTATTTTAACTTAATAAAGATAAATTAATTATTGGAAATTAATTTGTATTGATTTTAAAGTTTTACACAAATATATCATTTTCCTAAATATATATATATATTGAATTTTAGTTAAAAAAACATTTAATACTAATTATCAATTGATTATTATATAAATTGTCAATATAGCTAACTTGTTTAAAATTTAGAATACTAATATAAAATAATTTAATTTATTATTATTTATTTTTTAAATTTAAATTTGATTTGTTATTAATCAATGTTTACAATGACATAAAATACATATTTCTAGAGTAATCACGCAACATATATATAATTTAATTTTAGACATCTTAATCTCAGGCATCTTAATCTCGGACATATATACAACCAAACACAATTATTTTTGTTTCCCAAGCACCTTATTCCTAGGTATCTTAATCCCAGACATCTTTTTTGTAACCTTGAACCAAACGGCCTCTAAAAGGTTTTGCTGATCACTTTTTAGACCCAACTGACCCAAAAAATACAGCTCGCATACTATAACCCTATGATTAGATTTTGGCCACTCTAGATGTTTGATTCGATAATCTTGTGCAGTAGTAATGAAAGCATTATTGCACAGAAACCGATCTAGCCTCCCTCTAACCTGGGCTTCTCTCTGCCTCCTATTATTCCATGTGAACTTGTCTCCTTCAAACTTCATCTCCATTTGATTGCAGGCGTCATAGTCTCCCTGAACTGTGAGTATAGAGATTCTCGCCTCCTTTCTCCACCCTCMTTTTCATAATCCCAAAGAATTTCGTTTATATCACCTCCCACCAACCATGCAGAATCATCATGATTATGAAGCCTCCTCAAAAGTGACCAAGTTATCCCATGCCTTGAAGCTTTCGGATGTCCATAAAAACCTGTAAAACATCACATTCTACCCTTACAGTTTATCCCAGAATCAATATGATTAATAGAATAAGACCGAATTGTAACATCCACCTCTTCATTCTACAGCAAACATAAGCCACCGTTGAGACCCATACTATCAACAATAAAACAACCAAATAGATTCAGAGCCACTTTAAACTTATTCATCACCACTGAGCTACACTTTGTGTCACAAAGAAACAGAATATGAGGATTTTGTGACATCAGAAGTCACATTTTGTTCGGAATACTGAGGGAGCTCCCAAATCTTGAACATTCCAACATGAGGTTTTCATTGCTTCCGGCATGGCTGTTCCACAGCCTCTGCTGATATCAGAAATTCATTATTAACCATTGCCTCCTCTTCACACTCCAGTTCACGATGTTTCTTTGCTGCTGGAGAATCTACAGATAACCCAACCATCTTTCGTTTGGACCCARATCCTTCCCCTATCTCTCGTAGCTCCCAATTCCACCCTCTCGGTCGTCAAACCTGATCGACTGGACTCTTTTCTCTGCCTCCCGGCCTCTCACTTCATTTCGTCGGAAGTGGCTAGAGAAGTCGAAGGAAGAAAAAGTAGGGCAACGCCAAAAAGCCATCTCGTGCAGGAGCGAAGGCATGCGAGATGATACTGGAATCAAGGTCGTTTTCAAAATTCTCTCATAAGCAGCCTGGTCATGTTTGTTGAGCTCCTTTTTCTTATTGTCAAGATCGTAATCATTCGATTCCGCCTTTACTCAACTAAAAAAAGGCAGGCTAGCTCCTACTCCTTCTTTCTTCTCCTTCATCGTCGTTCTAGATCCGACTGAAAAAGAGCCCTTTTTCTATTTATTCTAGTTGTTTGATATTATTAAAGTGCTAACGTGCCCCTCCCATCTTTCTAAAGCAACAAGCGAAAAACTTGGACTTGAAGAAAGCAACTAGAGAAGACTATTGATCTTCTTTGGAAGGTGGTCGAGCAAAGAAGTTAAATCATCTTCCATAGTCATTCATAACCCACTGGCTCCAGAACTGGTGGAAATTCCCCACGTCGTCCCCAAATGTGAAGCACTTCGAATTCCAAATTGTAACCTCCCATTGCTCGAGATCCGATAGCATGCTCGTCGATTCTTCCCTTCGTTCCTTTTATCTTGGACATCTCACTTGGAATGCTATGGGTCCTGTTTTCTACCCATAGTTAACATGTGTCTCTCCAGATCATACTTGAAGAAGACCTAGCCTTGTGGGTCGAAATAGAAAACAACTTCTTTTCCGGGAAGCGACTAGTGAAAATGAAGGAAGAAAGACTTGTTGGGAGAGAAATATGCTATCGTTTTAGGGGGGGGGACACTGCAAGGTGGGTAGTTTATCTAGGGCAAATGCCTCCTAAAGAGTAATGGAGGTGTGTTCAATAGCCCACAAGAACGGAGTTGATGCTCCCACTGTCAAAAGGACCCATGACAATGAAGGAGAAGGAGTAAGAGTAGGAGCTAGTCTGCCTTTTTTTAGTTGAGTAGGAGCRGAATCGAATGATTACGATCTCGCTGAAGAAGTTCAAGAATGGTCCCCCTACGCAATAGGGGTCGAGGCACCGAAAGCCTCCTGCCGAGCGACCACTACGGGAGGTCAAACCAAGGACCTATGCAAGTCGGGGCTCGTGCCCGAACAATATTGGATCAAACAATAGGGGGATGTATCACTGACCTCTTTTTTATTGAATCAATACAATTAGGGGAAAAGGCTTTACGCGTGCGTTTAGAAACATAGGCTGACTGCTAAGCCCACTTTGGCTCAGCCGCACCACTCGGGGTGCGAGCCACTTGAGAAGCAAGCTATTACAGCGAGCGGCTGGGGAAAGTCGGTGATAAGCAAGAAGAGAAGAATAAGCAAGAAGAAAAGAGAAGTCCCGAGAAGTACTTCACTACGACCTCCTCTCAATTGAGACCATGTTGGAGAAAAATGGCGACTTCATAAAAAGCAAGAAAATCGCCCAGAAAACTACGACCTGACTCGAGAGGGCGACYCGGGCGGATTCCTCCTTTTGCTCCTCAACGTACGAGGTATTAGCAGCCGTTTCCAGCTGTTGTTCCCCTCCCAAGGGCAGGTTCTTACGGATCTAACCGTTTCGAGAAAACTAGCCTCTTTTAAAGGAGTTGCTCTGCGTTGATCACCGTGGACATACGTAGCTCCCGCTTTACCTTCGCCTACACCCGCTTGCTCGCTTCCAACACAAGCACGCTATCCTTTGTTCACCCTCTACTACTTTCTACCTCGTGAGAAAATTTGCTACAGTTTAAAAAAGAACAACAAATGGGTAAGAAGGAGAGTAGATAGGTGCATGGGCCCTGTACCCAACCCGAAAACGAGCAGGGGATAACAGGAAGAGGTTAGGAAAGATTCGATCTGACGTTTTCAGCAGTTGACCGGGAAAGGCTGGAGGGGCTGATTCCACCGATGAAAGAAGTCAGGCTACATAAGACTCTCTAGGAATGGTGTGCTACTAAAAGAAGGGAGGGCGATAGAGAGAAGTGGAAGGAAAACAGCCTCTCATGCATTACCAAAAAGAGACAGCGCGGAGAGCGCTTGAATAATACCCACAGGACCTTCTCTGGGATGAACTCAGACTTTTTTCAGTAAAATGAATGACTTGCTTCTTCCGTTTTCTTGCCTGCGCTAACAACCCGCTACTATACTGGAATATATAAAGGAAGGTCTTACCGAGATGCGCTACGCTACCCAGCGCATAACCTTGTTTCCCCGACCTCTCTTTTGGTTATGCTATTACCAATCGTGGGTAACCCCCGAGCCGGCCGTTCACGCGCGCCCAAACAAGCACCTATCGCAACAGGGAACTATACAGGCAACAACAAAGGCGGTTTGACTGGGGGCGCACTTGTTGGAAAAAAATTAAATAAATCCTAATTCATGATTATTCTAAAATAAAAGCCATAAAATTCCAGAACAATCAAGACCAAGGATCTAAACATGGAAGAAAACCAAAATCTATAAATGGATTATAATTACCTAAAACCATTAGATTGATTGATCATGATCTGCAAAAAGTTGTGGTTTGTGGTCTTCCTCAACTATGCAACCCAGACCAAATATGGGCAATACTCTCTGTTTGATGGGGCACAGAAGGTTCGAGAAGCATAGTGTATTGGGGACGATAACCATATATTTATAGGTTAATCTGCTTATGGCTTTCCTCATAGGGGTAGACAGGCATCTTTTTTTGTTCGCTTAGTAAGCTAGGCCAAGGCCCCTTGTATAGGAGCTTCAAAGTGAACCTTCTTATTAGAGAAAAGAGAAAGGGCCAGTAGAAGCTAGTCGCCAAAAGCTAACTTCCAGGCCGGGAAGGAGCCGTCGACTTTCGAAAACTATTAGTAAAGCGCTAATGCACCCCTGCCATCTTTCYGGCAAGCCCCAGGAAAGTATAGGTTGGCTTCCAGCTCCATCTCGACTGGGCATCCTGTTCTCGAGGAGGTGGAGTCCTAGAGCGAACTACTCGTGTTGCCCCAATCCTTTTTCCCGATTTAGCTTTTTCTTCCGAGTTCGAAGACTTATCTGATTTTGTGCTTGAACCTTGTCTATCCTTACCCTAAAACCTTAAGCATGGCCCATACTGGTTTTCAAATTTCTGGATAACCCCAGCATTTGTGTACATACTCGAACAGTTTTAAACATATGTCTTATCCTCTCGTAATGATAACAGAAATCCGGTAACCGTTCATACTTAACGGGCACCCAACATCCCCTCACAGGACCTTCTGAATTAACTTGGATTCCGTTCATACTTAATGGACACCCCGTCAGTTGAAGTTTCTTCCAATCTTGAATAACAAAACACTAACCACCTTAAAAAAACCACCAACCCATAAATTAATTCTGACGGTGCAGCCCAGGGCTGAGAGAAACGCCATCGGTAGGGAGAGCGACTAAGAATCCATATTAACTATTATCAAACAAGCTTGTTTGAATTTATTAAAAATAAAATATATTTGAGATATCTATAATCTTATTTTAAAGGAGGTCTATGGTGTCGAAGGGATAGTAGGGAGAAAATTTTTATGTCAACAAATTTCATGTAATTAATTTTTTATGAACGAGAGAATTAAATGCTCGATTATTTGAAAATTGAAAGCAAACAATATTATTCTAGATTCAAATTTAATTATGGTACTTGATTCAAATTCCAAATTAACAAACCATGGTACTAATACAGAAGTAGTTGTCAAGATTTTCAGTGTCTCAAAAATAAACGTTGAAAATCTTTAAAACAGTTACAAAATAATTTACCTACTTTTTATGAGAAATAAAAATAAAATGATCAAAGGTAAAGAATAAAAAGTAAAGAAAATTAGGTTAATAAGAAATCTAGTCCATAAACTTCCAAATTTGACTGTAATAGGTATGAGTTGTAAATTTCTATAATGGATTTTAAATAATTTACCTACTTTTATGAGAAATAAAAATAAAAAGATGAAAGGTAAACAATAAACTAAAGGTAAAGAAAATTAGGTTAATCAGAAGTCTAGTCCGTAAATTTCAAATTTAACTGTAATAGGAATGAGTTTTTCTATATAATATGTCGGTTAACTTAAAAAATGGTTTATATAATAAAATAGGTGCTTAAAACTGTGATGGTAGAAGAAAATAAAAACAGTAAATAGGGTTTTACAATGGAACAGAGAAGGGGAAGAGGATTACAGGAAGAAAAGGAGGAGAGAAAACTGTAATAATATTGGGATTTGATAGGAGAAAGGAAAGTGTAGTTATGGGCTATGAAGAAGCTATTTGTTTCATGCGAATYCAGGATTCCCGTGAGACGAGCATCTGGATTCCCATGTTAGTTGTCCAGTAATGTAAGATAGTCGGATATCTCGAGATGTTCGGGTATCCCAGGATGTCCATACGAAAGGCATCTGAGTCGATTTAGATGCCCTTTTGAAACATAGGTTTCCATGATTCTCACGTCGTGGACATTTTATATTGACATTTTTATCCCGTCATTATTTTTTCATATATTTTTTTTATCAAATTTCTTTAGTTTATTTGTAATTTTATAATTTAAATACATTAATGTACTATTGACTAATAAGCGAGAAAGTATATTTATGTATTACATGTACGTATAAAATAAACTTCAATTAAATTAAAAGGGGTTCGGACATAGGAATTAGTAATTCCTATGTATTTTCCGCCACCAGATATTGTAGGGTTAGGCAGTTGGCCCGTGAGATTAGTCGAGATGCGTGCGTAAACTGGTTCGGACACTCACGGATATCAAAAAAGAAAGAAAAACAAAAAAAAATTATATTTATACACATACACATATACATTCACATACATATATATATACCAAAAGCATGCTTAAGCAGCAAAAGGGACCTTGATTTTTGCAACATGCATGAGAAGGACTAAGTACAGACGAAAGATTTATCTCTTCCAACTATAAAAACACCCATGCCAGTCGCTAATCTTTAAACAAAAAATTAAAGTTATTAATTGTAGTACTTATTAAATGATAGTGTTTAAATTAATGAAATCCAAAGTCAAAGATTAAAATGGAAAAGCCTTCCTTATATATTCGGTAACACGAGATTTCTATTGGGTCGTGATTCCCAAATTTGGGTGGCCTCACTTTATATTTACGTTCGATTTTAGTAAACACCATCAAATGATTCCTTGATTATGGTAAGTCTAAATCATGATAACTAAATTAAAACAACTCGTTTGAGACCAAAATGATAGTAAAATGTCTGCACCAGATTTTAAATGTCGATATGGATGTGTTAAATAATATCGATAGKCAATGGATATTCCTATAAAAATAATAAAAATTAAATAATTCATAAAATGTATTTAAATTAACTAATTAATACTTCTTTCCCATTTAAATAAGTCAAAAATTATTATTATTAATATTGCATCCATGTTAATTATATTTTCTTACATCATTTCCATTTTCTCACGAAACAATAAAAATGATAATTAACCATTATGTCTATGCCAAATCCATAGACATGAAAATGTCGACTGAAATGTAAAATCTAAGGTATACCGCTTAGACTAAATTTGTAATATAATTAAGAGGTAAAAATATAAAAGTGAATGGATTATATTGTTGTAGAAAATGGGAGAGAATAAATGGAAGAGATGGATGTAGAGATTAAATTATATTGTAATTATAACTAAAATAGGTCAAATCATATGACATAGTAATTATAATGAGTGGCATAGGACTGCACAATACAAAGTGAAAAGTCGGGGTATACAAACCACATATAATTACTTACTCCAAAATGTTAACCTTTAAAAACTACCGTTTATTAAAATTTATTGTGCCCAAAAAACAGCCCACAATCCGATACTAAAACRAAATAAATTGTAAAAAAATAAAATGGCACAATAAAGTTGTTTTTAAGTATTTAGAAGGTGACTATTTTTAAATTTTTGTGCATAATCTTATTTAAATGGTTTTTTTTTTAATATTTAAAGGATAAGATCTGTCTGATACAAAGAAGAGGACAACGACAAGCTCACACTTCAATAGGGAAGCCGATAATCTCGCAAGCTTGCACGAATGTTCAAGGATAAGGAGACAAGTGGTGAACTCCGCCTAGTTCTAACCAAAGGATGGCTAGCGCCATAAGGATTCCCCACACATTGGGGTTTGGTTGCGCCGGCACCACTCTACCAAAAGTCAGGATGGACTGAGCAAAAAGAGGGAGTGGAAGTCTGACTCCATTCCAGAACATCCGAGGGTAAAAACTTACCCATCCCGGAGGGGGATCGTCGATCCTTTCGTCCTGCGACGCATTAGGACGTAATTCAAGACTCTGAGCAAATTTTCAAAAGGTCCTGCTTCGTCGCTTGCGACGAAATATGGTTCACAATCAAACGATTAGCCATTTGGAGTCGAAGAGCGGGGGTACAAAAGGTGTGAATAGTGCGAACAACAAGAAGGGTAATCAACGCCCCCTTTTGAACGGATTAAAATTCTCATTTATATTTTGTTTATTACAAATTTCAATGTATACTAAAGTTAATTGCTAAATCAAACTATCAATGAATTCAAATCATTGCCCACACTTTTGTACTAAAAAGGCTTACGTAAAGTGTGCTTTTTTTTTTACATTATTGGCTACTTTTCTTATAATAATGAACTTAGATTTACATCCCCATTCTAATCGCGCTAGACAAATATCACTATGTGACTTAATAGAATGAAAATGATAGAAATTAAAGTAGGGAACAAATGAAGCTCGAATAGTTAATGAGAAAATAATTATAGAAAAGATCCTATTTTATAATGGTAGAGAACTGATAAAAATTTTAACTTATTATAAAACGAATGGACATAATTTTTCGTATTCACGTATTTTAGATTCTATACTTTTTTGAAATTTTATTTACTCRAAGCTGAATTAAAATTCTCATTTATATTTTGTTTATTACAAATTTCAATGTATACTAAAGTTAATTTCTATTTTGTCAAACTAAAAAAATTATATTTTCACTTAAAAAAAAATCAGTTGTATTTATTCAGATCAAAATTATTGTATGTGTATTATATTGAAATAAAAATTGTGTTAAGTACTAAAACTTAATTTACCAAATAGAATATAAATTATAAAATAATAAGCTTCACAAAATAATAAGATTATTATTGTATGTATTAATTTTTTGTTCTTTTTTTTCCACACATAAAATAACCGTACGCTAAAGGACCGTCTACAACCAYGAACTCTTCTATGGTTAATGCTCCATTTCCTTCTCCCAGGGTTAGTGGTAGTTTGATGCTACCTTCTGGTTAAACTTTCWCGCTGAAGAAGCCGACCAGCGGCGGGGCATCTCTTGAGCTTGGTTGAATCTCATCCGAGGGTTTGCAACACCCCTAGAGTGAGGATGTTGGCCGAACTTCCCTCATCCACCAAGACTCAGTGTGTGGGAYGTGATCAATGTCTRAACTGGCTTATTMGTCTGCGAAGGTAATGGGAGGCCCAGGCTCAAGAGCCCTTACAACTAGGACTTCCCAAGTCATCGGACTGTTTCTGGTTTGTCGGGTCAAGGCTTTCCCTTTGTTCCCAGAGTAGCCTACCGCGGGTCCTCCGCATAGCGYCGCCTAACATTTTAAGTCCTCATGATTAATTTGAAATTTGAATTAGGTCCTAACTAAATTTCAACCTAAAATATTGGTTGTAGTTTTAAGAACAAAAAATAATAATAATAATAATTCACATCTAAAAAACAAAAAAATGATTGACGTCAGCCCTTTCCTAAACACAATTCAAGTTATTTTAGAATTTTCTTGTTGTCTTCTACACCTATTTGGTCTCTCTCCTCCATCGTCTTTCTTTATTCTTGTGTTTGTTTCTCCATTTTAAATCTTCGCATTGATGCACAAGCAACAGTAGCACCAAGTGACTTGGAATCGGACGCGAGGCGGAGRCGGAAATYGAAACGACGAGAGGTTAGAAATGAAGAAGAAAGTTCGAGACTCGATTCAGAATCTTAGCTGCGTCGCTGGAAAGGTAAGTTTTTGAGTTCCATTTTCCTGGGACTCTTTTTTCACCCCATTTCCTACCAGAGTCTTGGTTCCCTTCTTTAATAAACTAAGTGGTAAAGAGAATGAACTTGGGAGGTGCCACTCAAAATGTTGGTATAGCTTTGCCTAATTATTTTCACAATGGTTCCTATACTTTCGAAATGGTGAAATCTGGTTTTTCTCATTTTTCTGGAACACACCGAGGAAGAGGCACCGACTTAGCCGCAAGCTGGCAAACCAAGTTATTTCACATGCCTCCTCAAACTTGTAGTTCAAATCGGAACCATTCTCATCTACTTTCTCATACATTGATCTATGTTCTGTAGCSTGGTTAGTTAGCTTGTGTATGACTCATTTCTTTGCCACCAAATACTTCCAACTCAAAAACAACTAYGAGTCAGTCTCACAACTACGACTAGTCTTGGTTTTCCTCATTCCGTGGGTTATATATTTGCTGGATGTTTTTGGGTCTACTCATCTTTTCTAACACTTTTATGTGAGTGTGTATTTGGTTGGTTGTCTAATGATCTTTTTTTTACCAGTTTKATTCAKGTTCATGTACACATTTTTTAAGTGTTTTTTTTAGGAGGACAAAACTATGCAATATTTTTTAGTCCGAGATATTTGTGACTTTAATTTCGCTTTCTGTTGAAATATTTACGTTTAAGATATTAGTCTACCAGATTACATACAAATTTTAGTTGCCAGATAAATGCAGACCCGAGATTAGTTGCGGCTTAAAATTAATCAATCAATCAAAATCCAATTAATTCAAATTTCTTCCCAAAAATTTCATTCCATTCCATTTCATGAAGCATGATTTTATTACTAACACAATTTTCACAAACTTCCCACCGCCAAGCAAAACTCACAACAACAAAATTAAAAAGGAAAGAAAACTAATAAAAGGATCAAGAAAAACTGCAATTAAGTTTGTTTATGAAATCAAGGGAAAAAAAAAGATCGAGGAAACAAAATCATGAATCAAACTATAAAATTGCTTCATGAAATGGAATGGAATGAAACTTTTGGGAAGAAGTTTGAATTAATTGGATTTTGATTATTGATTAATTAATTTTAAGCAGCAACTGATCGYCCGGTCTGTGCTTATTTGGCAACTAAAATTGTCACGTAATCTGATAGACTAATGTCTTAAACATAAATGTTTCAACATAAAGCAAAATTAAAGTCACAAATATCTCGGATTAAAAAATATTACATAGTTTTGTCCTCCTCAAGAAACACTTCAAAGGAGTGTGTACATGAACTTTGAATAAAACTGGTAAAAAAATGATCATTAGACCTGAACCAGCCAAATACACACTTACATAAAATTGTTAGAAAAGATAAGTAGACCTAAAAACATCAGACAAATATATAACCCACACGAATGGAGAAGATCAAGACTAGCCGTAGTTGCGAGATTGACCAGGGAGTTAGAGACTCCATAGTTGTTTTTGGGTTGGAAGTACTTTGTGACAAAGAAAAGGGTCATACACAAGCTAACTAACCAGACTACTGAACATATATCGATCGGTGTTCAAATGCTTAGATATGAGAATTGTTCCAATTTGAACAACCAGTTTGAGGAGGAACGTGAAATAACTTGGTTTGGCAGCTTGTGGCAGAGGTTGAGCCTCCTCCTCGGTAAATTTTATTTTTTTTTTTTTTTGGAAAAACCTGATTTCATCATTTTGAAAATATAGGGAACCATTGTGAAAATAATTACTGACAAAGTCATACCAATCTTTTGAGTGACACTGGATTAGCCCTCGCAAGTTCATTTTCTTTGCCAGTTAATCTATTAAAGAATGGAATCAAGACTCTGGCACGAAATAGCGTGAAAAAAGAGCACCCAAGGAAAGGGAACCTAAAAACTTACATTTCCGACGACCTAGCTGAGATTGTGAATCGAGTCTTGAGCTTTGTTCTTCATTTCCAGCCTCCCGTCGTTTCAATTTCCACCACCACCTCGCGTCCTATTCCGAGTCACTTGGTGCTGCTGTTGCTTGAGCATCCATGCAAACATCGAAAATGGACAAACAAACACAACAATAATGAAAGACGATGGAGGAGAGAGATCAAATAGGTGTGGAAGACAACAAGAAAATGCCCTTGCAAGATTCTCTAAAATGTCGGATTCTCTAAAAATTAAATGCCCGATTCTCTAAAATGCCTAATTCTCTAATTTAGATGAGCTAGTCGCTTGATTGATCGCTGAATTAAATGCCAGATTCTCTAAAAATTATATGCAACTAATATTTTATATTCAAATTTAGTTATGGCCTGATTCAAATTTCAAATTAACTGTGATAATATTCTTTAACTAATTTATGAGTGAATTTTATATAATCTATATAATATTAAAAAAAAAACACTTTTAGAGATCATGTCAACATGAGTGCAATTGTCACCTACCCATTCCCTTAGTTCGAAGGTTTGAACCTCTGATACTCCATTTTTTTAGTACAACATAGGGGTGAGAGATCAAATTTACAATCTCTTAATCGGAGATATATACCAATTAGAAGCATTATATGTTAACATTTATAATAATAATGTTATTATTTTATGAAGCTTATTATTTTATAATTTATGTTCCACGGGGTAAATTAAGTTTTAGTACGGTACATTTATGAACAGATATAATACACATACAACCAAATTAGAAATTAGCTTTACTATACCTTGAAATTTGTAATAAACAAAATATAAATGGTAATTTGAATTTTAGGTTTGAGTAAATAAAAATTTGAAAAGGTATAAAATCTAAAATACTTGGATACGAAAAATTTTGTCCATTCCTTTTATAATAAGTTAAACTTTTTTGCATTAATTATCGAATTCTAAGCGAGAATTTCAAAAGTTTCATAACATATGAGTTCTCTACCATTATAAAATAGGATCTTCTTCCATAATTTTTCTCATTAACTATTCCAACTTCATTTGTTCCCTACTCTAATTTTTCTCGTTTTCGTACTATAAGTCATATAGTGGCATTTGTCTTAACGATTATTAGACAGGTGAGGTAAATCCATTTTTAGATACGATTTTCTTCTTTGGTTTTTTTGTCTTTTGTAATTAATTTTTCACTTGTTCAAAATTCTTGTGCATGCTTTGGATTTGCCGGTAAGTTTATTTTTATAAGAAACATAGCACATAAATCAAATAAAAGAAGCATATTTTTTTTACGTAAGTCTTTTTAGTACAACAATGTGGGCTAGGGTTTGAATTAAGTGATAGTTTGATTTACCAATTGATTTCATATTCTTTTATTTTAGATAGCTTGAGTTGCATTAGGACGTTTTTTTTTTAGTAATTTTGCTTTATTATTATTTTGAGGCTTCATTTACCTTTTTGTGTTTTTAAGTACTTTTCTATCTCGTTAAAACAAGCAACTCAAGCTCAGTCAACAATAAGAAACCAGCTAAAACAAACTATACTAGCTCAGATTTAGTAACCGATAAGAAACAAATGAATATATACAAGTGAAAGATGAAGAAGAAAGATGGGAAAAAGAGCACAGCAACTCACCGTCTCAAAGAATTAGATCCCATATTCATTAGTGAACGTCTGACCAACTACAAGTGCGCCTGCACAAATGTTGAAAATGGACAAGTATGAAAACACTAGAAATAAAGATCAATCGAGATTCGAATTAGAAACAAATTTTAACATAGAATAATGGCCACTAGTTATTGTACAAAGCACAAAATTCAGAAACTAAAAAGATCCTACATAATTAAAGCCCCTGTGAAAGCTTTACAATATCAAAATGGTGGAAATATTGAGAAAAATATTTGTCAAATGAAAGACTCTACTAACCAAAAACTGCAATACAATCCCTCCAAAAACCAAGCCTCCTAGTGTTACAAGTTTGCTCATATGCAAGTCGTATCAAACTAATCACTTGGTTTCCAACGAAATCAAAGGCCTGAAAACGATTACGAGGAACATAGAGTGAGACGATGGAATTGGATGCAAGAAGTATTATGAGTATCCATAAAAGCATGAATTTCAAAATCTGCCATGACACATATTTGCAGGATCGGATTAGAACTATCAAAATTGGTCAGAAATACAGTGGGGACTAGAGAGAGATTTATGGAACAATTAAAATCACAGGATAAGAAACCTTCATTTCTGCAGAGTGATTCAGCAAATATAATCTCAAAAATCTCTACAGTCCATATTTCAATCATAGATTTGGGTGGATGAATAAAATGACTTCTCCTTCTCCGTCAATTATTTTCTGAATTGAACTTGGAAATGAAGCAAGGGGAAGAGGGAATTAATTAAGACAGATACTTCTAATTTTAATATCAAATTATTAAACTAATTGAAATCACCGTTGGGTTCGTCGCTGTTGCAGAGCTCGCCGTCGTTCAAGACCCCACCTGCTGCATGCTATGGCGCCGCCGTGAAGATTCGTCGCCGTTCAAAGGACGCGCCGCTGCAAGATCTGGGTTCGAGGGG
>NW_019104542.1:0-26816 GCF_001995035.1 Momordica charantia
TTGGTACTGAAAATTTAAAGTTGTGTTAGTATATTTAACTTAAAAATATATATAGATATATCTAATACATTTTTAAAGATAAATCCCTGTTCCGTTTCTACCTCATCCCCCACTTATTATTATTTTTTAATATAAAATTCTAATTATATGTTTGATTATCGCCGTGGATAGGACGGTCCGAAACAGAAAAATGAACACCCTTACTTATAAATATAGGAAACGTATTAGATACTCTTGAAATTTACCTATAAAACTTTATCAGACTTTTTTTTTTTGTCATCTACAGCTATTAATATGTTCATATTAACAATATTTATTATACTAAAATCTTACGGTAGACATAATTTATTGACTAAAGTGAATAATAAGGTAATTTGATTTAATTTTCTTTTTAGAAGAAATCGAACTTTTCATTGAAACAAATGAGAACAAAGGACATATACAAGGACATACAAAAATAAAAGCGCAGAAAGACGAATCCTGCTTAAAGAAAGGGTAACGTGGTGATTTACTTTATTAAACATTAGAGACTTCAAAGTTGAAACAATATTTATCTCTTATAGGTAATATATTTGAAGATTGACGTAAATGTGGTAATAAAAAATAATTAATTAAATTCAAAAATAATATTATTCAAATTTATCATCATACACAATTATATTTATACTCGTTGAAGAGACTTTTCAAATCTTAATTAATTAAATTAGTTTTTAAAAATAATGTTTGCTTCTCAGTAATTATTTATATTTTACAATCTATTAGTACTGAGAGGACTAAAATTCTAACTAAGCTTTAATTATTTTAATTTGTTTTATTTACCTCTGAGTTCAAAGTCAGAATGTCATAATGCTATGAAACATTTTAGTCCTCATAATTTTATTAAGACTAATTTTAAGTATTGCAATTGATTCCTTCAAATCATATTATAAATCTCTAATCAAATTACTCTTTAATAAAGAACGTTCCCTACTAACTAATTAAATGGATATACCATCACCAAAGTCGAAGACTTCAATCCCCACCTGGATATGTAATGACAAATGCTTCCTCAATGATTCACAAATACGGACTAAAACAACAAATTACTTAGACTAAAATACCTAACAAAATTGTTCGTTCATCTCGTGGATATGAAAACTATAAAGCTCATTTCCATGTATGGAAGAAGCATTTCTTTTTCTTTATATAATTCCAAGAATAGGAAGAATCCTTTGGGCCAAACATAAAAAAGAAGCTTCAAATTTGAATAAAGAACAACAGAGATGTGGTTTAAACGAGGAAATCTGTGTCTGAAACTTCAAGAGCTTTGTGAAAGCCTATTGGCTTCACACCTTGCCGAAAGGCATTACCCTCTATGTACCTATCAACCACACACACAAAAAGACCAAATACTGGGCTTCAGTTGCTGATATCTAATCAAGTGATAATGGCAGGAAAGAAGAAGAATAAGAAAAAACTCACATCGCTTTCAATAACGGATGTTTATAAAAAGCATCTGAAATTCTCCCACTAAATTGGTTGTAGTCCAAGAACCTGTGAGTGAACAACATTTCCTAGTAGTCAATATTATGAACATCTCATCAAGCAAAGGAGTTGCCAACTTTCAAAGGATAATGCAGCATATGACCCAAAAAAATTTCCCATGATAAAGGGAAAATACTAGTAAGCGTTCATATGAAGTGTCGAGCAGAAAAAGGCAGAAGGCGTGAGCATTGGCCAAGACAGAATAAAATGTGAAACGACATTGAAGAACATTACTAACACAGGCTTCAAAAATATGAATATCTTATCAACTGTATTGTGCTTTAGCCAAGGAATGTCGAGCAAAAAATATTTGCTTCTGAGGGCATGAAAAGACGTTTTCACTGTTTACATATCAGGAATAAAAGCATTGGCAACTTTGAAGATCCTTTTTTCTTTTTCTGTTGGGGGAAGGGGAATTGAGTTAAAAGAGAATTATTTTAACTTCACCAGTAAGAATGCACAACTTATTTCTTGAGTTTCTTCCCCCTGTTTGCTACCCTCCACTTGACATGAATTTGCTTCGTTTTCACATGCAAACACGGTTATTTGAATAAACCATTGGATGTCTAGAATGCATGTGCTTGCAATTCCATCTTTATGAATATATATTCTTTAACTACTGACAAATCCCAACCAAATGTAAGAGCAACAGATCGTTAAAGATACTCACAAATAAGTCAGTCTTGGAATACGTGCTAATTCAGCAGGAATTATTCCAGACATCTTGTTGTGTGATAGGTACCTGACCCAACAAAAAAAAAACATCACTTCCATTGACTTCATGACAAAAAAATAATCAAGAAAACGAAGAATATGATTCTATAACTAGTACACTATCAGGGTTTTGAATCCCAAAGGAAATCACAAAGAAAGAAGTGAAACATACAAGATTTCCAAGTTCGTCAAGTTTGCCAGTTGAGCAGGAACTCCTCCAGTAAAATAATTAGCATTGAGATACCTACAGGTCACATGATATTTAGTTAGTCAAAATCATCATTTCAACAATATCCAAAGGGACAATGAAAAAGGACAACATTGGAGCAATTCTAAATTTATATAGACTACATACAGGTTGCGAAGAGATGGAAAGCAACCGTCAAAGCGTATAAGTTCTCTAATGGTGCCGACCAAGTGATTGTTACCCACATCCCTGTCAATAACACAATTAGGTTGGTACTCGGTATTATAAATAAAATTGGGAGATGAGATCGTTCA
Organism: Momordica charantia; assembly: GCF_001995035.1. The sequence continues at coordinate 2,740 of NW_019104542.1, forward strand.
ATAGTACAAGACAGTAAGTGTAATTTACAAGTGGCGTAGATGCTGCAAGGTGCCCAATTCAGGAGTAATTCGTCCAGTGAAACGATTTTCTTGTAGGTGTAGATAGCGAAGTTCTGGAAGACTAGCAAGCTCCCTTGGAATTTCTCCCTTGAAATTATTGAAGCTCAAATATCTACAGAAAATTTTCTCAATTACCAATTTAGCCACACGTAAAACAGCAAAGAGCCAACCCAACTAAATCAAAAGAAAATAAAAGACCAACTGAAAGAACTAGAATTACTTACAGATGAGTTAAACTCTTGAGTTCACCAATTTCAGGAGGTATGACATCTTGCAGCTTATTCCACCTCAAGTTACTAAGGTGGGGGACAACAAGAATCAGTACTAAATGAGAGTAAAAAAGGAAACGAAAAAGCTCAGAAATTTTTAGCAAACGAGAAAGGAATCTTAGATTAGAATGTTTATTTCAACATTTAAAGTGTGGGTGGCCCAATAACTCTGTTACAAACTCAAACTAAATGAGCTAAGCATAATTCTTCCAAGTCATGATATTGTAATCCGAAAATAAAACCACATCACTGAAAGAGTAAGGCAAGGGATATACAGTATCTGGAGACGCTTCAACCGTCCAATTTGAGGAGGAATTGGTCCAGTCAACTTGTTATTGTGAAAATCCCTGAAATAAGAAAACGTTTAAACCTTATTTGGATTGAGGTGTTTTAAAATCTTCTCTCTAATAAAAGCAGGCCAGTTCTGAGGAGAAAATAACGTATCACTCATATTGTGCAGTCTATCAAAAGTTAGGACACGATACACAAGCAGAGACAACTGCAAAATCTTGACAGCCAATCAATATTTTTCCCATGGGTTTATTGCTTCATTCAAAGATTTGAAAATTTCTAATACAGTTGAGGAAGGAAACACTTACAGCCTAGTAAGATCCAAGAGATTGGTTACAGCAGTGGGAAAGGGACCGACAATCGACACCGCATAAACTTCCCTACAGTAGCAGCAGACAATAAATTGAACGAGGATATAACGGCAAGTGAGAAAACAAACAACGAACAACAATGCAAATTCCAAATGATTAGGATCAATTCAATTCAATTCAATTCAATTCAACATACAATTTAGTAACCACTCTATAATCTCCTTGGGTAGAACAAGTGACACCGGACCAAGGAGGCAGATCACCATCACCACACGGATCGTCTCCAACCCAGGAATACACCACTCTCCAGCCAAGAGAAGCCTTGATCTCATTCAATGCTTTCACTACAAATTACAAATATTCAGTCCGTAGAGAAAAAATCACAGCGAAATGTAGATAGAAGCAAGTGGCTGCTGGAAATACCATCTCGTTTAAGGGTTTTACAAAGAATGGGATCGTGTAGCAGAGAGAAACAGATAAGGAATAGACAAAACGCGGGCAGTGAAAGTCGCCGCGCCATTTTCTCAGATCTGTGAGTTCCTTAACTTCCAGGAGTTGATGGAATTTGAAAATTCAGATCAGAAATTGATATTGATTTGACAGATCTGAGTGAAGAAACAATTATGAGAACTTGCGCGCCTCGAACAGGGACTCCAGTGTTTCTATTTCACTACGAACGCCTTCTCGGATTTGCTCGTTCAGCAAACGCGGAAAAAGCCGCTATTCGTCGGTGGCTTTAAGTTTTGAGCCTTTTAACCTTATTATTTATTATTTAAGAGAAATGAAACATAAATAGATAATTCAATTCGAAGTAAAATAATAATAATAATAAAATTCAACAGTAATACCGTATAATACTTATCATTTGACCATCAACATGTATGAATTTATTTTTATATAACTTATTAGTTAAAATATAAATTTAAATATAAGGTTGGTTTAGTAATGTTACTGTATTATCATTTTAATAAAACAAAATGAATTGTATAGTCTTAACATTAATGAATTCAAATATGAATTCAAACATGATGAAATAGTGTTTTTATTTATGTTTTGGAACAAAATTTGAATTCAAATGTGGTGAAATAGTGTTTTTATTTATGTTTTGGAACACAATTGAAAATGTGAATAAGAAATAATAAACTTATTTTTTTTTTCAAACCTTCTATACAATTATCTGCAAAATGCTTAGATTTCTTTAAAAAATTAAAAACAAAAAACAAGAAACATCAACATTACCAAACAAGTCTATAGTATTTCGTTCTTTTTTTCATAGTCAACACGAACCTAGTTCAACGGGTTAAGTCATATATTTTGATTGTCATTAATTAATTTGAATTCTCATCTTCGCATGTACTATTTTTTTAATTATATTCTTGATTTTTTATTATTGTTTATCTAGCAATTAATATAATAAAAATCTCCCTTAAATAAATTTAAATTGAGTCAAAATATTATAATTGATATTCTTTCAAAGTAATTAATACATTTATGGTTCATTTACATAAATGTAACTGACTAAATAGTCATGTTAAACAGATGCTTATGAAATATTAAATATACCTTTGTTAATTATTTTAACAAATGTTAGTCACTATATAGTGGATCATATAACACATAACACATAACACATAAGATTGCTTTTGAGCTAAGGACATTTAACTTAGAATTTTTAGTAGACAAATTTAAGATAGTACCAAAAAGTTCATTGAATGAGGGTTTAACAACTTAATTAATAAGCTTTAAGATTTAAATGGAATGCGCCAAAGCGAGCATAGTTCAATGATAATTGACATATATCTCAAATCACAAGATTTAACCTGTTGTAAAAAAAATTTTGATAGGAAATTATGTTAAGAAATAACAGTTCAAGAAATATATTGAATTTAGTGCCACGTTAGAATTACTATAGGAAAAAAAAGATCAAAATTGAAAAGAATTAAAATGGTCACTTTTAAAAGTAATAAAACAAAAACCAACTTTTCAAAGGTAGAACTAAAATAAATCAAGTTAAAACGTAGGAGATCCTATTTCATTCCTGCCATTTCATTCTTGCTATATTGAAAATTGAAGAAAAATTAGGAAATGGCGACGAAATATTTGCATGGGTTGCTAAATATTGGGGGAGAAAAAAGGGATGATCTTAACCGTTGAAATCTCTAGATGGAATGATCAAACGATGACGTTTACATACGTGAAAGCAAAAGCTGTGACGAAGAGTGAAAGTGATTGCCAACTATACCCTTGGCCGATGGAGGCCCCTCACCATAATAAATTAATAACAATAACAATAATAATAATCCCCCTCCCTCATGAGTCTCTCGCTCTGCATTTAAACACTCTCCCCCTTTCTCTGTCACCATCTGAATCTCTTTTCATTTCCCTCCTTTCTTTCAGTTTCATCTTCTTCCTCTCTCTATCAGAATTCCACAATGAAATCCTCTCTCTCTGATCTCTCTTCATCTTCTGCCACCAATGGCCAGCTCCTGATGGTGATCTTTATACTTCTACTCGTCTTTGTCACCTCATCCGCCACCAGCCTGTCCAATGCTCCACCTTTTTCTTCCACTGCCATGCCAGATGCTTCTCCGACCATATCTCGACGCCACCGTCACCAACCGCCTCGCCATGAGCCGCAGCTTCATCCTTGTGATGCTATCACTCGTCCAAATTCGCGTTCTTTGTGTATCCATCTTCACAGAGTTTACCACCACCGCCTCCCCGTCGTTCATGTTCCGCCGGCGTTGCTGACAGGCAATGAGATTGATCCCCAGTACGGCGTCGAGAAGAGACTCGTGCCGTCGGGACCGAACCCGCTTCACAACTAAAAGAGAGAGATCAAGATCAAGAAGAAAAGAAAGAGCCAAGAGAATTTTTCTTCATCACAACCACCATTTTTCAGCCGTTTCTGTCTTCTCAATTTTCTTACTACATTCCAGTAGAATATCATGAACCCTTTTTCTTGAATCCTATTAGTCAAGGATGAAGAAGAAGAAGAATATTTAATCCTCGTACGTGCCCGAAGGCAGAAGACTATATATGTTAGTTGATGAGTTTTGTCCATGTCGTATGTCTTGTTTTCCTTTTTGTTCTTTATTTCTCTTTTTCAGGTCACTGTTGCTAGCTATTTCCAATCTTGTTTTTGCATATCCAAGCGTTCGAGTTTTCAAGGAGGAGGACGTTGGAGTTCATTTTGTTGTGGAAATGGCAAAAACAAGCATGGAAATGGCAAGGTATTTACTTTAAGATTTGGACTAATTTTAAGGGGAAAAAAAAGAAAAAAAAAAGTCATAGGTGGTCGGGTCCGTAGGCAAGATTCAAAAGAAACCCATGAGTTTCATTAATTTTGGAGGTATAAGGTACAAAATGCCGACATGACAGGATTCATGAGGTTTTCTTTTTTTGGAGGGGTACAATGGAACTTTCATATATCTCTTTACTGTTTATGGAATTAATGTAATTTTGTTGTATAGGCTGTACTGTCTGAATCTATGGAAACATATGTATGTAAAAGTGAAGCCCCTTTCGAGTTTCTTTATTGCTTCCATTTTCTACTTTCAACTGTAGCTTTACCTTGAGAAAAGAACTAGCCATGGCTACTATCTTCAACAAGATGAAGGAATAAGCTTTTTCATTGAAAGAATTGAAAAACAAAGTTTCGTACCTTATTACAACCTTAAAAACCAACAAGAGAAAAACAAAAAAATGGAAGTACAATCAATAATAAAGAATGTTTGTATGAAATGCTTCCACAGCTAGAAACAAACAGGAGGGAGGGAATCAGGTGGGAGAGAGAATAAGAGTGTCTGATTTTACTTCCCAATCAAATGGCGGGCTCGTTGATTGGCACCTTTCACTCTAGAATTCAGCTCGTCGACATCGTCGCTAAGATGATCCAGAGCTTTGTTTTGCCTGCATTTACCAGAGAATGTGCATCCCATAAATAACTATGTAATAAGCTAACGGATTGATGAGATAATTAATACAACAATCTCTAAGTTGAGAACAGAGGATGGCATATATGACCTATCAAGCTCGCTTCCCATGTCCACAGCCATGCTCTTCAGATCTCCCAAGATGTTGCTTAAATCTGAAAGTGCATCATCTTGCTTTTCCTTCTCAACCTGTGAGACAACATTTTTACCTTTTGGTTAAAATCTGAAACCATAATGGTGCCTAAATTATTGAGATGGTGAAATGATAACAGCCAATGGATCTCACATCAACTTTTTGCAAGGCAGTTGTTGCTCCAGAGGCTGGTTTTTGAGTAGCCGACTTTTTGTCTGTCGATAAACCCAGTTTTTCCCTTTTTTCCTTGTTGTTTCCAGACTTCCCAGAGGAATGGTCTGGACAGCCAAATGGCCATAATCAATAGCAGATAGAAATGAGAATGGCAGTAAGTCACAAGAATGACAGTATATAAAAGGTGCCAAAATAACCAATGAAAATATAACCTGCTGTTATAAGAGGGCCTGTAATTTCTTTGGTCTTCTTTGGCTTCCATGTCTTAGAGAACATGCCTCCAAGATTATTCAGAAGTTTCTCACCCTATCATTAATAATAACAAATAAGAAACTATTTGCAAACAGATCAACGACTAACCGAGAACATAAAGAACATATAAACGATGAAAACTTCATCCATTTTCTAGCTTGATTGCAAACTAAAAGGTTCTTCGTTCTATATCATTTCCAACTCTTAGAGAGTAGGACACATCCACAACCTAATCACACAAACTTGGAAGCCAAATGTTTCACGACAGCTCAGTTTCAAATTGAATAATCAGATTCCCTTTCTACATATATCAGATCAACATGTATCAACTAATAAATTCAGGATAACAATATGAAATAGAAAATTAAGTTCAAAGGTATCCGATGGAAACTAGTGAAGAGCCTACCTTACTTAGATCTTTATCCATATCAGCAGCCATCCTGTGGGTTCTCTCTATTTGCTCACCCTGTTGATGCAACATGTCAAGAGTCCTGGTAGCATCTTCCCTTATGTCCTCAGCGATCTTCAGGCAGTTGTTAACAGATTTCGTGGTCTCCTCGGCCTTATACACAGCGTAGTTCTCCAATTCCTGCACACTCTGATTCTCAAATCCTCCCGAGTCGCTAAAATCATTTTTGTACCTGTCTTTAGAAGCAGCTGACGAAGTTGCAGTCCCTCTTTTAGCTGAAGAAGTTGCAGTCCCTCTTTTTCCAACAAAACCCTCATCATCATCATCATCAAAAGGGTTGTCCGGTGTAACAAGCACAGGCTCAGAAGAAGTTCTTCTTGCAGGATTAGGAGTTTTTTTGTTATCAGATTCAGTGTCTGAATCAAAAGGATTATCAGTGCCAGATCCGGCAGGATCCACAGAATTCTGCTTAGGAACTTTGTTCGCGGGTGATTTCATGAAACTAAACATCCTGGCTGTACAAAGAGATTCTTAAATTTCTAATGAACTATTGGCAGATTCTTAAATTTCTAATGAACTATTGGCTAAGCGGCTCTAAAACAAGGGATCTGGTGAATGTAACCAGTACCTGAAAAATTGTAATGAGTGGATATAATTAGGAATAGGAAAAAGGTCGTTCGTTCCAAGTTTATGTCAAAGTTTTCAATAGAAACTGAATTCTTAGCGGACAATAGATTCTCAAATATTAAAAACAAAATAAAATTACTACTTTTCCATTCAAAGATTAACTGCTAATAAGAATGCTAATGCAATTCAAGCATAATGATTGAGATATTGGGGGTCGAAAGCTCAACCAAATCAATACTCTTAGCAATTTAGCCCATAACGATACAGATAAACAATATGAACGGAAAATGAGGGTTCAGAAAATGGAGAAGGAATTACTGGAAATAGAAATCAAAGAATACCGTCAATAAACAAAATGAGAGAGAATGGTACCTAAAATTCGAAGAAGAAACCCGGAGCAGGAAGAAAATATGAAACAAAAGCGGAATAATGGATTTTGTTCTTGACGATTTTCTGTGGGTTTGATCCTTAAACTCGGATAAAATTGAAAACTTGTAACAGATGGGAGGCGTCGCGGAAAAGCAGAGAATTGTACGTCTCCGACTCGCTAGAAAAATAAAGAGTCTATTCAATTGAGAAACAGGTTTTCACTTTGAAATTTGTTGTCAGCCCTTAGAAATTTAGACCGTTGGGATTCTGAGATTGCGATTTTCCTTTTTTTTTTTTTCTCTCTCTCTCTCATTTATTTAAATTCGAAGAGGGACAACAGAGAGAGAATTCTGTTGAGAGCGCGCGGCGCACGTGCTTCCCCAATTGTCGCCGCTATGACCTTTTGTAAATGGTGGTCCTTTTAAACGTTAAATCTCATATGTCAAACACTGACATAGTTGAGTGCATTTGTTTCTTTATTTGAGGTTAGATGTTCAAATTTTTATATCTCAATTCGTTGTACAAAAAATAATAAATCACATATTTTTTTCTTACAGTGAAAAAGTTTAAATCTATATATTCTGGTATTTGTTATACTAAATAAAATTTGATCAATCAAATATCTAAATTTATATTGATGCAATTAAACCACGAAATACAGTGAAATGCATAAAACACCCTCAAACTACAAAAATTTATACAATCAAATCCAAATAGTTACAATTTAACCCTTTTTAAACTATATAAAATTGAAAACTACAATAACATCAAAAGTTTTGGTCTTCAAATCAATTCTTAATTAAGAAAACAAAATTTGATGTAAAATTTGTATGTTTGATTGCAACAATCCTATAATTCAAGAAATTGTAATAATATTTATAATTTAGAGGTGGTTTGTGCTTAATACAATATTTAAGTATTTTAATTGTAATAATTTGTAAGTCTAGGAAATGATTTATCAAAATGAAACTGCGAGGGTGTGGATGTTACAACACCATTTTCTCAAAATAATTATATGTGCCAGATTAATTGTTAAAACAATTTTCAATTTATTTTTTTAACAATGTGTAGGAGTGCGAATTTGAACCTTCAACGTTTTAATTGATAATATATATTTTGGTATGCTCAAGTTGGTGATATGAGAGTTGATGAAATAATACGATAAAATGTTAATACTAACATAGAAGAAGAGTGTTTCAAATAGTTGAAGAAGTTTATTATTTTGTAAATTAGGTAAATTTCAATTTTTTAAGTACGAATTAGGTCCATTTCATTGAGGTTTATGTAATAGATTTGATTGATTCTGTTTGAATTTGAATCAGTTTTAAATTAAAAAGACAATAGATTATTTAAAAAAAAACATTTGTTATATATAATTAAATTTTGAAACATACCAATATTTATAAAAACTAATTACTATTACTCACGTATTTAATATTTAAAATAATCTTCTTGAGGTGGGAGGTTGAATTCAAACCCCCAGCTCCAAATTTGTTGTAAAAAAATCAACAAATGTTTAATAATATGATTTAAAAATGACTTGATAAAATATAAAAACTAAAAATAATCGAGTGAAAAAGTGGTGCTAAGTGCTAATAATTATTTTTAAAAATAAAGTAGGTTATTTTTTTTATTAAGAACAAAAATTAAAGTATTGTAAGTATAAAACAAAACAACAATATAGGTAATGTGAAAGGGTACTGTTGATGCGTGGATTTCGATCCTCCGGTTCTCCTCCTCGCACCTACCAAACTTGTTGATCCGGGACTAGTACCTGCAAAACCAGATGAGTTAAACCGGTGTGACTCTAGTCACACGGGCTCCGATGCTTAAGTTAGCAGGAGGATAATGTGAAATGTAGCTAGTTTTAGATGCCCTTACCTCTAAGGCTGGATCGCTACTTATAGTCGCCAGGTTGTTCCAGAACATTCCATAGGTAGCTAACCCTAATTTCGTTGGCGGGCCTGGGCGAAACCGTTGATCGAAGACGAAGGGCCGCTGGAGGGCCGTGGGCCGAGCCACGGGTCGGGGCCGAGCCCCGGGTCGGGACCGAGCCCATTGCAGCCCAGTGGCTTCCTTCCGATCTTCACTTGTACCTCGACTTTCGATTTCCATTGCATAACAGGTACATATAGTAAATTATAGATAATTAACATCATTCAAAAGTTAAAATTACTGTGTAAAGTTTCTCATTGTAAATTTAAATATTAAAAAATCAAAATTTACTGTGTAAAGTATCTCATTTTAAATTTAAATATTAAAAAACATTCATTACATAGCTAAAATAAAAATGGAATATTAAATGGAGGAAAGATAAAAAAAAAAAAAAGTTATTTGTCTTTGGCCAATTTTAAGGTTGAAAATTTTTATCAAAAAAAAAAAATTAAAATTTAAGGTTACTTTTCTATTTGAAAGGCTTATTGTACATAATATCACATTTTAAAATAATTATAAATTATAATTTATTCACTTTATCCCAATTATTGATGGTTTTAATAAAGAAATAAAATGCTGATCTTAACAAATAAAATATGAACATTACAATAATTAAAGAGCTAAAATATACTAAATGGTCCTTCTTCTCTTAAGTAATTCCTAATGTAGTCCTCAATTTCACTCCCAGTGTATTAAAGATTCTCCATTCTCATTCCATAAAAAATATCAATTAAACTTTGTTAGTACAATATTTTTGTGTTATTCAATTATTATTTTATTAACATATTTTGACATATAAACGTTGACGAGTCACTTGGAAAAATGAATTTTGTTAATGGACAAGTCTAATTTGGATAATGAGAATGTTAGGTTTTATGTGTCAAGTAGTATTTGAGTGACATGTTCATGTGTTTAAATATAACATACAATAATTTAACATCAATTTTTTATTTACAATTTTATTAATTATTTTACACAACGACCTAAATGAGATTTTTTACTTACAAATTAAAGATTGTTTGATATATTTAATTGAGTTTAAACTAAAAAATGAAAATATAAAATTTAATTTCCAACAAAAGAGGGTAGATAAAGTTTTTCCTCCAAAGAGTTTAGGATTATAAATTGGCGATAGATATTTAATTAACTAATTACATTAACTATATATATATTTTGAGTTATTTATATTTAAAACATTAAATAATTACCAATAAGCATAACATAACTTAACTAGTTAAGGTTAAGAAATCATGTGTTCGAATCTTCCCATACATGAAATTCAAAAATATTCATTAATCAGTATATATGAGGTTAATTATTAATTATTTTTTAGTTCAAACAAAAAAAAAATTGAACCTATAAACATATTTTAATATTAGCATAGGAGACGCGTCTTCTATTTTGGCAAGACTTGAGCGGCTCAACATCACGAAGAAGCAAAAATATCTTTCCAAAGAGAGGAAAAATGGACCATCAAATGCCAAATAATTAAAAAAAAAAAAAAAAAAAAAAAGGCCTGAAATCTCAGCACCACACCACCAGCCACCAAACAACAACAAACAAGTTGCGCTAGCTTCCTGCTGAAACTATTTTAGTTATTATTTCTCAATGTAATCATTTTATTAACATAAACCTTTTTCTTTTTTTGGTAAGATTTTACTTGTAAACTTTACTTGAATTTGCCCCAAAAGTCATAAGTTTTGATTGATTTGTATTTTATTAAATAATGTTCAAACTCAAGCATAATATATCGGAACAAAACTTACAAAATAACTATTAAAAATATATCCAAACACAAATCAAAACGCCTAATCCAACTAAAAGGCATACAGTGTAATTAGAAAAAGAAAAAAACGTTGACTAAACAAAAAATTGTTCATGTTAACAAACATTTATAACTAGTAGTGAATTTTTGAAAAATAAAAACTCAATAAATTGAGGCCATTAGTTCAATTTGATAAAATTAAAACCGTGAAATTTTTTGTTTTTTTTAGTCTAATCCTTGGGAATGAGTGATCGAACTCACAACATCTTGATTAGAGACATATGTCAATTATCGCTGAAGTATGCTCGCTTTGACAACGGTTAAGTTTGTTTAACACAACAAATACAAAGGATAAAAAATTAATTTTCATCTGTATGATGTTTAATTTGAAGTATCATTTATTTTCATAAAAAATTGTCAACCTAAAAATATATCAATCTTTAAATAAGACAAATAAAATTTGCCTAGAAATAGTCACACTTGAAATATTGTGTAATAGTTCACTGATCGAGCGTTCTTGTGTCAAAGATGACTAGTGTTAAGCGATTTGTCGAAGTTGTGAGATGTAAAAGTACATCAATAGAAAGCATTTTGACTTGGAGGGAAGTACTCGTGCAAATAATGGTCGACGTAGCGAAAGTGAGAATCTAGACTTGATCAATGCAAGCATTCTTGAGAATTTAATAAACTGAAAACCAAAGGATTTCCCCACAGAATTTGTCCACAATGGTAAGTCAAGGCCTGGTCGAAAAACGTAGTCGATGGACAATGTTAATTTTGTTGCAAATAAGCTAAAAAGAAAAAGGAAAAAGAAGGAAAAAAGAAAAAAGAAGGAAAAAAGAAAAAAGGAAAAAGAATTAAAATGTGGGAAAAGATGAAAGGTCCCGCCAGCACGTCTGGCCACCGTCTCCCGCGCTTCCAACGTGCATTACGTAGAAACCACGGGGTATGAAACTCTGCACTCAGAAATACAGAAGATAAGAAACAAGATTAACTTCCTTCTTCATTCCTTCTCACTTTTCTGCTTCCATTTTTCAGCCATAATCTTCGTCCTCCTCAGAAACACAGCAATGGCGGCATTGCGATTATCATGGGCCTGCGCTCATTCTAATCCAGATTCAAAGTCCAAATTCGTTTCCAGCTTCACTTCAGAGTCCAGTTTTCGGACCAATTGGACGAGGCTTCTGTTGCTTAGAACCTCGGTCTCAAGTTCTGCAAGAAGGAAATCGTGCATGAGGAACGTAGTCAGCGATCAACAGAAGGAACTAAACGAGCCGGTTAACGGAGAAGGTTAATTGCGCTAAACTGACTTGAGATTTTATCCGACGATAGTCTCCGTAGTGGATATGAATGTATACATGTCTATTAATGGAATCGGTTTCTCAATTTATTGAAAATTTGTCTTTGTAGTTGTAGGCGGCTTCAATAGCTTGCTTCTGGATTCGGCATCCGTTGCCGCGAGTATTAAATACCATTCGGAGTTCACGCCTTCTTTCTCTCCGGAGGGCTTTGAGCTTTCTAAGGCATTCTATGCAACTGCTGAAAGTGTTCGTGATATGCTTATCATCAATTGGAATGCTACGTATGAATACTATGAAAAGATGAATGTGAAGCAAGCCTACTATTTGTCTATGGAGTTTCTACAGGTTATTGTCGACGCTGAATCACCAATTATGTAGTTCATAACTTATTTTAAATTTCCGAGAAGCCTGTTCGTTGTCATTCATGTTAGTGTATGTGAATTTGTGGTTTAATGACAGGGTAGAGCATTGCTAAATGCAATCGGAAATTTAGAGCTCTCTGGAGCTTATGCAGATGCTTTAAGAATGTTGGGATGTGATCTCGAGGATGTAGCAAGGCAGGTTAGCAATATATCGTATAATTGCATCTTGTCTCCTTGTTTCCTGCTTCGGTGAGTGACTTCTAATTTCTGGATTTTGGAGTTCCTTTCCCTGTACAAACACAAGGCTGTAACTTAAATTAGGAGAGGAAGAAAGTTTTCTGCTCATTTCTGGTCTTCAATAAATGTTTATTTCATTCCAACCGACTTCAGGAGCTATCAAAACAATGATACAAAGACTTAAGAGACCTAGGACTGCTACATTCATATGGATGAAAACATTTCAAATTTGAGATAAACTGGCATAAGTGAGTTACATATTTAGATTTTTTTTTTCACTAAAGAGCTCTTGATATCCTTTAAAAGGAGCAAGTTCCTTCAAAGAGAAAACTAGTCTTACAAGTTGCTCTAAGTTGTAGTGTGCTTTAATTTATTTTACATATACACATGGTGTCAACGGATATCTTGAGTGTAGGAGTCGGATGCTGCATTAGGAAATGGAGGATTAGGGCGGCTTGCTTCCTGCTTTCTGGATTCCCTGGCAACCCTAAACTATCCTGCATGGGGCTATGGGCTCAGATACAAGTATGGTTTGTTCAAACAGCTCATTACAAAGGATGGGCAGGAGGAAGTTGCTGAAAATTGGCTAGAGGTACTGTAGTATTTCTTCTATTTTCTAACAAGGTTGGTGGTCTCATTAATCCTGTGTTGCTTGATCAAATTTGTTTCATCAGATGGGTAATCCCTGGGAAATTGCAAGAAATGACGTCTTCTATCCTGTGAAATTCTATGGTGAAGTAATTTCAGGCGCAGATGGAAGTAAGCAATGGGTTGGAGGAGAAGATGTAACTGCTGTTGCCTATGATGTCCCAATACCAGGTTATAAAACTAAAAACACCATAAACCTCCGTCTGTGGTCCACAAAAGTTGCTCCGGAACAATTTAATTTAAGTTATTTCAATGTTGGAGATCATGCCAGTGCATATGCAGCCATAAAGAAAGCTGAGAAGGTATTGAAATTTCATGATAATCCTGCTGAAACTCTATTCGAATTATATCATCTTGTAAGTATTTTGTGTAGCTTCTAATTTCTCAACGCAAAGTTCAGCTATTAAGTAGGCTATGGATTGACCTAAAAGAATAAAATCAGAATGTGAGAACAAATAGCGCATGGAATGCTTCTACTATTTTCCTCACTACTAGCCACATCCAAATTTAATGATGTACTACCGTACTTAATTTGGTAACTTCAAGTGCTTAAATAAAAGAAGAAAATTCTTACACTCCCCTGCAAGATCTGCTACATATTGTACCCCGGAGATGAGTCACTGGAGGGAAAGACTCTTAGATTGAAACAACAATACACATTGTGCTCTGCTTCCCTTCAAGATATTGTTGCACGTTTTGAAAGGAGATCTGGAGAGCCTGTGGACTGGCAAAATTTTCCAGAAAAGGTTGCCGTACAGATGAATGATACGCACCCTACACTTTGCATCCCGGAGCTGATAAGAATATTGATGGATGTGAAAGGGTTGAGCTGGAAAGAAGCTTGGGACATCACTCGAAGGTATTTTTTCATAGTGGCTTACTGGCATATAAATATTTTTGCTGCTACCATGAGTATCAACTACTAAGCCAGCCGTGATATGTTTTAGATTCTTATACAATCCTTGCTTTGCTCAATGAATTTAATTTGCTGTTTTTATTATACTCACTTTTTTCCCGTCATAAAAGCTTATACAGACATAATATCTGAATTATCCATTCTTCTCTGTTTTTTGTTTCTTCCCTTTGCAAGAACTGTTGCGTACACAAATCATACTGTTCTGCCCGAGGCGCTGGAAAAATGGAGTTTCCCTCTCATGCAAGAATTGCTTCCTCGACATGTTGAGATAATTGAAATGATTGATGAGGAGGTAAGCATTGATATTAATGGTTGATCTTTGTTTTGGGACACGGTTAAAAATATAGATTGTTTTGTTGGGCTCCAATATAAGAACAAACGCACCAAATTTTCCGAGACATACCGTCTTCAGGTATATGGAATGACGTATTCTTTATTTCTTTTTATGGATTCAGCTTATCCACTCCATAGTTGCTCAGTACGGTACAAAAGACCTTGAGTTGTTGAAACAAAAACTGAAGCAAATGAGAATTCTAGAAAATTTTGAATTACCAGACTCGGTCATGGAAATGCTAGTAAAGTCAACGGAGGAGTCTGCAATCGATCTCGTTGAGGAAGCTGAAAATGTGGACGACGAATTGTTACCTAGTGAAGAAGGAGATGAATCTGAAGACAAAAATATTGAAAAGAAAACAGAGGTTTCGTTTGGAGTTGATCCAAAGCATCCAAGATTGATTCGAATGGCTAATTTATCTGTTGTTGGTGGATATGCTGTAAATGGTGTTGCAGAAATCCATAGTGAAATTGTTAGAACCGAAGTTTTCAGCGACTTCTATGAGGTAAATCCCACGAATGCCACTGCCTTCTCCCATCTAGCACAACATACTATTCAAAGTATATTATAGAATACAGCTATTCCTGATTAAAGTTTCACTTTATATAAGATTTAATTTGATACCATCACGGACGTGAAACTGAGCTTCTCCTCCATTTGAAGTTTACTAACTTCACATATTACTGTCAGTTGTGGCCTGAGAAATTTCAAAACAAAACAAATGGGGTGACACCGAGAAGATGGATTCGTTTTTGCAATCCGGACCTGAGTACAATCATCACAAAGTGGACTGGAACAGAGCAATGGGTGACAGATACTGAGAAACTGGCAATACTTAGAAAGGTAAAATTTTCAAAAACCGAAACTTTCAAGTCCCTACTTCAGTGAAGATTTATCCAACGGATAAACTTGACTTCCATTTGCGATATAACTGCATGCTTGCAGTACCATTAATTATCATAAACGTATCCGCCTGTTCAATTCCAGGAGGAGTAAGTCTCCATTTCCCAGTATCAAATATTTTCTGGAAACTATTCCGTAGCTTGAGCTAATTAGGTTTGATATTAATGTGGATGACGATTGTATATGCAGTTTGCTGATAACGAGGATCTCCAGTCCATGTGGAAGGAAGCTAAAAGAATAAACAAATTGAAAGTTGTCTCTTTCCTTAAAGAAAAAACTGGCTACTTAGTCAGCCCTGATGCTATGTTTGACGTTCAGGTTATTTTCCTGCCCTTGGACAGTTTACTTTGTGGACAAAGACACCAACAATTTTGACTTTCTGCAGAAAACTTGTGGGGTCGAAATTTTTATTCTTTTCTTTGGTATAACAACCGAAGTGATAAGGACCGCTATGGCTCGTTTTCTTCAAATATGTTGCCCATATAATTATCATTGTTAATATGCTTCCAAGATTAATTGAAGAATATGTTAATTCAGGTAAAACGCATCCACGAATACAAGCGGCAGTTGTTGAACATCATGGGGATCGTCTATCGTTATAAACAAATGAAAGAAATGAATATCGAGGAAGGAAAAGCCAAGTTTGTTCCTCGAGTCTGTATATTTGGTGGGAAAGCATTTGCTACGTATGTCCAAGCAAAAAGAATTGTAAAATTCATCACTGATGTTGGAGCTACCGTCAATAACGATCCTGATATAGGAGACCTTTTGAAGGTATATTGTGGCAGACAAACATATCACATATCGTTCTTTTGCCCCGGTAGTCTTTGCAACTATAGAAACCAATTTTAGCTTTAAACTTGTTTTTGTTATAGGTAGTCTTTGTTCCAGATTATAACGTGAGTGTAGCAGAAGTGCTCATTCCTGGCAGTGATCTATCCCAGCATATTAGGTAGTAAAGTTTAACAAGTTTGGATTTCCTTGCTGACCTTCATGTTCAATTTCATCCCACCATACATCAAACTACTGAAAGTAAATAAACATTCATTTCTTAAATCAAGGCTTATTATATTTTGAAGTCATCACAGTTGTTTTGGAAGGTTAACGTTCATTCTTACTTTTCTGGTTTTGGTATTGACTTCTCTGTTTTTGCGTTGTCTTGTAATTTGATTTCGAAAAGCACGGCTGGAATGGAGGCCAGTGGAACCAGCAACATGAAGTTTGCGATGAATGGCTGCATACTAATTGGAACATTAGATGGAGCAAATGTGGAGATAAGAGAAGAGGTTGGAGAAGATAACTTTTTCCTTTTTGGTGCAAGGGCGCATGAAATTGCTGGCCTAAGAAAAGAAAGATCTCAAGGCAAGGTAAGCTTAGAAACTCTTTGCTTTTTACCAAGCGGGACCGACGTTAATTTTTTTAAAAGAAAAAGCTTAATGAATAAAGGGGAAAATATACTTTGATCCCTTGATGGTTGCATAACTCATAATTCTGATTTTATGCATAGTTTGTTCCGGACCCGCGGTTTGAGGAAGTGAAGGCCTTTGTAAGAAGTGGGGTTTTTGGTCCCTATAACTATGAGGAGCTCATAGGATCTTTAGAGGGAAATGAAGGTTACGGTCGGGCAGACTACTTCCTCGTTGGCAAGGACTTCCCCAGTTACATAGAGTGCCAAGAGAGGGTTGATGAGGCATATCGAGATCAAAAGGTAAGCAACAGATTCCACACTCACTAATAAAGCTATGATGCTAATCTCCTAATCATCTACTTGTACTGGACAGAGATGGACCAAGATGTCGATCTTGAACACAGCTGGTTCATACAAGTTCAGCAGTGACAGAACCATTCATGAGTATGCAAGAGACATATGGAAGATTTCTCCACTAGTGCTATCTTAAAAGGTTCTGTTTCTTTCCTTTTTCCCGTAAAATTTGTTCTCCAACTCATTACTATTGTAATTGCCAAATGAGATGGGAAGATAGAAACAGGAGGTGAAAGTGAATCTCGTAGCCTATTCAAAATTAAAGCTACAACCAGAGAGAGGTATTTGATTACATAAGAAGTTCGTCAATGAAAATCTTAAACCCACTGGAACAGTCCAATTGATTTGATGTTAAGAGTTGGTTAAGAACAAGAACTAGCTGGTTAAACCAACTTACCATCCTCTGAGCTCTCTTTGAGTTTTGTTACATATTTCAGAATCATTCCTATGAGTCACTTGAATTCATGATAGAATTCAACTAAGATCAATGCAATCCAACCGTTTATTTGATTCACGACAGGAACAAAAAGGGGAAAATAGAGAAATAGGTCAAGGGTTCCTACTATTGGAAATTATAACAAGGATCAAAAAAAAGAATTGACATCACTTAGGAATTATGTAACCTCTCCTTCGTCTTCAAGCTACCATTAAAACCCAAACATTGGGAAAACATGACCTCAAATTTGAAAAAGAGGATTCAGCCTTATCTCTGTGTCCAAAAAATAAAAAAATGAGTGAAAAATTTAGGAACCTAAAAGAATGAGAAAGACAAAAACAAATGCCAAAAACTTTCTCTACAGACTTCATTTGCAAGGTTGATAACCTCACATTCTCAGGACAAGATAGAAGCAATTATCTCAGACTTGCCTGTCTTATTGAATTGGTGGCTATATTCTCCTGGATCCTAGATCAGACTCATCAGCAACTTGGCCTTTATTTTCTAGTTGCCTTCAACCTACTAATGCAATTAACCCCATCTCCCACTTTCCTCATCTTCCATAGGAGCAGGAACATTAAGATCAATTAGACCAGTGATGGGCTCTTGCCTTGTCACTATAGATGCATCTTCTAAACTTCCGACCACATGGGACCTCTTATGGCCACCCAAAGCCTGGCCTGATTTGAAGGCTTTGAAGCAAATTGGGCACTTGTGTTTTCTTTTGGGCCCTAATTTCTTCTCTTCATTTCCAGAAGTGTCCTGGTGACTCTTGTCTTTGCCACTGCTACACGCGATCAACTCCCTAGCTGGCGTGGAGATGGAGGAATTATTGGCAGTATTTATGATGTTTTCACCCGACGGATGCGTCCACTCGCAGCCATTGCTCATTCTTGTATGGCTTTCTCTGTGATGAGAATGGACGATCTCACTATGGATTGAACAGCCATTACTTATCTTCTTGTTGGAACCCTCCCAGAGATCAGGGCTATACGAATCATTTTTCAACCTCTTTCTTAGCTCATACTTGTAAGAAGATGTATGCACTCGATCATCATTCTTCTTAGTTTTCACCGAATTCTTTAGAATATCTGCACTTGATCCTCCTATCCTGACTCCAACTTTGACATCTGGCTTCTTATAATCTTCATCTATAAGAGGACCACTGACAGACACTTTCAATTTAACCTTCTTGCGGGCTTCTTTTCTGAAATTTTCATAGTCAGAGTTATCACCACCATACTCAGAAACTTCCAGCTTGTTTATCCTACCAGTGACTTCCTTCATTTCTAGCCCCCCATTAGAGTTAGAGGCAGACGTGTCACTTTCCCTAAAATGACGAGAAGATGATTTGCTATCGGAGGATTCTGCTACTGAATACAGACCTTCCAATCCAGAAAATCTGGAAGCTTTAGACATCATCATTAAGCACATAGCCGCCTCTCGTACTCTCTCGGGACTGACCGATCGATTTGCTACAAGTTCTGGATTCTGATGAGTGATCCGGTAATGATATTCTAGCCTTTTGCTTTCCCTCTCGTTTTCAGAGTTACAAGCCAAGTGCCAACACAAAGTATCTGAGGACTGAAACCCTTTGCCACATTCCCTACAAAACCTGTCCTGCCTTGAACTGAATCCCGAATCAGCAAACCTCTGTGTTATTTTGGGGTTCTCCCTCAAGCCATAGCCTGAACTCGAATTCCCATTACCAACCTCAGATTCTGAATCTCTCTTGCTTCTTCTCCTGTCTGTCGGAACTTGAAGCTTCACGATACTGGTCCTTTCCTTTTGTTTCTCTGCAACTCGAGTTGATTTCTCATTCTTGTGAATTCTGATATGACCTCCCAAGGACTTCCCACATGGGTAACTCTTGTTGCAAAAGTTGCATACGAACTTGGTTTCTCTAGAATTCTCCATGGATATATAATTCTTCATACGATCACAACCAAAGAAACCCAGTTAAAACAACAAGATTACTTCGCCCTTTTCCTGATATAAAATGCTGCATTCTCTTGATCTTTGAAAGACGAGAATACCAGATTTGGTTAGCCTAGAAGGGATCAACAAATTGCTGTGTATTTTCTTCCAGGTGTGAAAATCTTGGTCAAGAGCAAGATCTGACAAAAAAAGAAAAAGTAACTTTCATTTCTACAAGCTATTTTGCATCCTTCATGAATGCTGAAAATCAGAAGAGGAAGAAGAAAAATTAAAACTTGGAACAAACTTGTCTGCAGGATTGTAACGAAGAGTAGCTAGCAATCGAACTGCACCATGCCTCTTTTCTCTCTCTTCTCCCCTCAGTCCATCTTCCTCTCTCTCTCTCTCTCTCCCACTAAATTTTGTTATATAGTTCGAAGAAGAATTCCATTCCATGCATGGAAGCAGAGATTGGAAAAGGCAACAAAAGATGGAATGCACGTGTAACCAGAAGAAGACCTTTCGCTGTTCCAATGGACGGTCTAGATTAGTGGGAGTCGTCAAGAATCAACAGTTGTGATGAGTTGCAAGTTTGCAACTGCCTGATATTGCAGACTCGAACCAAAAAATTAAAATTAAAAAAATAAAATTGTATCTTTGACTTTGTCTTGCTAGTAACCTCAGAGAAGTAAAGGGTCGGATTCTCCAACCGTTTTGTTTCGAGCTCCCACGTTAAAGCCCCTAATCAAAGCCTTCATTCCTCTCCCATTCCACTCTACATTTTTAAATATCGCCTTAAAATCCATTATATTGCTTCATATTTGGGAAGTGAAAACTCTCTCTGATGAATTCCAACCACACCCAGATCAGCATACTTTCAGATTCTTAACCTAGTCATTTTTTTTCATCTTTCTCCTTTTAAATATATATATATATATATATATATATATATATGTCTAACCCCATTTATTGTTAATCTCCAAATAACTAAGATATGTAAAAAAATACGTCCGATTATGCCTATTTTAGCAAAAGATTGATGTTTTAAGATTCTTTTAGGGAAAAAAATAAAAGATAAAATGTAAATTTCTAAGTCAGTTTGGTAAAAATTATTTTGTTTTTAATAATTTAGTCATGAATTTATAAAATTATTGTCAAACCAGCTTTTAATTTAATCTTCTTTTTTTTTACTTATAAATCTTGAATTAATTAAACAACATTCTAATTGTCGTTTTCGTTGAACTCAGTAAAAATTTGATAGGGTGATCTTGTGTTTTAAAATATTTGTAAGTATATCATTTAAAAAAAAATTAATGTGGAATTTGTTAATATAAAAAATAATTATCAGTTGATTTTTTTTTAAAAAAAATTATCAATTGATTTAATAATATTAATAATATTAAATTCTTCATTTTTAGTTTTACAATAATTGTTATCTAGATATTGGTTGAGATAATTATAGTAATCACATAATTTTTATTCATGTGAGTACTCAAATAATATTTTTCTTTCTATATTTGTAATTACTTTTTTAAAACATTTACTTTTTCAATATTGTCTCCTCATTATATTATATTTGCAGTTTGCTGTAAACTTAATAATGGAGAACAGTTTTAACAAAATAATAATAACAATAATAAAGAACAAAAAATTTTAATTTTCACATAGCTTTTAAAATGTAGCTAAATAGGGGCATAGAAATTATACATTTTTTTAGAAAATATAATTTATACAAAAATTAGCATTCTAAAATTAAGCTAAAAGATGGAATTTTAATTAGATAATTCGTGCTCAGTTACACTTAAATTCACACATTCTTATAACTTATAAATTTGGAGTTAATTTTAAGATAATCACCTTTTAATTTTTGTTGACTTAATTTAAGGCTGTCCATTTATTTGTTATTATACATTTATCAGTTTTTTTTAATAATAAAGAAAATAAAACAATAGCTGTAGCGACTCTTTTTTTTTTTTTTCCAAAAGCTTTAGTGATTTATTTCTGAATCATTGGGTGAAGATATTAGTAAACTTTTCACCGAGTAGATTTGAATTTTCATCCTACGATTTGAATTACAATATCTAAAAGAAATTGTAAGAGTAATCATATCTCGAAAAAAAAAGTGATAGTAATAAACATATTACACTAAGGAAAAAAACAAAACAAAAAGAACCAACAAGTCCAGAAATAGAACTCAAAGAACCAATTATGAATGAATTATAATAGAGTAGGAATCAACTAACAATTGTGTAATTTAATCTTAAAAAAAGAAAAACAGAATTACTATTAGCCATTAGTTTGTTACACCATGCCAATTTTAGGGGATTTTGTTATCTTTACTGTATTTTTGGAAACTAAATTTAAATACAAAACAAATTACTTTTTAGAGTAAACTAGGACTTAGAAATCATTGAAATCTACTACCTTTTTAAGGTATTTTTTTTTCCTGATGAGAAAAACTCATTTTAAGATCTCGAGTCAAACCCGGTAAGTACAGATAAATGAGGTCATCAATCCTCTTTTTAGAGTACTTCATATTTTTCATATAACATATAACATATATATTTATAATAATATTATTTATTTATTTAAACTCTTAATTATAATATTTTTCTTATAACATTAAAAATACAAAATAATAATATATATAATTTTTTAAAGAAAAAAAAGCCTTTAAATTTTCTATAAATTTCCCTCTTAACTCGCTAACCTTTTAAACTGGGTTATGAGACACCTTGCATATTATTATCCCTTTTCCTTTTCGTGTAACGTCATTATTCTTTTAATTGCAGACCCATAAATAACAGAAAGAAGAAAATAAATTTGTATTATGTTATAGTTAGGTTTAGGCCTCCCGTATAAACCACTTGTATGCTCAGAATAATCACTCGTCACCGATTAGTCCAGTTGAAATCCGATTTGGGAAACTTTATTGAGTCCCACCTTTTAAAAGATATGCAATCTCTAACCAATCAAACTAAGTTCAGCTTCGTACCAACTGAAACTAAGTACTAACTTAAGTTTCAAAGTATAAGTAACCGAGCATCATACCGGTCCAAGTTCTGTTTGCAGTTCATCAACTCATCTATTAGACTTCATAGTTTACATTTACTTAGTTGAATGGTTGGTCATTTTCCAACTAACATTCTGTAATTGTATTATTCGCCTTATCTTATCTGTAGATCACTTTGATTCACTAACCGAGATGATATTGGATCCAAAATCATGCATCGGTATATTATATGTTTGGTTGTTTTTTTAGACAATTTTGATTTTTGGATTAAAAAATGTCCTGCGACTTGTTACATTGCTATGGAGAAGGGAAATGAAGTTGAAAAATATCCTTGTTTTCTTTTCTCTTATTTTGTTTGGTTGTCATATGTTTGTTTCTTAAACTGTCCATTATATTTAAAACAAAATGTAAGTATCCTAAAAGACAAACATATTTTCAATTTTGGCTGCCTGCCTTTATGCATCAAAAACCTCTCTGCTCCCTAACCCATTATTTTTATTCAAGTTTTTTGTCCTTTAATTTTTTTTTTGTCGGTAACACTAACACTAACACTTACGTTTTTATGGACTTTAATTTTTATGCTTTGAAATGTTAAATTTTAGAATTTTGATCCTAAAATTTATTTGAAATATTGTTTCGATCTTTATTGTTAAATGTCTATAGATCAGTTGATGAAATTTTTTTGGTTATACCACGTGAATATGTGTGCCACGAGTATAAAAATTAATAACTAAAATTTGTGTTTAAACAAAATATGCAAATATTAGTTCGAACTAGATTTTTACAATGAGGTAGATGAGCTAGAGATTAAATATAATAGTTTAATTTTTATAAATATATATATATATAATAGTTTAATGACAAAAATATAGTTTATATGCTTTTTTTTTCCCAAAGGCTTGCTTCCAAATCTTACATCAAACTTTGAACTTTCATGTGTAAGTACTTTATATATAAAGTCTTCTGAATATAATTAAACATCCAAAATGAAATATTTCATTCCAACCACAAAAACACATGTCGAAACCAAACAACAATTTTATCATCTAAAAAAACTAGATCTAAACTCAAGAGTGAAACAACAAATTTATGAAACTTGGATGGTAGGATTGTTTAAAAAAATGTTTAGTTAATGAAATGTTGACTTTAAACTTACTAAAATTTACAATTGGATAAAAAATCATCAACTTATACAACTAAATATAGTTGTCTAACTTGACAAGCTCTGGTATAAGCATTAATCTTTTATTTTTCTAGAAATTTTAAACTAAAAGTCAACTGTCCATGGTAAATCTTAATTGGAGTGTTACATTTCCATGATAAATCTCCATTTGAAAAAGAAAATTGTTAAATTTACTAACAATGTTGAAACTTTGAGGGGGAGTCTTAACAGGGATTTCATGCCTCAAATGAGGCATCCTGCGTTATCCTATCTCATACAGAAAAGTAACACGTTTAAGTAAAAAATATTAATAATTTTTTTAGTAGGTCAAAAATTGAAATAGTCTCTTTTATATATACTTTTAAGGAAAAAAAAAAGACAGCATGCTTACGTCAAAAAGCGAAAAAGAAAAAAAAAAGAGAAAAAGAAAAACTATGAAGAAGATGCCTATTTTTAATTAAGAGTTATGACAAAAGTTACCTCCTATTTCTATACATTGGGCATCCAAAGCTGATGTCTGTTTCTTTATATCCACATATATATTTCATATATTTAT
>NW_019104542.1:27276-54013 GCF_001995035.1 Momordica charantia
GAAATTCTATTCTGATTTGTTGAGATCGTCTCTTTTCTCCTGCTTTGCGACTCTGAATCTTACTCTTCATCCAACCAACGGGGAGTTTAATGCACCAAAACCCTAATTCCTGTTCCTGAAAAGTGTTTTTTGGTGCGGAATTTCTGTCATTTACTTGATCC
Organism: Momordica charantia; assembly: GCF_001995035.1. Next base: position 27,438 of record NW_019104542.1, read on the forward strand.
TTATGTAATTATTAATTCTTGTGGCTTGCTGCTGATTCGTGTGGTGTGTGCTTTCGCATTTTATGTTTGGATCTATGTCGATTTTGTTTCCTTTTCGGGATCTGGTTTTGGCTCTTTGACTTATAAATGGAAACTTGCGTATCTTGTTTTTTCGTCATTTTGGTTCTTGGTGCTGGGAATTTTGAGAAATGGAGGACGATATAATTTCGAACACTAATGTATGGAATCTGTCGTGAGATTCAATTTTGCTTTTAGTCTATGGAACGGGATCGTTGGGGTTGTCTGTGATGGCAATTCGATGTGATGGATCTTTGACTTGTTTTGCAGGGTTGATCCCACCGGTAACTCTTCGAAACTGAATTTCTTGATCGCGTTGGATTGGTCACATTGAAGTTCTGGGAGAAGATTTTTTTTGCAATTTCGTCTTACGTTGGCTCATAATCAGTTTCTCGGTTTCTGATCCATGATTGCGCATCCAAATATTGTGCCTTCGATCTGAAGTTCTCACTTATGACGGGCTTTTGTACTACCTCTTGTTTCTTCTTCTAACATTCTGATCTGGCGGTACGCTATGTGACATATACGTTCTTAATTGGGAAGGAGCATAAGTAGGTCTTCGATGATTGTTGTGAATGCTCGTCTTCGTACTAATCTGTATGGAAGAATACACGACATCGTAGGTTATGCTTTATGCTCTTCTTCGAGATATAAACCGAAGGCGCTTCCCATTTAGAGTGATTCTGAACTGGATTATTGACGGGACTTCAGAAATATTGGACATGAGAAGCTCCTGGGTCAATAAAATATCTGTAATCTTAGGCTCTAAACCACCATTCAGCTGGCTAATTCTGTGCCTCATCAGCGTGCTTGCGTTAATTGCAGTCCTAGGAACGTCTACTTCAAATGCCTTTGACTCGGTTACTACCACGCCAGTGTCTGACATTTATACTAGTTATAGAAGGCAGAAAGAAAGAGCTGCAATTGATTTGTTCGACTTGAAGTCTCTTTCATTAGGCACTACTCGCCTAAAAGAGTTTGGGCTTTGTGGAAAAGAAAGAGAAAACCATGTTCCATGTTACAACGTCACAGCAAACATGTTGGCTGGATATATAGATGAGCAGGAGTATGATAGGCACTGTGAAGTGTCTAGAGCAGCAGACCGGTGCTTGGTTCGTCCTCCTAAAGACTACAAGATCCCTCTTAGTTGGCCTGCTGGCAGAGATATAATATGGAGTGGAAATGTGAAGATAACAAGAGAACAACTTCTGTCTTCTGGGAGCCCTACCAAAAGGTACTCAACCTCAACTCAACGAGCTTGAATCAAGCATTTAGATTTTTTTTTTTTAAGGATTAAGCATTTAGAACTGAATCAGTTGTTTTCTTTTTGTTTTTGTGGTCATAATTTATTATAAATGACCATTTTAAATTTCTAAATAAACCGACCAGGTTGATGTTACTAGAAGAGAACCAAATTTCTTTCCACTCAGAGGATGGAGATGGAGTCAAAGAGTATTCTTTTCAAATCGCAGAGATGATCGGTCTAGGGAGTGACTCTGAATTTCTTCAAGCTGGTGTAAGCCTTAACCCATCTAAGAAATATAGGCTGTTGTCACCTTTTGTTTTAGTAATTTTGTGTTTTTAATGCCAGCAACATCATGCAGGGAAGCTAGTTAAATGTTTTACTTTAAACTTACCCAAAGGAAAGACATCGTATTAAGTAGTAATTTGTACGCCGTGTTTCTGTCCTATCAATTATTTTTTGCAATTCAGTGCAGTAAACCTTTTTAATGTATCAAGGATTTGATATTTCAATTACAGGTGCGCACGATACTTGATATTGGTTGTGGGTTTGGTAGCTTTGGTGCTCATTTAATATCAATGAATGTAATGGTTATGTGCATTGCAACCTATGAGGCGACTGGCAGCCAAGTTCAGATGGCTCTCGAGAGAGGACTTCCTGCAATGCTTGGCAACTTTAATACAAAACAGCTTCCATATCCATCCTTGTCTTTTGACATGGTTCACTGTGCACAGTGTGGTATCTCTTGGAATGACAAAGGTAACTTGAGAATAATTTAAATGTGTCTTATAATTGTATGGGTATTTTGTAAAAGCCTAGATGCCTTTGGGTGAGTTAGAGACACTTGTTTAAGAGTATCACGATGAAGAGAGAAATAGGATGGGCATTGCTTTCTACACACGTGCTAAAACAATGTGAAGCACTTAGGAACCACAAACAACTAAATGTATGCATATTATTTTCTTGTATCATATGTGAGATTTTTTCAGTACTAGTATAGTTTAATTGACTTGATATTTTCTCTTGTTTTGTTGCTTCATGAATGATGGCAGGTGGGATGTTCCTTATTGAAGCTGACCGGTTACTAAGACCTGGAGGTTATTTTGTTTTAACCACTCCCACAGGCAAGCCAGTTGGAAGTTCACTGTCTACCAAGAGGATAAATATTTTGACACCATTGGAAGAGATGACCCAAAGATTATGTTGGAGTCTTTTGGCTCAGCAATATGAAACTTATATTTGGCAGAAAACTACAGATCCTCAGTGCTATTTGTCTCAGTGAGTGCCAAACTACTCATTTACCTCCTAAATAACCTTCGAGTTAATTTCCTGTTGCGTTGATTTTTGAACTTCAGTCTTCTCCATTCCATGTTATAATGTACAATTTGTTGATTGCACTTGCTGCTTTACTGTCGTTGTTGGTAATTGTTGTATAAAAATTTAGTAATGCTTCGATTGCTTTCTTCTTTTTAGCAAGCAGGAAGTGTTACCACTTTGTAAAGAAGGGCATGATACTCCATCATATTATCAACATCTGGTACCATGCTTAAGTAGTACTACCAGCAAGCGATGGATTCCAATCCAGAACAGGTCTTCTGGTTCCCATTTGAGTTCAGCTGAACTTGAAGTTCATGGAAAGTATTCTTCCATTATAGTTCTCTCTCTCTCTCTCTCTCTATATATATATATATATATTGTTTTTTGGCATGTAAATTTGTAGTTTATACCAAATTTGTTATCATGAAACAACTCCATCTTTGACTGAGAGCCATGGAACATATTTGTGTTAATAATGGAACCTTTTTATCTTCTGTTCTTTTCGTGTTATATTGATCTGTACAGTTGGCACTGGAACTTAGCCTGCACTTCATGCTGCTATTGATTCTTTTCCTGTGTCCATATCTGCAGGAGTTCGATCTGCAGACTACTCTGATGACTTACAAATTTGGCGATCGGCTTTGAAAAACTATTGGTCCTTACTAACGCCTTTAATTTTCTCTGACCATCCAAAGAGGCCTGGTGATGAAGATCCACTACCTCCATTTAACATGATTCGAAATGTGATGGACATGAATGCCCACTATGGGGGTCTAAATGCTGCATTTGTGGAGGAGAAGAAAACAGTTTGGGTCATGAACGTTGTGCCTGTTGATTCTCGCAATACGCTTCCGCTCATACTTGATCAAGGTTTTGCTGGTGTTCTGCATGATTGGTATGGGGGTCTAACTTTCAGTATTCATAAAAAATCTCTATTTAAAAGAGCAGATTGCGTACTTTCTGGTCCAGATGATTTATGCCAAGTTATGGAATTGAAAACATCTTGGTGTTTGTTATTTTGCACAACACTCACCTTTTTCTTAAAAGAACAAATATTCAACTTTTTATCGATGTTACATGTTGTGCTTATAGCTTTCAGTTATGGAAGCTCAATGTTAGTTCTTGCTTTTATAATTCTTTTACTTTGCATAATTTTGTGCTTATAGCTTTCAGTTATGGAAGCTCAATGTTAGTTCTTGCTTTATAATTCTTTTACTTTGCATTATTTAAAAAATTAAAATCGAGAAGCAATAAGTATCTGAATCATTACCATGCCAAAATAATAATAAACGGCATGATGTAACTGTTTCTCTGGTTCTTACTCCCACCCCGAAAATATACGGACACTTTGAATGAGATTTAATGTCCCGTCTGTTTGTAGGTGCGAACCTTTCCCTACTTATCCACGAACATACGATTTGCTCCATGCAAATGAGCTCCTCTCACAGCTGTCTTCAAGTAGGTGCGGCATGATCGAATTATTACTGGAGATGGATCGTATACTGCGCCCTGAGGTACTAGTCCTCCATACTTGGTCCACACAATCAAGCAGGTCCTTTTTTCCCCTTGTTGCAACTGCAAATATTGGATCATTTTGACTGTTGTTTTTCAGGGATGGGTTATCCTGCACGACAAAGTTGGACCGATAGAGAAGGCACGGATGCTTGCTACACAGATTCGTTGGGAGGCAAGGGTGATTGACATCCAGAATGGCAGTGACCAGCGACTCCTTGTTTGCCAGAAACCTTTCGTGAAAAAATGACCGATTTGTTGTGTGGGATCTCACAACGGGAATGTGTACAGTTGTTTTGCTATGGTAATTCCTCTATGCCTGCTGAAATATTTGCCATGAGATCTGCAGTTTCTGTTCTCATGTTTTTGTTGGCATTTTAGTAAGACTCCAAAACCCAAGATTTAAATGATTAAAACACAAACACTAGATGGTTGCAAACACTGTTTTAGTTGTTTAAGGCTAGCTGAAGCAGATTCCTTCCTGATATATAGTTTATTTTCAGCAATGGAAGCCACAGTAAGAAAAAGAATGTAGTAGCTCTTTCTCCATTGTCTGTGTTCTTCATTGTTGCTAATAGGTACTCAAGTCTAGGAATTTGATTCAGCAATTTTGCTCTTTTTTCTCACTAGATGCTAAGATTTACTCCAAAAGCAAGTATTGTTTGTTTCTCAAATGAGATAAGAAATGGTTTCTTCAGAAACGAAGCTGAATTTGTTTTATTGGTTGGTTATCACAGGGTAATAGGGAGTTCATATAATCATGATGAGCCTGATGGATCCAATCCGACGATGTCCATGACTAGAAATTGAGGCACGTGTGGAATCTTTAGATTTTGAGATTTTTCGCAGAAATAGCTGCAATTCATTTTTGCCACAGTCTATTCTTAGAAATTCATTTATCCCCCTCTCCTCACCCCCCCTTCTGGCTTTAATCCTTAAAATATCTTCATTATTTTGATACTGAGAGACCATGTTATTTCTATTGAACCATGATTTTCTTTTTCCTTTTTCTTTTGGGAAAGAATGTCAAATTGCCACGAAATTTAAGGGCAATTTTCTCTTCCTCTCAACCAAAAACTGTGGTAACTGGTAAAGATGTCAACATTGTTCCTGATTGTCCTTTTTTTTCCTTTTTTTCCCTTTCATAAGTTGAATGTTTGAAAATAGGAAAAAACAATATTCATTATATGAATGAGAATATCAAATTTCATACTATGGATGCAATATGAAGTGTTCAAGACATGAATTCATGCTTTGTTGGACAAAATATTACAACATGCCTACATGAATGTGCATTTCAAATTCTCCTGCCAACATGAGCATAGCGATTAAGGTATCTATTTTTTCTTAAGTTCGGAGGTTCAAAAATTCTCCCTCTTACATTTATTGTATTTAAGAGAAAAGATAAGTTTTCACCCTAATTAGAAGTATGATTTATTTACTAAGTTAAAAATGTTGTTTGAATGTAATATTAAAGAAGAAGAAAAAAGTGTACTTTGTAATTTGAGTTGGTTAAATGGATGAACATAAACACTTTGATTTAATTTGTAAGCAATGAGGTGCCAAAGATGGTAGATTTCTTTTCTCATAGTTTTCTAGAAATATATAATCATAAAGTTAAATTATAAATATAATTCATAAATTTTAATGTTGGATCTAGTTTGTAAAATTAAAATTTTTTTATCATGTCCCCCTTCTTTCTCTAAAGGTTAGAGGTTGAATTTTTCGGAGAAAAAAATAGAGGTGATTTTATACCTGATCCCTATTTATAACCGTTATATTTCCTCATTTTAGGAAAAAGAAAGAAATTTCAAATAATACTTTTTTTTAGTACCATTTCAAACAATACTTTGAACAACTATATAAATATATTTTGTATGAATTATTGACCGTACAATATTTTCCTTTAAAAAGATAAAACAGTGCACAGCAAATTTGGGATATGAAAATCTTTGCCATTATTGGATACAGCAAACGCATATTCAAGTGTGTCGATGATATGACAAATAATTTAAAAGAGAATGCCAGAAAAATTGGAGATGCAGGGTATYGAACCCTGTACCTCTCGCATGCAAAGCGAGCGCTCTACCATTTGAGCTACATCCCCTTTGAAAATTGAAAGGCATATTGGTTGTATATATTCTATTGTAAGTTACGTACTGAATTCCCACTTTCCTTTAACAATATTTTTTTTTAGTACATTCCTTTAACGATCTTAATAATTAATCAATTTACAAATCTCATTTATATCGTTTTCATCTGAGGTTCTTAAGTACTCCTGGCACTTTTTTTTCTGTATTTTTTTACTGACTTTAATTTAGCTCAGTTAATTAAGACATCTAATTTTAAAAATGAGTTCGAATCTCCATTTACGTTTATTACCTTAAAATATAAAATATGAATTTTTTGATCATATATTACATTTTGTATTTGTGATATAATATTAAAAAATATATATAAGATTTTTATAATGATTTTTTTGAATAATCATTTTAAAGTCAGTTATCTTAAAAGTGATTGATTAGGAATCATTCGTGTGGGCCTTGGTCTTGACTTACCTCACACCAAGTTTATAAACTTAATACTGAGTTAATGCTTATAAACCAACTTCCCAAAGGTTATTCTTCCGATGTGGGACAACAAAAAGTTTTAATATTTGTCATTCCCAACATATCAAACACACCAAAATTTGATCCTATCTAACCTATCCTTTTTTACCTTTTTTTTTTCCTTCAAATTTTTGTTATATATTAGGAAAATAAAGAGAATATATAATTTTGAAAATTAAGATTGAAAAAGAGAGGGAAAAAAAAAGAAAAAAGAAAAAAATGGTATCGCCGAAAGCAGATATATCACATCCAGGCACGAAAGAGACGAGAGAGACCGTCCAATCGGATCGCCCGATTTGAACAAATCCAACTAACACGACGTCGTATAACACCCCACCAGCACACAACAGCCAAACACGATTTGCGCGCTTTTCACTTTGAGAAATTCCCCTTATACCCCTACACGGACGGCCCAGATCCGATCTTGCCCCTCCCCCGCGTCATTCGTCAACCTCTCCCCTATTTTTATATTCCTCTAAATTGCGATCAATCTCTCTTCCTTTTCACATTCTTCTTCTTCTTCTTCCGCCCGCGTTTCTCAGTTCTCCATTTCTCTGTAGCTCCGGTGAACCCTACGATGTCCTCCGCCGAGAAGGAAAGAGAGACCCAGGTCTACATGGCCAAGCTCGCCGAACAGGCCGAACGCTACGACGGTACGTACGCCTTCCCTTCTTCCTTCTTCATCCTGCCATTTCGGTTTCGATCTCAACTTCCTCTGCATTCTACTTTTGAACTCAAAATGTCGCTTGATTTCTGCGAAATGCCGTCGTGTATGTGTGAAATAGTCTGCTTCCGTTATCGCGATTAGATTGCGTTACTACTCCTTACTTTCTTAGATTGGATGCACGTGTGATTTATCCGTAATTAGAGATTGATATGAGAATTCCTGTTGTTGATTATAGGATAGGAATAAGGTAGGAACTGAATTATTGAGTGTTTCGGATTATATGGACGGATGGCGTTTATGAATGTGAATGGCTTATCGTTGTTAGCTGTCTCACTTTCCAATTTATTGGTTGTTTTTTAGCTTGAATTTGGAATGGAGTTCGTATTTTTCATGTCCAGGTCTTAAATATTTCACATCACCATGTAAGCGGTGTCTTGTAATTCAAATGTAATATAAGTCCACCGTTTCATCCGATGATGAAGGAAGCTGTTCATATTTTATCAATTCTTGAAAATATACGGTGCGATAAAGTTTTATGTATTTTTTTGTATTCTAATGTCACAGAAATGGTGGAGTGTATGAAGAGGGTTGCTAAACTAGATGTTGAGCTAACCGTCGAGGAAAGAAACTTGCTTTCTGTGGGATACAAAAATGTTATAGGTGCTAGGCGAGCCTCTTGGCGCATCATGTCTTCGATTGAACAGAAGGAAGAGTCCAAAAGCAATGAGAATAACGTTAAACTTATTAAGGGTTACCGTCAGAAGGTGGAGGAGGAGCTTTCCAAGATCTGCATCGATATTCTGAGTATTATTGACAAGCATCTCATCCCATCTTCAACCTCTTCAGAAGCATCAGTTTTCTATTATAAGATGTGAGTTCTATGCGAGTCATTCATTTCAACCAATATTTTTTCTGCTTAATGACCGTTTGAGATGAGATCTCTAATAATACATTATGGCATGGATGATTCTAGGAAAGGTGATTATTATCGATATCTTGCCGAGTTCAAAACAGATCAAGATAGAAAGGAGGCAGCTGATCAGTCATTGAAGGGATACGAGGCATGTTTATTTCTATAACTTTCATTTACAAGAATTGATTGATTTGATTTTTAGTCGTCAACTATCTTACTCGATGTGCTCTTTTCCGAATTCATGATAGACTGCTTCAAGTACTGCAAATACTGAACTCCCATCAACCCACCCGATCCGTCTTGGCCTTGCTCTCAACTTTTCTGTCTTCTACTATGAGATTATGAACTCTCCTGAAAGGTAAAAGTAGCTTTTTTCTTGAATTAAGTCCATGCCAATGACTAGTTGACTAACTTATTCCAATTCTTTCAGGGCTTGCCACTTGGCTAAACAAGCTTTTGACGAGGCAATTGCAGAGTTAGATACGTTGAGTGAGGAATCATACAAGGACAGTACCCTCATAATGCAGTTGCTGAGAGACAATCTCACTCTCTGGACATCTGATTTACCAGAAGATGGAGGTATTTTTTAGCTGAGTCTAGATATAAACCAGTTTTTGTGCTTGCTGGAAAACACATGGTTTACACAATCCCCTGCCCACTAGTGCTTGTTAATCATCAAATGCTGGAATTATGCTCCCATTTAGATGAAATATGCTAATTTTATGCTTGACTTACTTTGTAATGCTTTTATGTAGGTGAAGAGAACTTCAAAGGTGAAGATTCCAAACCCGCCGCACCAGCCCCCGAGGTAAAATGAGATAGCCCCCTCACGCAGCGATCGGACGGGACATCACCTTTACTCACCATGATGGACTATGGACCCAAACAATGGTGGCTTTCGATTATATTAGCTACTTCTTGATTCAACCAAAACCAGAGAGATTAATTAGAATCGATTTATTGAAATCTTTGTTTCCCCAGTTTTAGTTTCACGGCATTGGGTTGAACTTTTAAAGTATTAATTTGTCATTTCCTCGTTCGTCCCCTCCCCCCCTCTTTTCTTTCTTTGTGGGAATTTTCAAGTGTAAACTACGTTGATCGAATTTGGGAAAAAATGGATGGTTTAGATTTTTATGGCATTGATGGAGTGCTGTGCTAGACACCTCTTTACGATGTCAAATGCTTGCACATGGGCTTTGATTGTAGGGTGCCATTATTGTCTGTAATGTAATTTAGTACATCTATCTCAAATAATGCGTTAGGCTATTATTGGGAGAGGACAATTTGCTGTTAAAGTCATAAACTTGAGATGCTTTCTTCAAGTTCAATTTGCTGGTGGCAGTAGCTAAGGCTCGATTATTTTCTTGACAGCTAGCTCAGAGACTGGGTTTCATTGGTGCAAATTAGCATAATAATAGCCAACCACAAATATGGAAGTATTGATAAATTGAAAATTTATTAACTAGTTAGTACCATAAAGAAAAAGCAACTTCTATTAACTAGTCGGGCCATAAAGAAAAAGCAACGATTATTTCCTCTGAGAGGCTTTTATAAGCTTACAGTGTAAATGCTCCTTTGACCGTTTTTTATGCTATAATTTTTTTTGGTTACTTGGCATAAATGTTCTCCTGCTTCTTTACTATAGCTTTTCTTCTCTCATATCCAATTGGAGAAGTTTTTTTGTAACTCTCTAAGAAGGGATTTTTCTAAAAAAAAAGTTTACCGGGAATATTTATACAAAAATCTATGAAACTCGTTGACATTATCTGTTCTAATAAAATAAAACACATTTCTCTCCGATCAAAATGTTGTGAGTTTAAAATCCCACTTTTGCATGTTGTATTAAAAAAAAAAAAGTGTAGGAGTCCTTGAGTAGAGGTGGTTAAAGATTCTTCTTTGTTTTCCGACTCTGTAAGCTAATTTGAATACTAAAACCCCAGTGGGGGGCTCACAAGAGTTTACGGCCCTTCTAGGTATAGGCAAGAGAAAGGCCAAGTGAAACAAGTTGATGGGAAGTTTACATGCTTCATGAAAATACCACGTGTTGAAAATTGGATGGATTCATTATTTTACTTTTCATGGCTTAGAGATGTTTTATAAGCCCAGAGTTCTGCTCTACCCTTTGGTTTGTTGTGTCTGATCGGTAGCCTATTTTGTCAAATATGTGTGGTTTGAGAGTGGACCTTCCTCTTGGAGGGATTAGTCAGGTGGAAGGTGTCTGTGAGGGAAGGGTTCAAGTTTATGATATTGAATAATATCAAACCTAAGCTCCAAGAGTGAAATGGGAACATCTTTCGTTCCTAGACGACCGGGAATGTGAAGGAAGGCTCTCCTTTGTTGATACTTGATAGAAAAAAAGATTGGGTGTGAAGCGTGAGTTTCTATGAAACAAAAAACTTTATTGAGAAAAAAAATTAAGGAAAAGCCAAAGGAGCCAAACAACTAGCTATACAAAAAATGGCTCCGATCCAAAGTAATAAGACCTAACGGATAAGAGTGTGAAGTGTGAGTTGGAGCTTCTGTTGCAAAGCAAGGAGGTTAGTTGATGCCAAAAGTAGAAATTGAAATGGGCCAAGAGCTTGTAATATTGCCTTTTTCTATAGGATAATGTAGGGGAAAGTCTCTAATTTTTCTCTTTGAACGCTCCAACTAGGGAGCCAGGTCTGATTATCTTCATCGGCAACTTATAACAGGGTTGAGTAAGGAGTGGTTTTGAGGGATACCTGAAAGGTGCAATCAACAGGGTTCCGTTTAGTCTCGTTGGGGATAAGAGTTTTCGTTGCCGTTCTTATCAAAGTAATTGGGAGGTTGTGAAAGGATTAGCCATTTAAAGCCTTCTAAGGATTACTTGAGAGGAGTGCCATTGATTCATGAATTAATAAAACCTTTATTTGCCTTCTAGCCTTCTCCCAAAGAAGTCTGAGGTAGCCCGTGAGAAGGATTTTAGGTAAATTAGTTTGTAGCTGACCTCTATATGACTCTTTCTAAAACGTTAACCGAGAGATTTAGGCAGTGGTTCCTTTATAGTGTCCCATTGCCAAGGAGCTCTGTTGCACGGAGACAAATTGTCGATAAAATACTGATTGTTAACCATGATCTTGAGGACAATCAACTTCATAAACAAGGTGAGTTATCTGCAAAATTGATTTTTTGAGAAAGTAAAGATCATATAGGACTAGGAGTTACTTGACAAGATCCTTTGGGGAAAATGGCATCCTTGTACATGTAATTGTTCGAGATTAGTTGACTTATTTTCCTTGTCAATTGTAAATCGAGGGGTTAAATCCTCAGTCCTCGCTACCAAATGGAATTAGGTTATGGATACTCTCAGCAGAAAGTTTCAGAGGAAGTGAAAACTACGATAAGTTATTATGAAGGCTTTAGGATAAGTAAGGATTAGGTGCATCTTACTCTTTAGACCTTAAAACTCTGGGTATGCAGTTGCCAAACTGCTTGTAAATTATCGGGTTCCTCCCTTGATCATAAACTGAAAAGCCTTTCCTTTTGGGATTTAGTCTAGGAAAAGATACAGAAGACCTTCTAAAGGTTAATCAATGTTTAGGATTCCTTTTTTTTTTAATCCCTACATTGAAGGCTAGAAAGATTGAGAGTCTAATGGGAGACTTTTTAAGAGAGGATTTTGAGGAAGGTAGGTCTCATCGGGTGGATTGAAGTGACATTTCGTAAGGTACAAACCGAGTGGATCTTTATGTTGGAAACCTGGTTGAAAAGAATAGTTCCCTCTAGCTAAGTGGCTCTGCTATTTACTTTGTAGCAAGTCTCCATGGCATAAGGCAATTGTGAGTGTATACACAGGTTAAAAGCTTACTAGTGGAACTCCAATGTTGTTATTACTAATACTCCAAGAAATTCACGGGGAAGTATCTTCAATAATCAAATTTGGTCAAATAGCTCGTCTCTTTCTCTGTGGGATGGGACTCGTGTTCGGTTACAGGAGAATCATTGGACTAAAAGTTGTCCTTTGCCTACTTACTTTTCTACGCATTTATTATTTGTCTGCATGCACTAATGCACCCATTGGTGCTTTGTTCTCCTCTCGTTTGAGTTCCTTCGTTCTCTTAATGATGGGGAGTTCTATGAGGCAGCCTCCTTGATGGATATACTTCCTGGTTCACTTTATAGTCACGAAAGAAGTGGTTGTCACAATTGAACTCTTATCCTTCTAGGGTTTTCCCTCCAATTCTCTATTGAATTACAGGAAATAAAATGATTTACTTGACATATGAAAGTGTAGGTGGTACATATTGATAAATCTATCTCGTGCTAGACAGACTTCAGGCAGCATCAGCACAAAAACGAAAGAAATGTCAACTCCTAAATTGGAAAGCATGTTAATAGAAGTATGGCATGTCAGAAAGAGTAAAGCTAGCATCAGCATGAATACAAAAAATGGTTAGCTCAATTGAGTATAATTGCCTCGTGTATGGACACTAAAGTATTCATTCTTGTAAAGGGAAATAATATTGAATTATACTAACCAGCAAAAGCTTCTATATTGACATTTACAGAACAAAAAGGGGAAGAACGTAGATAAAAATTAATAAAACTACTGTATACCAGGTAGCGTTAAGGTACTAATCCATTTGAATAATCTCTTAAGATTCTTCTTTGACAAAAAAGGTTTGTGGTAAGCAAAAATCTTCCTCGTGATTCAGAATTTCCATCTCCTCCTCATCTGGCTTCTGAAATACAGTGTGATGGTAAGAAAAGCAATATTAGCACATATATCCCATCAGTTATCAAAAGGACAACCAAAAAATAGTGGATTAAAAAAAATTACTCACCCCTCGTTATTAGTTCTAACTCTTCAAAAAATCAAATTTTAATATGTAAATGTGATAAAGTTCAAGACATATTTTCTAATCAAGCTGGAATCGACATCTTCTTCAAAAGAAAGTGAATATAATGTATATCAGGTCAGAGCTCTACTTATGATGTTCCCAAACATGTCACAAATTCATTGCCTTCCAGAATAAATATGATAACTAGGAACTAGTAAATTGTTCTTTCAAAAATAGTGAATGTAGAAAAAGTGAATTTTCTCACTTATATATATTTATGCTATTTAGTTTATCCTCCTTTTCAGATAAAATGAAGCAAACAGCCGGACAAAACCAAGAGGAAAAAAAAGAGGAGGCATTAGTGATTCTTTTTACCAGCATTTCCAAGTTATAGAAACGATCCAACAACTGTAGAACCTCATCAGAAGAGAACTGCCGATCAAAGCTGTGACAAGAAGATAGTAAACTAATAGAGTACAAAAAAGAGACTATAGAAGCCACCGTAATTTATAGTCAAAGCTAAGTAAAAGAAACTAAAGAAGGTGGTACATGGAGCAGAGGAAACCTTCTTCGAAGAAATTCCATCAACCCAAAGAGGACAAAATGACGATGTATGCCTGTATGAAAAAGAATGAAACTAAAAATTGTTAGAGCTCAAGCTGTATCAAATTAGACACTTGCATCATCTTGGGCCAGCATATAAAAGGCATTTCGAAAAATATAAAATACAACTTCTTTATAGTTCTTTGACAGTAGGCTGGTATATAGAAGGGGAAAAAAAGCACCCATACACGAGATGCAGTCATCTGGAATTCTTCGCAAGTCTAAGACTGAGTATCAGAGAAGGATGAGAATTGACTGCTTAAATTCTCCATAGTGGCATAAGATTACAAAAATTTTATCGTTTTTAGCATATTCACTTCATAAATATTTCCTCCCTTTTCTTAACCGGTAGAAGCCTTAGTTAGGTGAATAACAGAATGACATTCCCAAATTTATTTTTCGCTCAGTACTCTCTTCCAGCTATTCCTCGTAGCCATAAGAAATGTCTGCACCATTCGTAATTTCAGGTCCTCCATAACACTAATCATCAAAAAAACGCAAAATGATAATAATACTAATAAATTCGACCATTACCACTGAATACAGAAATAGTAAATAGGTTAACTTCTCACTCATTGATTAAAATTAAGGATTCAGCGAGATGATGGTGAGGATAAACAGACTCGAAAACCGATGAAGTACTCACGTCTTGATATTAGAGTCAATTAGAAACCAGATAGAATAGTCAATGCAAACTTGCCTTGTAGTTTGATTGGTGGATAAATTTCAAGAGCTTCCAACAATTTTACTTCCAATTCAACCTGTGGTTGCTCCTAACCACAACATACAAAAGAAAAAAGAACAAAATCAAACTCCTACGATTACAAAACAATGTCTGAAAAGAGGAAGAGAGAGAGATACCTTGGGAAGAGATGAAGCGGAGGACGGTGGAGCTTTGCATGGAGAGTGTACAGACATGCCGTCTTGCTCTTCCTCTCTCCCTTTGCCGCCGCTTTCCATGTATATAAAATATCAATCGGGAAATATGCTGTGTGTCGAAGAGCAATGGTTTTGCGAGAGTTTTTAGTTTCTTCTGTTTCTTCTTCTTCTTTTTTTCTTTTTCCCTTTTTCTTTTTTTTCTTCTTTTTCCCTCCAGATTGAACCGAATTTTGTAATTAAAAATTTTCCCGTGATTTCTGGGTTAGGGTTTTGGCTGTTTGATCCGCGGGAACGGGAACCTCGACGATGAAACTTGTTTGCGGTTTGTTTCTTCAGATACTTTGGGCCGGCCCAACATGCTCCACGTTCATTTTGAAGATCGTGGGCTTCTTCTTTAGGGTTTCGGCCCATTGATTTCTTGCATAATTTACCAAGTGTACTCCTCCCCCTTGAAATCCGAGATTCAAAACATCCACAAACTATATATATAAAAAAAATAATTTCAAATTTTTGAAATATGAGTGAAGTGGCCATGTGATCATTTTCAATTAATAAATGACCATTATTTTGGCTTGCGTTATCTATGATTTTATCATTTATCATGGATAATTGGTTTACTATAATTAATTATTGGATGGTATAATTCTAAGTACTCAATTATTTTTAAATTCGGTACTAATTGATGCATTGGATTTAATTAAAAGTTATAAATGCAGCTTTTTGTCATTTGATGACCATTTCAAGAGAAGGCTTAACATCCTTCATTCGATGGAGGGATTATTGGGAGCACAAACCATGTTCCAACTCGTTGCGAAAGAGATTTTTTTTTTAATATAATATGTGAGAGTAGAGATTTAAACCGTATAACATTTTGGTCTTTAATCACTTGAAATATGCTCAAGTTAATTGAATTGGAGAGCTTATGGATTTTTAAGTAGAATACAACATATTTTCTCACGGTAAAAACTCAACAGCTCATAGACTAGCTAAAGGATGTTATCTCTCGGATTGTTATGTCGTATTCTCTAACCCTTTCACAACTTTTGTCTTTAATTGGAGGAGGGAAGTTAAAAACTTGTGTATGAACTAAATTTTGTTTCAAAGTACTTAAATCGTAAATAAATACTTTTAACTATTTGAACTATATTCAATTAACCTTATTCATGATCTAATTGAATATAGTTCAATTGATGAGGACATAAACAATAGTTTTTATAGATTGTAAGTTTAAAATTTCACTCCTTTTTAAGTTGTAATTTATCGATACAACCGTTTTGTGCATCATAGTTTGACATTTGACATCATGGACAACTTTTTTATTTTCTAATCATTAGAGCAGTGAGTGATATGATCTAAATATGTCAAGAATATCATAGTTCAACAATAATTGACATATATCTCAAATCAAAGGTTTTGAATTCGATCACAACTCCTGTTACGAGAAAAATATGACCTAAATATTGAATTAAACTAATCATAATAACTTATTAAATAACTTGCCTGACAATTAGCAACAGTTTGGACCACACCTTGCGTCTTCATATATATTCGTCACCCCTCTTTATTTAACTATTTATGAGAAAGCAACAATCCTAATATCAAAATTTAAAAACAGTTTGAGAAAATAATTAATTTTTTTGACCAACTTACACTGCGCATGCTTTTTTTCACTGCCAAATAGGCATAGTTTATAGTAAAAATATTTACTACTATAAGAAATTCAAATTTGTATGTCCCACACATTTCTTTTTTAGTACAGTAAATTAGAGTTAGAAAGTTTTGAACTTCTAATCTCAAGAGAATAAATAAATGTCAATTACTGTTAACCTATTTATGTTGAATAATATATCTCACACCTATCGTAGTAGGAAAAGACTTCAAATTTCATGCATCCCATTTCAATTATAGTTTTCTTTTTATTTTATGTTATTTTTCAATTACACGTGGAGGAAAGATTTGTACCCGTTGATATTTAAGAAATTAAATAATAAATAATATATTGACCATTTTTTTTAAATGGCTGAAGTATACTTATGTCACCTTTTACTTTTATAATATAAATTAACAGTTTTTTATAATACAAAGTTTGGTCTCATGTCATCTTCTTGAAAGAGTATAAAATTTCCAATTATTGATCTAAGAATATTCTTTTCGCAATATGTATAATTAATCTTAAAAGCTAAAAAAAAAAGGATCTCTTAATTGCGCTCGGGCTCGTGTCTCGAGCGAGCCCTATGTTCCTACTCTTACTAAAATATTCATCTCTCCTATCAAAATAATAATTTAAAAAGATATAAAAAACGAAATCTTAGATAATAGGGATGCCAACTAGACCGACAAACTAAAAGGTAAGGGTGGTGGTAGATCACAAGCTCGATCAACCCTTGAGTACAAAATCAAATCTCAAAACATAGATAAAAAAAAATTAAACATTCTAGATTTAATTTAGTATTATTATTTTTTTAAGGTAAAGATTCAAACTTCCAACTTTTAGACACACCAGACACGTGCTTCTTAATTTACACAGTACGAGTTGTAGATATAAAAGGTAAAGGAAAATAATATACTTATCTTGGAAAAGGGAAAATTTGATGGTCGTGGTGCATGAATTTGGCAATGTTTGATTATTTATGTTCTTACTTTCCAAAGAGAGATTCTTTCGTTAAGAACCACGAGCCTGTAATGGAAGCAAAAAGTCAAATGTTTCAGTTTAGAGGGAAACGGAAATCCAATCACATCTCTCCTCTGAACGAAGTTCTGAAGAATAAAGGAATATAAAACTTCCATCGGATCTTCATCTCCTTTCCCAGACTCTCAATTCCTCTTTCACAGAATTTCTCTCTTTGGATTATGCATTTCATTTTCAGTTCACAGTCACTCAGTAGAATCCAACACAACCCTTTCAACTCGCGCCTCTGTTTTCTTCAACAATCGAACTGAACTTCCGATTCACCGTTTTTCGTTGATTTCCCCTGTTTTTGGGCCTTGTATTATAGTCTTCTCTGGCTTGATTTTTGTTTGGGTTATGCGATGGCTTTGATGACGAACGTGATTCACTCTCCAATCTGTACCCATCGGTTGTCTTCCCTTCGCGTCCCCCCGAAAAGAACTTTTCCCGCCAATTTTGTCGCCCCCAAATCTCGATCACTTGCTTCTAAAGCTTTGAACTCGGCGGTTTCGCCGTCGGCAGAATTATCTGGCAGGGCTATCGGGTTCTTAAGCTGTCGACAACCGCTAAAGTCGCGAGGTGTTGTTCATCGACCGGTGGTGAGGGCCGCTGCAGCTGATGCTGACGGAACACGCGACGGGTTCGATACCTATGATCTTTATCTTTTTCTTAGTCATATTTTAGTTCATAGTTTCTGGCTGTAAACTTCGATGCATTCAACTGATTATGTCAATTTTTGAATTTAAATTTTTCTTTCATCAGTATGCACTCAAATAAGTTCTGGAATTTTTTTTATTCTCGATCAGGCGAGTTGTTTTCTTTTCCTTCTTGGAGATTGTAGACTAGGTGTAGGCATTTTTGGTTGTTACAAGAATTTTCTTTTATGGGTATTGATTCTTTGTAGTTCTAAACTGAATTTGGCCGTTTTGATCATGAATTTGGACTTTCCTTGGATACTTGACTGGAGGGCTGGGTTTGGCTTTTTGGGAGTTCAGATTGAGAAGTTCCTATAGCTAATTTTTTTGGTGCTCGGTTGTCTAGAATTGGATAATTTCCTAATCAATTTTTGGATAAATTTAGAACATAGTTAATTTCAGAGAGCTAGTTACAAGGAAAGTGCAGAATGTTTCTCCCTACAATTTATTTAACAAATCACTTGTCACTCAATCCTTCTTCTCTTTTTCCCCATTTGTTATTTAAAATTTTAAGTTGATGCAATTATCTTCAAAGTCAGGTTGACTAGCCCTTCGAAGAGCTTTGCTGCAAGATTTCCAGCACTCGTTACTGGTTTCTACTTCTTTATGTGGTATGCAGTTCCTTTCCCTTTCTGCCTTCAGAACCCAACTGATTCATGTCATTTCGTTGGTGTTTTATCTTGTTTATAAACCGCTGATTCTTAATCTCTCTTTACTTGGGACAATACTTTCTTAGATGGCCAAGTTAAGAGACATAAGAAAGAAGAACCATCTTCTTGTTTTATCAGTCTTTTTCAATGAAGTATATTTAATTTCGATTCAAAGATGTCAATTATTTATCTTTCACGGCAGGTACTTTTTAAATGTTATTTTCAACATACTCAACAAAAGGGTCTACAATTATTTCCCATATCCATAGTAAGTTACTTCTTTCATTACTTTGTGTTTTATCTCTCTGGCATTTGCTTCTGAGGACTGTGTTTTGTTTGCTTGACTGCATCAATTTTTCTTCTTCATGAGCTCTCATGAAGACTTGCGCCTCTTTATGAGTTTTTCGTGTCCCTATTCTGCAGTTTTGTCTCTGTCATACATCTTCTTGTTGGTGTTGGATATTGTCTCATTTCTTGGGCTGTTGGTCTGCCAAAACGTGCTGTAAGTTCCTAAATTCGGTGTTTCAGTTCTCTACTATGTAGGTAGAGAATTAGAAATTATAATGTAGTTTTCTCTAATAAAGTTCTCCTTCTTGCTAGCCAATGGATAAGGAGCTCTTGCTATTATTAACTCCAGTTTCGCTATGTCATGCTCTTGGACATGTGATGTCAAATGTATCATTTGCAGCTGTTGCTGTGTCCTTCACTCACACCATTAAAGGTACAGAACCCTTCACTTACAATTCCTTAGAAACTGCTATTAATGCTTGGAACATTCTCAGTTATTTTGCTTAAAACAGACGATATGGAGATGACAATTATCATAGATTTCTTTATAGAATTTCATTGCTGCAGAACTATACCATTGAAAAAGAGTTGTACCTCAATATCTTAGTTAATGATATGTATTATTCCACGCTTTTTCGTTTTCGCACTGGAATACAGGCAACAGAAGAAAATCTTTCTGTGACTAGTAGATTAGGATTTTCACTGAAGTTTGAAAACCAACAAGTTCCTAATATTCCTTTCACACTTTTTTCCTAGCTCTGGAGCCATTCTTTAACGCTGCTGCTTCCCAATTTGTTTTGGGGCACCAAATTCCCATCAGCTTGTGGCTTTCTCTGGCACCTGTTGTTTTAGGTAACTCAATAACATCTTGCCTTCATCTACACTTGATTTGGTTTGTACTTAACTTCTCTCGGTAAGTTTTTTTTCTTTCTAAATTCAATAATATTTGCATTAGGTGTGTCAATGGCATCGCTAACGGAACTTTCCTTCAATTGGACTGGCTTTATTAGTGCAATGATTTCAAACATTGCCTTTACCTATAGAAGCATCTACTCCAAGAAGGCAATGGTAACAACTGAAAATCTTTACTTGCGGTTTTACTGTTTTCTTCTTTCATTTGTTTGAAGTAACTTTTTCTTTAACAGACTGGAATGGACAGTACAAACGTGTATGCATACACCTCGATAATCGCTCTTTTGTTTTGCATCCCTCCTGCAGTAATGGTAAGTGAAGTTGTCCATAAAGCCGTTTGCTTCATTAGTTGCTTTCATAAATAACATTGCACCCTTGAGCTGGCTTTCAGATTGAGGGACCACAGTTGCTGCAGCACGGCTTTAAGGATGCCATTGCCAAAGTGGGCCTACAAAAATTCCTGTCTGATCTTTTCTGGATTGGCATGTTTTATCATCTCTACAATCAGGTAGTCTGTCTATCAACATGATTTCTTTAAGGTTGTCTTTGGAGTTTGGACAAAGACAACCACCCCCGGTTGTTGTGTCCATTCTTCCAACTGGTTTTATCATGAATTACTTTACTCGGCTGGTAATGACGGGAACCAATTCGTAATTTGTTCTGCTAAGGTTTAATATAAACCTCATTTGTGATTCTCAGAAGATCATTCTCTACCAAATGCTGTCATCTGAGGCATTTGATTATAATGATGGATGTTTGGATGAACACATGATGTTTGTTATTTTATTTGACTTGATCCTACTTGTTCCTCAAATTGTTTCCGTTGATTTTTAACCTCTTCACTAACATCTGAGCTTACTCTGCAGCTTGCTGCTAATACTCTGGAACGTGTTGCACCTCTAACTCATGCTGTAGGAAATGTATTGAAGCGAGTTTTTGTGATCGGGTTCTCTATTGTGGTTTTCGGTATGTTTTCTGTTAATAATCTGCGTAAATAACTGTTACTAGAATGCATTAGTTACATATAAATGTAATAGTTATTACATTCGCTACTAGTCTTTAGAAAGATATGATTTTCAACAAGAAGTTTCTTTGTTTCTTACCTTTCCAACTACAGATGGATGATTCAAACTTTTGCAGGCAATACGATTTCAACACAAACCGGAATCGGTACTGCTATAGCGATTGCCGGTGTCGCCATCTACTCCTTGATTAAAGCAAACTTGGAGGAACAAAAACGGGTTAGATTTATGCTCTTTCCAGTAATCTCCAACTGCTTTAAAAACTCATATTTTTCAGCTATTTGAATGGCATCACACATGAAATGATAGGGAAAGAAGAAGATTAACCAAACTCTTCTTCTAGCTTTCATTCTCCATTTTCTAGTACTACTATACACAAAGCTTATAATTTTTTCCATGATTTTAGAGGGCTGCAAAAATTCCAGCATCATAGAAGTTTGATGCGATCGACCGTGGATAAATCTATACAGTTGAAGCTTGGGGGATTGACCTAAGTTTCAGAAGTTGACACAATTGCTTGATCACTAACCTTAAGAGTCTTCTGTACATCTAGAGAATAAAAGACTTTTAGAGGATAGAAAAAGAGAGGAGCTATGAACTTTTTTTAGTAGGAACAAGTGGGATGAGAAATTCGAACTCGTGACCTCTGAGTCATAAACGAGTTTCAATTACGGCTAAGCTAAACTTATGTTAGCAAATAACTATGAACTTAAACCACTTGAAAAAATTTATCCAAGTTTCATTGACGTTAAATGACATTTGTTTTAGCCCTACTTAGAAGAGCATCTCCAAGTGTAATTTGCTGGATGATGCTCTTACAACTTAACATATGACTTCAGGAATAATACATCTTGCAATTCTTATGTCCTGAAACTCAAGCAAAATCTCAGCACATGCTTAAATGCCCAAGCACCAAATTCAGTCGTCTTATTAGCATGAATTCAACTAACTCGTCTAATGATCTCGATATGGATCAAGATCCGTTCATTCGACAAGAATTTGTTCCTTGAATGAAACTAGATCTTGTGTAATCGGGACGATACATTACATAAAGAAAAACAATCTCTATTTACGGATCACATTGTCAAACCGAATCCAATCCCGTGTCAGGAAAATCCCATCTTGTTTTGCTCTTGTACTGGATCAAATTTGCAGAATTCAAACCGACAAATATATAAAAGTTTGGGATTGAGTTCAATTTGGGATGTGCAGTAATGAAAAAGTATGTTGCCATTTCACTGGTCATTCACTTGGTTGTTTTATCTTTGACAAGCATACAGATAATTTTCACTGTTTTACAGCATGGTGTGGAATCTAATAATTGAGTGGACCCCAATTAATAAAGCAAAAAAAAAAAAAACCCCCTTTTTCTGGGAAAATTTCCTCTTCAAATAAATAACGTGTTAAGGTTTTTATAAAAAAAATTAAATGTTCAAATATTTAGAAATCAGAATAAAAAAAGATTGAATAATAAATTTGGTCTCTGTAATTTTCAATATTGTATTTTTTTTTCACTGTTGGTAGGTTTGTAAACTTTTAAAATTATGTCTATTTAATATTTAGTCCTTGAACTTTAGAAATATTTTAAAATTTGTATTTCGTATATGTTTGATGTTATGCAATCAAATGATTTAAACTACTTGAAATAAATACCCTACATAACCGGGAGCAGACGCAGTTTCGAAAGCTAATGAGTTTATTAATTTTGTTTTGAAATACATGAACTTTTATATTTTGAAAACTTTGAAATACATGAATTAGGATAGCTACAGCTTTAAAACTATTTGAAACTAAGTATATTGATCAAATAAATATTAACTGTGAACGTTTGAATAAAAATTTTAATTTAACTTAAAGTAAATATAAAAATTTGTGGATATAAAATAAAATTTAAAGATATACTTTATATTCTGGGGCCCGAAAAAGGCATGCAGCGAAGGGTCATGCATGGGACCATAGAAAATCACTTTAAAGGCGACGGCTTTTGTATCTATCACAAAACAATGGTTAAAAAGAGAGTTAAAACAAATAAATAAAACAAAATTAAAAATAAATAAAACAAGGTAAATTTGGAAAAAAAAAAAAAAGAGAGAGAAATCTTATTTTGTTCGGCTTTAAAAAATAAAACTTATTTTAGTCTACTGTTAAAATGAACCATTTTGATCCACTCATTTTTATTTTTGTAATATTTATTGAAATATAACCATAAATTTATATTAAATCATTTATATAGTGGGTAAATTTTGTGTTAAAATTTTATAAATAGAAATTAAATTAGTTTAAATGAATAGGAGTTGAAAATGAAATTATTCTAACTAAAATGAACATTTTAAAAATATATTAATTAAAATGAATCAAATAAAAAATACAATGACTAAAATAGTATTTAAACGAAGATATGAAAGTTTTGTGTGGTCCAATCTTTAAACTTTTCAATGCATTAAAGTTGCCAAACATCATTGAAAACAAAACGCTTTAAACTTTGATCAAAGTGACCCAAAAAGCAGCCATGGGAATTTAAAGAATGTTTCCCCTTTGCCTCTCAACAAATTTGTTTATTAAAACTGAAACTGTTCTTCCTTTATGTATGAATTTATTCTCTCATACTTGTTAATAATTGTAAGTCGACAAGAAAGCTACGTCTTAATCCAAATACGGCCTGTTTTGGAATCCAAAAGCTGCCCTTTCGTTACCCTTTTGTTGGAAGGATCCAATTCCAAATCATAAGTTGATAGTGAACTTTAGGAAAAAATAAATAAAAAGCTTTAGATGGTAACATTATATATGTTCTTTTCAATGCTTCTCTCACATGCTTTCTCTCTCATTAACAATGTTTTGGTTCAGAATTAAACTTTTTTCTAGTTAAATTATTTTGTCCACATTTTTGTAACATTTAGTTATCATCCGACTTATTTTAGAATATTACCTAGTCAAATATATCAGAAAAAGATATTTTGTTGATATGAGTATAGTTCAATTTGTCAAAGTATTACTTAATTATTTTAAAGTTAGAGATTAAAAAATAGTTCACATTTTGATATATTGAAAAAGGTTTTTTTTGGGCGTTATTGTTAAAACAACCTAGAAATGGTTGAACAAGCTTCATAAGTTGATATTTTTATTTTAATACTTTTCGTTAATGTATTTTCATTGCAATAATAATTTAGTCTATAAGTAAAAATTTTAGTCATTAAATTTTAGTATATGTAATAATCTAATTTCTATAGTGAAAACTTCATCAAAGTTAAATGTCGGTTTTTGTTATACAATGATTTAGTATTTGTATTAAATCTTAACAACAATTTTTCGAGTATGGATTAAATCGTTACAAATTTTAAACTAAAATAAATAAATAAATATATATATTAAAGTTAAAAAACTCAACTGTTACCAATTTAGTAGTATAAGACAATAATTAAGTTATTACAAATTAATCACGAGATAAATTGTTACCTCAAGGATAACATGTAAAAATATTTTTAACATGAATTTTATTTATTTATTTATTATCATTTCTTAAGTACAATTAGTGGACGTGGAGAATTGACTAAACTAAGTGGACTTGGTCAACGGTTATGAGTAAGGAGATAACTAATACTGTACAGTATACACTATGATAGATAAACACCGTTTTTCTAAACGCAAAACAATTACTCATTTTATGATACGTGTGCAGATAAAAAAACTAAACTTATTTTTTAACAATTGTTTGATACGTAAATAATTTAAAAGAAATAAGTTTTAAATTTTATTTGTTGGTATACCAAAACTTTTTTTTTTAAATTTTATTTTGTCTTTTTATCATGTAGCTACCTGTGGTTGCACTGCCCAATATGTTGCTGAGGCAATCTGAATGACTCAGATTTTCTCATCATTTTCAAGTAAAAATTATTAATGATTATAATTGAAAAGAGATTTTAATTGCCAATCACAGAAACTACATGGATGATTAAAATTATTAATCTTATTTTAAGTACAAAGAAAACCTTAACCTTTTCCGCATTTAACTTTCAAATTTTGAATAAACATTTTTAAAAAATCAATCCAAACCAGGAGAGGCAAAGACATTAGTAATTTTCTTTACCATTGTTTCACCCTCAATTTGTAATACATATTTAAAAATAAATAAACAAATCATTAAAGTTTTAGAAACTTTTGATGCAAAATTCCAATAGAGTTAGAGAGGTGACATGCAACTTGCAAGTGATTTACTCTCATGTGGACTAAGTCAACGATTTTAATCTTGCATCAGTGTGGTGCTTGGTGCTTGGTCTCATACACTCCAAAACTTAAGTTAATTTAATCTTAATTGATGTCGAGCCAAATTTAGTAAAATGTGTAGAAATCGAGTATCTTTAAAAAAGTAGTATTTTAACTTGAGAAGTGACTCTAYAGTGGTAGTGTCCATATTTGGTATTCAACAGATTTTTATCAATTGTCGGTAGATCAGAATTGATGTTCTGCTGGCTATACATGTTTAGTTACTCCTTCCTTGTGTGTCATCGGTGTCACATGTCTATGTTTGGTTTTACACCCAATAGAAACTATTTAAAAATGGGTTAAAAGAACTTAATTTGAAAAAGAAAAATGGTTATAGATTAGGCATGAACAATGCTTTATTTTCCCATTAATTTTAGAAGTAAAAAAATGGAATTGATAGAAAAACAGAAAAGTACAAGGACATCTCAATGAAGAAAGAGGGAGAGCGTAGGACCAAAGGCAGGCAATGGCAGCACCAAACCAACCCAACCCAACTTTAACCATCCAGTCGGGTTAAAGGAGAGTGGGGTTAGGTTACGATAACCCACGTGGGTTTAAGACCGTTTGAGAGAATTTCACACAAACGGTCAAATACATGACAAAACAAAAAGCTTTCAGCTCTGCTCCTATATAATAATAATCTCCCTCCCCTACGCATTCCCTTTAATTTTCTCACCTTCTAACATAAATTGAAACCCCTAAATTTCCTTCGTTTCGCCTAGCTCTCACTTTCTTGTCCCCCCCTCTTGAAATCTGAGCTCTCTCCCTCTCCCTCTCCCTCTACGGTACTTTTAAGTGGATCGTGTCTTCTCAATCTATCAGCTGGAATATTGCGTCCAATAATCATGGCTGCTTTCGTGTTCTTAGTGTTTTTCCTTGCCCTAACTGCCCGATCTTGTAAGCCCTCTCTACAGTTCTTTCAAGTGTTGTTAATGGATGACCCTTTTTTCCCTCATGGGTCTTGATTAGTTCTTGAAATTAGTGGGTTTTGGTAATTAATTTAAGTGTTGTTTTCGTTTTCAGATGCGAACTATTGCCTGTGTAAAGATGGGGTGAACCAACAAGCCCTCCAAAAGGCACTGGACTATGCGTGTGGAGCTGGAGCAGATTGCTCCCCAATCCTCTCCAATGGAGCCTGTTTCCAGCCCAACACCGTCAAAGATCACTGCAATTATGCCGTCAACAGTTATTTCCAGAGAAAAGGCCAGACCCAAGGCAGCTGCGACTTCTCCGGCGCCGCCACCCCCAGCGTTACCCTCACCGCCTGTAAACCCTAAGCCCTCTTCCCAACATTGTAATTTCTTAACCTCTGTTTTCACTGATTTCATCTTCTTTCTTGTGACTTTTTTCTTTTACAGCCGTGGTTTCTGGTTGCGTCTATCCTTCAAGCCCCAGGTACTTAATTTAAGTTTGATTCGTTTTCTTATCTACCAGAAATTTCTGATTTCAATGGTTGCCGGTCGTGTTTGGGTGATGGGA
>NW_019104542.1:62500-92555 GCF_001995035.1 Momordica charantia
GTTTTTCAACTTATATTCATCTTCTACATGTGTGTGTATATATATATGTATATATGAGTTCCTCCCTTCTTCCTCCCACCATAATTTAGCTCTCTCCCTTAGTTTGCTTCTTTTCATTTATTGATCAATTCTTTTAAATTTTATACATATAGATTTAGTAGTGTCATAGTGCACGATGGCGTAGCACGTTAGCGTCCCTATTTATAAGAGTTGCAGAATAATGTTGTTTATAAATAGAAGTCATTGAAATCTTACAATTTGATCTCAAACATCAATCAAATGTGGATAATTTTTTAGAAATTCAGGTATTAAATCATTCCTATAAATATTATAAATTATTTTACAATTAATATTATTATGATTTTTTATTCTATGTAATATGGTTTATTCAATCAACTTTCCCTCCTATTTGTAGGAAGGAAGGAAAAAAAAAGGGAAGAAGAAAAAGAAGTTATCTCCTACTAACATTAAACAATGATGCTATTATTTTTGTTTGTTGAGTTTGATTGGAAGGAAATAGCATATTTGTAGTAATTGTTAAATTAAAAGTAGCTAAAAAATGATATTCTATTATGCATAGGAATATTTTGTGCATTGATTTATAAATGTRTTAAATTAAAATTCTAAAGTATTTTTCWATTTACAATTGTAAATTTATTATAACTCATTAAAATTAATATAACAAATTAAAAGTGGATTAAAAATAAATATTATAGAAATATTATAATATAATATTTTTATTACAGTAATTATTATATTATTTATTAAATACCCAAATATGATAAGTAAAATTAACTTATAGATATAAATTTATGAGTATTTATTGTTTTAAAGAAAAATGGATAAGTTCTTAATGCTAAAAATTAAAAATGAGCATCTTGGAAAAATATTTTTGCATTATTCTATCCACTTATCGATTTTTAATTTATTAAGAATGTCATCTCTTATTATTTTTAATAACTTTAATTAATAAAAACATAAAAGTTATGAATATGAAAAAKMTTGAATATGAAAAGTTACTTATATTTACTCTTAACAATTTATGATTTTACTTTAATTGAAATGAATGGAATTCAAAAGATATTGGAATCTCAAAAGTTTTTCAACTTATATCCATCGTGTGTGTGTATATATATATATATGAGTTCCTCGATTATTCTTCCCACCATAATTTAGCTCTCTTCCTTAGTTTATGCTTCTTTTCATTTCTTGATCAATTCTTTTAAATTTTATATATATAGATTTAGTAGCATCATAGTGTACAATGGCGTAGCACGTTGAGCGCTCTATTTATAAGAGTTGCATAATAATGTTTTTTTATAAGTAGAAGTCATTAAATCTTACAATTTGATCTCAAGCATCAATTAAGGTGAACAATTTCTGAGAAATTCAGGTATTAAATCATTCCTATAAATATTATAAATTATTTTACAATTAGTATTGTTGTGATTTTTTATTCTATGTAATGTGGATTAATCAACTTTCTCTCATATTTGTAGATAAAAAAAAAAGTTATCTCCTACTAACATTAAGCAATAATGCTATTGTTTTTATTTGTTGAGTTTCATTTAAAGGAAATAACATATTTTTAGTAATTGTTAAATTAAAAGTAGCTACTGTTTTTATTTGTTGAGTTTCATTTAAAGGAAATAGCATATTTTTAGCAATCGTTAAATTAAAAGTAGCTAAAAAATGATATTCTATTATGCATAGGAATATTATGTATAGGAATATTTTGTGCATTGATTTATAAATGTGTTAAATTAAAACTCTAAAGTGTATTTCTATTCACAATTGTAAATTTATTATAACTCATTAAAATTAATATAACAAATTAAAAGTGGATTAAAAATAAATATTATAGAAATATTATAATATAATAATTTTTGTTACAGTAATTATTATATTTATTTATTAAATATCTAAATATAATAAGTAAAATTAACTTAGATATAAATTTATGAGTATCTATTGTTTTAAAGAAAAATGTATAAGTTGTTAATGCTAAAAATTAATTAGGGGAAAGAATCAATCATATTTTTATTAAGTAGAGGGAAATCAATTTTGAATAAATGAAAATTTAAGTACACCTAATAAATGTATAGAATTTTAAAAAAATTGGATATGAAAAATCAGTTTAGTTACTTGAAAAAATTTATACTTTTTTTCTAAAATATAAAGTAAATTTTTCTTCCAACGCTATTTCACCAACAAAAATTGAGTTATATAATTCTATTCATTTATAAATATTTCTTTTAAGTTTTTTACTTTTGATACATTTTTTCAATAAATAATGATATTTTTATTAATAAAAAATTAAATAAAAAGAATATTACGTGCATTTGCATGGGGTGATACACTAGTATCGATAAAATGTCTCTCTCAAAGTTAGAAAGATAGAAAAATTTAAAGTCGTAAAAAATATTTAAATTAATAAATAAATATTTTTCTATTTTTAAATAAGTTTTTCATGTTTTACCGATTTTATGTACTAGAGAGACAAATTATCCTGATGACGACTTATTTATAGACACATGGACAGAAACGTGGACGTATTTGATATTCAATACCATGGCTGTATGAACCGACAACTCTGCAGTACGCATGCAGACAACCCTGCATCTGCAACTTCCACGCCACCGCCAACCCATGTGATCAAATTCCAAGTCCAATTTCTCTCCTCCGCCGGCAAAGAACCGCTGCTCTTCTCCGGTCTCAGCCCCCGCGCCGCCGCCGCCGGTCGCGTCGGCAAGAACCACGTCTTCTACGGTGCAAACGGTGAGGAAAAGAAACAAAAATTGAGAACCGAAACATTGTTCGAAATCTCTATAAGGCTCAGTTGACTGGTCACCACTCAAAATTTAATAGCTTTTAGAACTTAAAAAATTATTTCTCTTTCTAGACTTTTCTCTTCTACTTCAAAAGATGGATGCTTCACACCTAAGGAATATTTGTACTTTTTTCGAGAAATTTATCAATAAACATGTAGTCGTGTTTTACTCAAATTCATATAATAGACAAAGGAAAATATTAAAGTTTGGAATAGATTTATTATTTAATTGAAAAAAAATCCTTTTTAAGTGTAAAATCTTTCTGAGTTGAGTGTGCAAAAAAGGCAAGCTGTGCAGAAAGCGAACGGTAGAGGATGAGATGGGACGGTCACCATATCTAAAATAATTGCATATTAAAGGTCGTGCTTGTTTTTTTATTATCATATATTTCTTTCATCTCATTATTGCGATCTGAATCAATAGCCTCTCCTTCTCCACAAAACCCACGTATCTGCAACCACTCTGCTTCAACTTACTCCACTTCCCCCCAAATTTCTGATAAATTGTATTCTCTTCTTCGGCTTCTGTTACATTATACTGTTTGTTTCTAGAAGTCCAATGGGTATTTTCGATTAACACTGAATTAATTGATATCTGGTTTCTCTGTGCAGGATTTCTTTAATTGGTGTTTCATCATGTATGTAGTGGAGACTAAAGAAGGAGCTATAGCATGTATGGTATTGTCGCTGTTTTGTCTGGGAACTTTTCCTGCACTGTTGACTCTTCTTGAACGGCGGGGGCGTCTTCCGCAACACACTTTCCTTGATTACACCATAACCAATTTCTTAGCTGCTGTGATTTTTGCTCTCACGCTTGGTCAGTTTGGGAAGAGCTCGCCAGATCGTCCAAATTTTATCCAACAGCTTTCTCAGGTTGGAAATTTCAGTTGCCTTCTTCTTTTCTTTGGTTCCATCTCTGTGAAATTGGGCAAATCACTAGGTGCATCTTCTTGTGAAACTATCGTGTAATATGATGATGCGGGGAGCCCCAAAGGGCAACGAGTTGGTAATAGCTCGAGATCTTTCGGTCATACCTGCTTAGGTCAAGTTGAAACCTTTCGACGTCTCTTGGTCCGGACCTTGGGACTAGTACAGGGGTTTTGTTTATTGATTGTTAATATGAAATATGCATTTATCTATCTTAATATTTTGCCTAAAGTAACTTCTGACTTGGCATGCTGTTGATTAAAGTACATTTGTAAAATCATGTTGTAAATAGGTGCCTAATCTTCTAAAATATTGTACACAGGATAATTGGCCTTCTGTTTTGTTTGCAATGGCTGGTGGTGTGGCGCTAAGTATTGGGAATCTTTCTTCTCAATATGCTTGGGCATTTGTTGGTTTATCAGTAGCAGAAGTGATCATTTGTAGTATAATAGTAATTTTAGGTCTCTATCTCTATCTTTTCTTTCCTTTTTTCCATTCTGTCTCTGTATGTTTTTCAAGTGAAAGATATTAACCTATTAGTTAATTATGTGTTACTCAAATATATGTCTGCAGTCTGATGGGATTCCCTCCTCTGGGGTATTGCTTGATTTTCTTTTTTCTTTTTTTGGTTAAAGGCTCAACTGTGAACTACTTTCTTGATGGCAAGATTAATAGAGCGGAGATTCTTTTCCCTGGTGTTGCTTGCTTTCTGATTGCGGTATGTCTCGGCTCTGCCGTTCACTCGTCCAACACTGCTGATAACAAAGCAAAGCTGGAACGTCTGTCTGCCAATTTGAAAAAAGAGTCGAAGTATGTGTAAACTTACGAACTTCATCGTTTAGTTGATGTTATGATCTTATTCATAATCACATTATTTTCCTGGCTGGCTATTCAAATCAAAATTTTGTTTATGAATTCTACTGAGGTTGTATTCTTCCAGTGGGAATATTGATTGAATATATTCAGATGATGATATTTACTTCCAAATCCTTTTTTTTTTCCAGGGAAATTGATGCCTCTACAATTTCAAGCAGAGGTAAGTTTTAGTCTACTGCTATCTTTTGTTGATTCTTTGCTTGTGAAATGATAAGTTAACTTTCTTGTTTTAAATTTTGACATGTATAGTTGAATCGAAGGACTTGGAGAATGCCGATTGTTCTTCACGAAACGCCAAAGCTGGGACTGCAGACTTTCTTGTTCAGCTTGAGAACAGAAGATCCATCAAGGTCTGTAATACATGTCAACAGATTAGTGAACAGATTCCTTCCAAAATTGAGTATTCTTATGGCCAAAGAATTTAATAGTCCTAAGTGCAGAGCAAAAGCAAATAATATGGGCTTCTAAAGGCCATTGCTTCTGTTTCTCTTTTATTCTCACATCACATCTATTAAGTGGCTAGAATTAGCACATATTTGCAGGTGTCTGGTAAGAGCACACTAATTGGACTGTGCATAACTTTCTTTGCTGGTGTTTGCCTTTCTCTCTTCTCACCTGCATTCAATTTGGCCACAAATGATCAATGGCACACTCTGAAAGAAGGCGTCCCGCGCTTGACGGTCTATACTGCATTTTTCTACTTTGGGACCTCCTTTTTTGTCATAGCTGTCGTTCTTAACGTCGTCTTCCTTTACCGGCCTATACTTAACTTACCCAAAACATCATTCAAGGCATATCTGAATGACTGGAATGGTAGAGGATGGGCCTTCTTGGCTGGTTTTTTGTGTGGATTTGGCAATGGTCTGGAGTTCATGGGTGGTCAAGCTGCTGGATATGCAGCTGCAGATTCTGTGGAGGTCAGTAAGTAGAAAATTTCCAGTACTGCGGTAGTATAGATATTATTATCATTCATTCTCACTCACGTCATGTTGTGGGGTATAACGACATCGAAGAATTATTTATGAAACAAAATTCATGATGGTGAACAGAGGGTGTAGGTACTTACAGAAGGACTATAAATTTCTCTATGATTGCAATATCACCGCTACTCGATATTGACGGTTTTAATTGATATCGCCATCGTTTTACGCCGTTGTTTCAGGCATTTCCACTGGTGAGCACGTTTTGGGGGATTGTTTTGTTTGGAGAATACCGTAGATCGTCGAGGAAAACATACGTACTGCTGGGCGGCATGTTGTTTATGTTTGCCGCGGCTGTTGTAGTTCTAATGGCTTCATCAGGACATCGACATGAGAGAGGTGTTGGAAAATCATTAGGCAAATCTTGTGAAAGCACAAACCTTTGTGCCAATTAGAAGGAAATTACGGCTGTATGTGTTGAAATTGTTCCTCGTCGTGTATTTAAAACTTTCGGATTGAATTTTTTTTTAGTGCAACAATTCGAACTCTATCACTTTTGGTCAGTACTAGTTACCATTAGTTAAGTTCATCGGTTCGTGAGGTTAAATTATCATTCACTACTTCTCTTATGAGTCCAAATATATTAATATTTCTACCTTTTTTTTATTTTTTTTAATATTTTGATTTCTCTACTTTTAATTTTAATTCTTATAGTTTTGAAATTTCCATTTTCATTTTGGTTCTAGTTCAAGGTAACAATTTTTGTATCTTTATTTTTATTTTTATCTCATTTCTTATAGTTATTCACAAATTTTTTTGAAATAAACTTGTACTAAAGGTTATCCATCAAATTTTATAAAGTGGAACTAGATTAGTCAAGTACAATGTCCAAGAATACATGACTAAAACAAAATGCTTTAAAAATGAATTTAGAATACATAGTCCTTTTTCATATTTAAGGATTAAAATGAAAAAAAGAAATTGAAGATATAACCAAACCCAAAAATTCAAACAGCTTTTCTTTTTTTCATTTTTTAAACAACTTAACATTTATATATATATATATATATATATATATATATTTTTTTTTTTTTTTAAAAGAAACATTTATAATGTTAATGAAGGACGATGTTTTAAATTTTAATGTTTGGTAAATGTAGTTTAAAATAATTTTAACATGTCTTTTCTTTTAGAGGAATCTTAACAAATCTTAAAACATATAAAAAGTAAGCGCTTTTTTCAGGTGACTGATTGGTAAGAAATATGTGCACTGTCATACAAATTGATAAAATGATTAAAAATTAAAAAAAATACATTTGTAAAAAAATGATTAAAAAAATTGCATATAATTTAAATTTTATAAAATTGAAGATGAAAAGTATAAAATTGAGCAAAAATCTGTCGTGTGCAGCAATGATAAAATCTAAATATAATAATTTTCAAGTGCATTTAATTTGAAGATATATAATATAATGTAGAAAAAAATATATAATATAATGTAGAAAAGTCCAAAGACAATAATTTATTACATGCATAATGCATTGATTAACTATTTATTATAAAAAAATAAAGACCATGTGATACTGGCAAAAATATGTCTCACAATCACTTGATAATTAAATAGTTTTACCAATAAATTATATGGATAAACATAAATGATCAATAAAGCTATCATTGAAGTTAAATTATAGGGTAGAGAGAGAGACCGTGTTTATTTAATTATAAGCAAATTTTGTTAGAAAGTTAAACTTTCACGGAAATTGATTGAATTTATTTGTTCTTTAATTCTTATTTTCTTAATTCTAAAGTAGATCTCATAATATTTAATATCTAACATTAAATTTGAAGTGTTAAAATCAAATTCATAGTAGGTGATATCACCAAAAGGTCTTATATCTTTATTACTATGTCATCTCTAGATGAAATCATCTCAACGATTCATTAATGAGTATTTGTATCCTAAAAAATTCTATAATTAAATAAATATTTAGTACAATTTTATTAATTGTATTAAAATATTAAAGACAAAATAGATATATATTTAAAAATGAAAGCAAAAATAAGTACACAAATTATCCTCGAATTTACCTTTTTTATTTAGTACAGATTATATAAAATTAAATATTCCACTCAAAACATTCTTTCAAAGGGTGGTGTCAAATTTATTTCTATATAAAAATATATGTGCCAGACTTATTTTGTTGATGATTTTAATATCTAACAGTAACAAGAACAAAATATTCGGTAAAAAATACACCAACTAAAAATATTGTCCGGCCTAATTGAATAAACCTCTTAAAGATTTTATGGTTGGTTGAACTTGAACTCACACAAAAAGTTCTTTTTTAGAAGGAAAAAAAAATCACAAAATAAAATAAAGGTTTAAATACTATTCTTCCATATTAGTTATTTTCAAAATATCTATTTTAATTTTTATACTTTCAATTTTTGTAGGTGATCTCTTTATTTTCAAAAGTATGTGTACTTCTAAAAAGTGATTATTTTGGTCCATTCATTATTATATCATCTTATTTTTATAACAATTTTAGCATAGCACTCTACTCATTAAAATTTTTAAAATATAGCTATAAATTTGTATTAAATAGTTTCAACTTTATAAGATTTGTATTAAAGATTTTCAAATAAATATTTAATTTGTTGGGAAATTAACGATACAGTTTTCCTAGAAAAACAGTAAAGCACCAAGTAAAGGACACAGCAAATTATACTCGTTCGTCCAGTTTTCCACTTAGATATGAGTAATTTGTAAGGATTAGATGCAAAATTCTCCCAAAAATATCCCTAGATGTCCCAACAAAACCCATAGCTTCTAAGTATTTTACACAATTAATACTTAGGTATAGAAACGAAAAGCTCACAAGAATCAAGATACAATTGTTCCGATAATATCGATCTTGATCAACCCCAAAGCTTCTGTCAATACCCAAGCCGCTGCCACTGATTAGCTACCAAAATCCTCTGAAAACGATTACTAAAAAACCCCTTGGTGGGTGGAAAACCTAAAAACCTGAAACTGCAGTTATATAAACATCGACACAGCGCCATGGTGCTGTCTTCGGTGCCATGGCACTATGGACGGAAGGTCCGCCTACTTCCCCCATCTGGACAGTGCTGCGGCGCTGTCTCCTCAGCCCAAGCGACCTACAGTGTCTCGCTTTCCTGTTTTTCATCTCTACTTCGATCCTAATGCATCCCGACTCATCCCTAGGTCGGAACGTTTTGACTCCGCCAATCCCAACAAAATTAGTCACTTTTTAAATACAAGAATCAAGACGTTTTTTACCTATAAAAACTAAAAGGTAGAAAAGTACGAAAGTAAATATTATAGAAACAAAATCGTATTTAGACCTAAAATAAAAATTTTAAAACATCATCGGTAAAAACATGGTAATCGAAACATATGTTAAGTTTGTAACCGTCGGAAATTGGAATCTCCGCACCTCTTGCAGAACTCAACAGAAGGATAACTATCAATACACAGTAGTTGGAAAAGAATTTGAACTTTGTACGAAACTCGAATCTTTGACTTCTCTGTGCCAACCACGAAGTTTGATTGGGAGAGAGTGGCAGAATATCGTCATCATCAGCCAAAATAATTGCGTTCTACAGAATCATCCTTCGAGATTCCAGCCATGTGCGTGGATTTCCACAGTTTCCCTTTTGCTGGCCCCAGTCCATTTACAGTTAACCAATTTTCTTCTCCACGATAAGAGGAATCGACGTATTTCCAACGACTCCATGGTTTCTTTCAATCCGTTTCCCCCAATTTTTGAAATGGCAGTGGTTCTGTTCGTGGTTTGATTCGTTTGAAGCGTTCCCAAAGTCCACTGCGATTAGAGTACTGGACGTTTAATGCGATTGGTAATCATCTTCATAGATTGTGCCCTTTACTTTTCTTAGTGTGGAATTAGATTTTCTCTGTTTCCGAATCGGTTTGATGATCTTATTTTTAGGTTTTTCTACCATTGACTCTAAATTTTATCAGTCTTAGGTTTGTATACCATCTGGATCATTCTTGTTGCTGTTATTGTATTGATGATCTAGGTACTTGATCTCGCATGTTTTTCTCATTGGAGGAAAACAATGAGACTGATTATTATCACCATTCTCTGCAGGATTTCTTTGGCATTTCATCATTTATTGACTATATAATCAGAGTGTGGATTAATATATTCTTGGAGGTTTAGAACATGTATGTGGTCGAGAGTAAAGGAGGTGCTATAGCATGTATGCTGTTGGCACTTCTTTTTTTGGGAACATGGCCTGCACTCTTGACTCTCCTTGAACGACGGGGGCGTCTTCCTCAGCATACTTACCTCGACTACTCGATTACGAATTTATTGGCTGCTGTGATTATTGCTTTTACTTTTGGTGAGATTGGAAAGAGTTCACATGATAGTCCAAATTTTATCCAACAGCTTTCTCAGGTTGCTTTCCTTTATTTACCTATGTTGTTCATGCATCTGCGTTTGTTTATTTCCATTTCTAGGATTTTCGGCCAGTTACCATGTCACATCACTGTACATCTTTTGGCACTCATTTGATCATCTGATTTTGAACATTTTCAAGGGTTCGATTTGTTAAAACTCTGAAATTACTCTTAGAAGTAGCCTTTCTTCGAAATATTGTTCATTCAAAAGTGCTTATTAGAAGAAATATTTCACTTAAAAACACTTTTCGAGAAACCATCCCAAGCCCACTAGTCATGTATTATTGGTTATGGTAGGGTGAGTTTGACATATTTTTTAATTCAAGTACTTTTTTTGAGTAATCACTCCTCAAGGACATAATATAAGGGTGTCCTTTTTGAATAATGATCTCACAACGTTTCTTCACAAAAGATTTTTAAAGCAATCCTTTTTTTTAAATATTTTTATTTATTATCAAAGACCGTAGATTTTTTAAAAAAATACTTTTAAGGCATCTAAAATCACTAACAAAACTTTACTTAAACACTATAGTAATTTTCCAGATGTGCTTGGAGAAAAAGTACTTCTTTTTTTTTTTAATATTCGTGAGTGTCCGGGCTAGCTTACGCACACCTCGACTAATCTTATGGGGCAACCGCCTGACCCTACAACATTTGATGTCGAAAAACACATAAAAAATACTAATTTCTAAGGTAGGTGGCCATCATGGGATTTGAACTCATTCCCTCTTAAGTACCCTAGTCCCTTTGGACCAATGAGCCTTGTTTTAAAATCACTTTTTTCAAGAATCGTCTCAAACACACTGTTAATCACATGTGTAAAATTATGTTGTAATAGGTGTCTAATCTTCTAAAATGTTGTATGCAGGATAATTGGCCTTCTGTCATGTTTGCAATGGCTGGTGGTATAGTACTGAGTCTTGGGAATCTTTCTACTCAGTACGCTTGGGCTTTTGTTGGTCTATCAGTTACAGAAGTGATCACTTCAAGTATTACAGTTGTTATAGGTTTCTATCTCTGCTCCATTCTATTTCTTTCTTTTATTTGTCTATGTATGTCTTTCAGTGGAAAAGAAACTAACCTATCGATTATTAATATGTTACTCAAATATATATGTCTGGAATCTGATGGGATTCCCTCCTGGGGCATTAATTGATTTTTTTAAGGTACAACCTTGAACTACTTTCTTGATGACAAAATTAATAAAGCCGAGATACTTTTCCCTGGTGTTGCTTGCTTTTTGATTGCGGTGTGTCTTGGCTCTGCTGTTCACTCATCCAACACAGCAGATAACAAAGCAAAACTGTCTGCTGATACGAAAAAATGGTCAAAGTATGTCTTCTTTGCGTACCAATGTGTATAAACTTGTAAGATATTTTATTGTTTAGTTGATCTTGTGATCTTATTAGTATTACATAGTTTGCCTTGCTGACCACTGCACCAAATTTGTTTGTTTCATCGTTTTTGTGGCGAATTATATGCAGTTTGATTGGTTTCACTTTTTAAATTCGGTTTTTGAATTCGTTTTTTGTTCTTTTAGTAGAATGATTGACTATTCGTGTATATATGTTTGATAATATATTCTGCCTTATCCAATTTTGACAGGACAACTGATGTCCCTTCTATTTCGAGCAAGGGTAAAACTTCTGGAGTTATAATCTACTACTATTTTTTCAGTCATCCTTTATGAGCGAAATGGCAGTTTGGTTCTTTTGTTTTGAATTTTGACATGTATAGTTGAATCAACAGACTTGGAAAGTGCCGATTATTCTTCGCAAAAGGCAAAGGCTGGGACTGCAGACTTTCTTGTTCAGCTTGAGAACAGAAGATCCATCAAGGTATGTAATCCCACTGCAAATAATACTTGTTGCAGACCGTTGCTTCTTTTCCTCTTCTATTTTTAATGGCATATACTTGCAGGTGTTTGGTAAGAGCACATTAATTGGACTGTCCATAACTTTCTTTGCTGGTGTTTGCTTTTCTCTCTTCTCACCGGCATTCAATTTGGCCACAAACGATCAATGGCACACTCTAAAAGAAGGCGTTCCGCACCTGGATGTCTATACGGCATTTTTCTACTTCTCAGTCTCTTGTTTTGTCATAGCCATCGTTCTTAACGTCATCTTCCTTTACCGCCCTGTACTTAACTTACCGAAAACAACATTCAAGGCATATCTGAATGACTGGAATGGTAGAGGATGGGCCTTCTTGGCTGGATTCCTGTGTGGGTTTGGCAATGGTCTGCAGTTCATGGGTGGTCAAGCTGCTGGATATGCAGCAGCAGATGCTGTGCAGGTCAATTTTTTCCCCTATTTATTGACAACTCGATATTTACAGCTTCAATTAGTTCTATTTCTTTATCTGAACATGCCCTTGTGTGTATATTATGCTAATATGACCATATTAGATGGCACAGGATAAGTTTTAGTAATCTCATTGTTTACATTGCTGTTTCGATCTCGAATGGTTGTTTCAGGCGCTTCCACTCGTTAGCACGTTTTGGGGAATTCTCCTGTTTGGCGAATACCGTAGATCGTCGAAGAAAACGTATGTGTTGCTCATCAGCATGTTGTTTATGTTTATGGTGGCTGTTGGGATCCTAATGGCTTCATCAGGACATAGAAATAGAAATGAGAGTAGTGCTACAAAATCTTCTGGATAACTGTGTGAAAACACATCTTTTTTAACCAGTTAGAAGGCAATCACAGCTGCTCATATATTGTAGAAATTGTTTCTTGTAGAGTAATAATGTTTTGGAAACTTCCGTATGTATACACAGTTTATTCACATAAAAGGGATTGGTTTCCTATTTGTACCCAAAATATGAAAAGATTTGCATGGACGATTATTTTGAAACATTTTTCAATGCAATGAAGTATATATTTGACGCTTGGCGATGATATGATATAATTATTGAGATGCCAATTTGATATGGTCTCCAATTCATTGGAATTTTAGTTTTATAGTTTCTAACTCTAACGACATCTATTTGACCTTATTCAAAGTGGATGATTTGGTTCCTATGAACTTTAGAAGAATAAATTTCAAATATTTTCTATTTTTTTAATTATATTTGAAACATATCAAAATATTTTTATTGGGGTTTTCTAGAGCTGTCTCGATGTATGATAACAACTAATAATAAGGAAAAAAAATATCCTCGAGTAAGCTATATCAATTTTCACCCAAAACTTTCATTTATTACCTTTTTTATAATTTTGTGCAAAAATAATTCACACCCTCCTAAATTTAAAAGGATAGGCTTTTGTTATGCCACTAAAATTACTCGGTTAGTAGTCTAAATAACTTACCTACTAATTTAACAAAAAAAAAGTAAAAATTTCTAAAAATTTATTAATTTCTGATGAGATCAAACTTTGCATAAGATCAAGATAATTGAATGACTCTCTCGAAACTCCCCATTTCAAAAAAGAAAAAGAAAAATCATTTTTTTCGTTAAATCCTAAATTTTATATTTGACATATGTTT
The DNA here is from genome assembly GCF_001995035.1 of Momordica charantia. The sequence goes on from NW_019104542.1 coordinate 75,993, forward strand.
GACAATTTAATTAACACAGGAAGATACTTTTTTAGTCATTCAAGTAGACACTTGCCATTTGGTATAATTGGATAAAATTGAAACTTGAGGTGAAAATTGATCTGGTTAAATCCGGGATTTTTCTAAATTTAGAAAGCAGGTAAATATCAAAGTGAGTATAGCTAATTGACATATTCCTCGTGTTAAAAGAAAAAAGGCAATCAAAACTTTAAATAATTTAAAGTAAAAGCTATTTGTACTCAAAAAAAACAAACAAACACAACAAAATAAGGGGTTATTAATCTATTTAGATATCATAATTACATAAAAATGATGTAAAAATATAGAATTTACACTTTTGAGATGATACTCATAACACAAATTACTAATACATTCATAGATCTATCTCAATATTAAATAATTATTAAAATATATAATTGGTAAATTGGGAGGTCAAATCACGTGCTAATGATACTCTCCAAAACTAAAAAATCCCAAAACCCCCCAAAAACCATCCATTTTCGAAACACACCCTTTCTTCTTCCTCGTTTTTCTTTTCTTCCTCCGACCGTCGGTTTTCCTTCCTCTTACCCTTCGTTCATTTTCTCCGACCGTCCGTCTATGTCTACCTTCCTCTTCGACCGGCTCCGTTTTTTTTTTTTGTCGTAAGAGCATTTCATCTTCGACCGCCTTCGAAAGGAGATTTCTGGAGACGCCTGCCTGTCTTCATCTCCGGCCGCCTCCATTTTTCTCAGTCGCCATAGCAGTTCATCTCCAGATTGAAAGGTTTGCATTCCAACAGATGTTTTCAATTTCTGATTTTGTGTGAAATATTGTATATATAGGGATATATATTATAGTGATTTGATTATGATATATCTTATAACTCAACTTATATATATACGGATATACGGATATATACTAGTGATTTTAAATGTATATATGCAGATATACAAATGGATATATACTTTGATTTTGAATATATATTTAGTGAGACTCCAAAAGATGCTTTTGTGATTTTGAATTGTGAGTGAATTAAAGAATTTGTGTTGAAAATTAGTATGAGTCCTCGATTATGATAATATTTTATGAAATTAAATTTTTTATATTTAAAAAAAATAAATAACTATAATAAATATAAATAAAAGTGTAAAATTAAAAAAATTTAGATACTTGTAAATAAATTTCTAAATCAACCTTATTATCTCCGAAAACAATTTGAAAGCCCATAAAAAAAATGTACCCAGTCGATAAAACCTCCCTCCTGGTCCAGTCTCCAGACTCCATGGACGAAGGTCATCATAAGGTTGCGTAAACGACGAAGGAATCTCCAGCCGCTAAAATTGCGAAGGTAAGACCATGAGAATATATCGATATTTTCAAAAAAATATTTGGGAATTCGATATCGACTGTAGAAGAATTGGAGCAGCTTTCGATCAGGGAGGAAGGATTGAATGTTGATTGAAGAATGTGGAAAACAGCTCTGTATTCGATTCCTCGCAGGTCATTTTCCTCTGCACCAGAAATTCCAACTCTCTACTCCTTCCTCCAACCCTCCCTTTTTGCCCTCAAGAGAACCCCATTATCGTCATCTCAAGAATCCACCGACCTCCGTCAGAATCCAACTCCTCAAACTTTAACTCCAGATCGCGTCGCCGCCGTAGAAACAACCCTCCATAAGTCCCTCCTCACCAGCGACACTGATGAGGCGTGGAAATCCTTCAAATTGCTCACGAGAAGCTCTGCTTTCCCATGTAAGTCTCTCACTAATTCGCTTATTGCCCACTTGTCCTCAATCGGGGACGTTCATAATCTGAAAAGAGCCTTTGCATCTGTGGTGTTTGTTATTGAGAAGAAACCTGAACTATTGGAGTTTGAGTCTGTTAAAACCCTATTGGCTTCTATGAAATGTGCCAACACTGCTGCCCCTGCTCTTTCTTTGATCAAATGCATGTTTAAGAATAGGTGCTTTGTTCCTTTTAGTGTCTGGGGCAATGAACTTGTTGATATTTGCAGACAGAGTGGTAGTTTGATTCCCTTTTTAAGAGTATTTGAAGAGAACTGTAGGATTGCTTTAGATGAGAGGTTGGATTTTATGAAACCAGACCTCATTGCGTGTAATGCAGCACTTGAGGGGTGTTGCCATGAGCTTGAATCTGTAATGGATGCTGAGAAAGTTGTTGAAACAATGTCACTTTTGAATCTTCGGCCTGATGAAGCGAGTTTTGGTGCTCTTGCTTATTTGTATGCATTGAAGGGGCTTGAACAGAAGATAATGGAGTTAGAAGGTTTGATGGGAAGTTTTGGTTTTGCGTGTAAAAGTTTCTTCTTTGCTAATTTGGTTGGTGCATACGTTAATTCAGGCAACTTTGCTGCTGTTTCAAGGACTATGTTGCGCAGTTTGAAAGATGAACGTGGAGCACATGTAAATTTTGGTGAAAGAACATATATGGAAGTGGTTAAGGGCTTTGTTCAAAGTGGAAATCTGAAGGAATTGTCTGCATTGATTGTTGATGCCCAGAATTTGGAGTCTTCATCAGAGGTTGATGGATCTATTGGATTTGGTATCATTAATGCATGTGTTAATATTGGACGGTTAGATAAGGCGCACAGCATTCTGAACGAGATCAATTCCCAGGGAGTTCCTCTGGGCCTTGGAGTCTATCTGCCAATCTTGAAGGCTTACCAGAAGGAGCATCGAACAGCTGAAGCCACCCAATTAATCATGGATATCAGCAGTTCTGGGCTTCAGTTGGATGCAGAGAGTTACGATGCTCTAATAGAGGCATCGATGTCGAGCCAAGATTTTCAGTCAGCTTTTGCTTTGTTCAGGAGTATGAGAGAAACAAGGAAATCTGACACGAGGGCTAGTTATCTAACTATTATGACTGGCTTGATGGAGAACCATAGGCCTGAGTTGATGGCAGCCTTCTTAGATGAAGTTGTTGAGGACCCTCTTGTTGAAGTCGGAACTCATGATTGGAACTCAATTATTCATGCCTTTTGCAAAGCTGGAAGGCTCGAGGATGCAAGGAGAACATTCCGAAGGATGAAATTCCTGCAGTTTGAACCGAATGAACAGACCTTCTTGTCCCTTATTAATGGCTATGTGTCTGCAGAGAGATATTTCTGTGTTCTGATGCTGTGGCACGAAGTTAAGTGGAAGGTTACAACAGATGGGGAGAGAGGTATCAAACTCGATAGCAACTTGGTCGATGCATTTCTGTATGCTTTGGTCAAGGGAGGTTTCTTTGATTCCGTGATGCAAGTCGTTGAAAAAACTAAGGATACGAAGATCTTCGTTGATAAGTGGAAATATAAGCAAGCATTCATGGAGACCCATAAGAAACTCAAAGTGGCAAAACTGAGAAAAAGGAACTACAGGAAAATGGAATCACTAATAGCTTTCAAGAACTGGGCTGGTCTGAATGCTTGAAATTCGAAGCATCTCTGAGCATAATTTGCTGGGCTTACAGCTAATGAGCTAATTCTTTCTGGCTATGAAGAAACTCAAAGGAGTTGAAGAACTGGAATCTTAAAGTCTTGCATTCTTTTTAACATATTGCATGTTTTAGATGCATGAATTGGCAACTGGGTCACTTCTTATTCTGAAGTTTCCAGCCCCAAGCTATGGATTCCGCTGGAATTTGGAAAACTGAAGCTTCAACGAACATCCCGAAAGTTCATCATTGGCTGTTTTCCTTGGATGCTCTGCCGGGACCTCAATCACTTCATATTGAAGCTTCTTGTACATCAGAGGAAAAATTGTCTGCAGAGTGAGCTCCAATGTTAATGATAGTAATTTGAGGAACATCCACCCAGAAACTTGTAGCTTCCGAAAGTCGATGCACTGGAGGATGATCTGTTGGATGCAGTGAAACAGATGTTCAAACATGATTCAAATTTTTGGTGGATATCAATAAAACTCGAATCCAGTTGTAACTGTGTTAAGAATGTGACTAGACAGATTTCGCGATGCAGAATGAAGAAAAGTTAAAACATAATTGGCTTCAACTGAGGTTTGATCAATCTCCAACTGACTTGAGCAAAACAATATCAAATGAGTTAAATGTAGAATTTTGGCCTAATGATTCCTACTTTTCACCATCTCTACTTGAAATTCATTATGTTATTTGTAATTTTGATCAATAGAGTTAGCTTTCTGACCATAATCTTATTATTGGTACATTCGACTCTATTGATTATGTTATGTTATTTTGATCCATGGCCTAATGATTCCTCTTGAAATTCACTCCCAGACACACCCACCCTTAGATGGTTGATGTTAGATTCTTGAGTTTCAAGAGGGTCATGGATCAAACTTGGCTCTAGTTATAATAACCCATCATTCTATTTCTACTTCCGCATCCATTACATATTCATAGTCTTGCATCCCAAGTGAGATATTTCATTATTTTAAATTTGAATTCATGTTTAGCTTAGTTTTTAAAATATTAAAAAAGCAAAAAAGTTATTACAAAATTAGTCTGGTTTCCGTTGTGTTACAGTTATCTTTTGGAAATACCAAAAAAAAAAAAAAGGAAAAATACTCGGTCCTTGAGTTTTCAACTATAAGTTTTTTTAATTCCTGTGTTTCAAAACCATGCATTTTTGTCCTAGAAATATGTCTAAAATAGTACATCCACTAACAAATATGTAATGTATTTAACGAAAATTATAAACCAACTTTAATATGTCTAAGAAATCCATAAGAGCTCATTGATATACTAAAAAAAAATCAAAATTAATAGATCTATTAGATAAAAAAAATTTAAATTTTGTATCCAATAAGACTAACTCTTAATTTTGTATTTAAATTCGTAATATGATATTAAAATTCTAGAGACCTATTAGACACATAATTTAAAGTCTAGAAATTTGTTATACACTTTTAAAATTCTAAGATCTATTAGGCACAAAATTAAAAATTCGAATACATAAAACACTTTTCAAAATTTATGTTCATATTACACATTTTTATTTATTACTTTTAAAACACACAATTAAGTCACTAAATTAAAAGTTGCAGAACCTATAATTATAAAAACAATCTTTAAAGTTTAAAAACCAATTAAACACAAATATGAAATTTCTAATACTAAACTTGACTTTTTATTTTTGAGTACAAAAATTGGGTCCATTATCGCTAGGTTAAATGGGCAATCTAGTTAAATAACCTTTTTCAAATGCCCATTATGAAATGCCACCCCTCTCTTTGTAAACATTTGCTAGCATGAAAATACGTATTTGCCCTCTTCATTTTTACTCTCATTTATTACTCTCTTTATTTCCTCTCTCCTCTTTCCTCGTCACAAATTCTTTATTTCCTGAAAAATCTAACACTAACTTTCTCTCTCTTCTTTACTTACCATAAAAAACCTTAAATATTTATTGATATCTTCCTTCTTATCCCTCCCAAGCCACCTCTTCTCATTCCCATTCTTTTTTCTTTCACCTTCTTTGAAAAAACCAGCAACAAGTTACTCCATTTACGATTTTTTTCCAATGAGAGATATACGTCGAGAGCGAAAGCGTCGAGAGCGGGAGCGAGGGCGCTGAGAGCAGGAGCGAGAGGGGCGAGAGCGGGAGCGAGAGCGAGAGCTTTTTTTGTGTTCTGTTTTTTTCTTTTTTATTTGGGGGTTATGTTAACTCCTTGTTCTTTGTATTCTTTATTGAGTTTTTACCTCTCTTTTAGGTCTGTGGTGTGACCCCGTTTTTTGTGTTGTATATTTGTTATTTTGTTTTTTGAATTTTAAGGTCCGAGTCAAGATTGAGAGGAGATGAATGAAGAATAAGGAAGAGAGGTGAGAGAGAAAAATGCATGCCTTCAAAATCAAAACAAAAAAATCCAAAATCAAAGGAAAACAAAAAATCGAATGGGATGTGGAGTAGAAAAAAATGAAAGAAAGAGAGAAGGAGAGGGAAGAGTGCACGTCCTTGAAAAATCTCATAGTGAAAAAAAAATCAAATCACAGATAAAGGAAAAGAATCTGCAGAGAAATGGAAGGATAAAGAAGAGAGAGTTGAGAAGAAGAGGAAAGAGCAGAGAAAATGAGAGATAAAATAGAAAGAGATAATTTGTAATTTCACGYCAGGGTGACGTAAGCAAATTATTAGAAAACATAAAATTTGAAAGTTGTGATACATTTTATAGTTGGCGTTCAAAAGGCTCTTCAATCCAATTTTCCAACTTAAATGGCTAATACTAAACTTTAGTTTTATTATTAATAATATTATTTTGTTTAGATAAAACCACAACTAAAATAAAGTAAAATAACATGAGAAGTCGGTTTGTGTAAGAATGACGTGGCATTCCTGTTAGAGTGTGAGGAGCCTACCTGGTCGTACAACTCAGCAGTAGTGGGCCCAGCGGAAGGATCAGTTGAGGCAGGCGCGAAACGCAGCTATTGTTCTGTTCGTAACTAATCTAATGGCAACTGAAACCCGCGAGATGGGCGCATCGCCTTCCATCTTTGCCATTCTTCCCCTCCCCCAAACCCTAATTTCTGGGTTGGCGTTATTTCTTTTCCCCGTTTTTTTTTTTTTTTGTTGTTGTTGTTGTTTTTGTTTCCTTTTCGTCTTCTCCCTGCAACGAATGATAACAAATCGCCTGCATTTTCATTCCTGGCGGGATTTTATTTTGCGGTATCTACGGATCAAACAATTTCACTGTTTGTTTCTTCCCCCCCTTTTTGTATTGGTTATGCAAGATTTACGTGGCTGGTTCTTGAAGATGATTTTGATTTGAACACAGGCTAGATTTCTATGGATTTCATGGATTTTTCCTTGCGTTGAGCTAGACTGGAGCCGCGCACCACCGCCGGTGCCGCTTCCGGCGAGATTTGGAGGTAACGGTTAGGCATCAGAGTTAATTGGAAAGCAAGGGGACGTTTCATGCGTTTCYGATCCAAGTGAGTTGAGTTTCTTTTTTTAACTTCGCTTTTGTTTACCTGAGGATGTATTTTCATTTAACATCAGTATGCATTGCTGAAAATTTGAAAATGGCTATATTTATTTGCCCCTGGCGTTTGTGTTTACTGGTTAATGAATCCCCCTGTGCTTCGTCCTTCCTCTTCTGTTTTTCTTTTTCAATAATTGAAAAAACGTATTCCATCAATTTTGTTGTTCTCTTAAATCGTAATGCTAAACAGCATTATTTTTAGTACAATAATATGTGGGTGGGTTTTCGAACCCATAAACTTTTGGTGGGGATATATGCCTTTAAAGCAAAATTTTGACAATTCAGAATATAAACATCTTTAAAGCAAAATGTTCTCTAATTATAGCTATTGAATTGTTTAAAGGACCAAAAGCCGCATGGATCTTGGAAAAAGTCCTGTTGCTCCTGATAGAAGCCGAAGCAACTCACATTTAGAAACGGATTCAGGTTCTATTGGTGGAAGTGGGTGAAGAAAGCTTAAAGTAGCGAAACTAGAAACTATTGAAGGCGAGAAAAGTGGGCATTTGAAAGAACATATGGCAGCGACGGGTAGAAGTGAAAGAAGTGAACATTCAATAGAACAGCCAGAAATAATAGACAGAAGTGATAGTAAAAATTCTGAAGGTACTGTTAAAGAGTTTCCACTTTCCCCAACCAAACAACTGGGGTATGGGTCTTCATCGTCTTTAAATTTGTTGGAATTATCAGATTTCGTTCAAGTTGACGCGCATATCAATCAATCTGAAGCAGGCACGATTTGTTTGGGTAATCCCGATCATGTTATTTACCAGCTTCAGTTTAAAGATGATGAGAGCGATGCTTCCAGCATCAGTTCTGCCAAATCAGAGAAGGGTAGCGGTTTTCAAGGTACATTTGCATCCCAAGTTTCTGACATTACCCCCGAGTCCGTTAGAAATGTTTTGTCCCCAACTCAATCCCCTCCTCTTCAGACGATGGATCGTGCGGGAGAATATGATCCATTTAGAATTCCGTCTGCAGTTTTCCAAAGAAGTAGATCAATCACTCCATTGGAATGGAGTATTGCCTCAAATGAATCGTTGTTTAGCATTAATGTCGGAAACAATAGTCTCTCCAGAGATCATGTGTTTAGGTTGAGTGATTTGGGTAAGCCTGACGAGTTGACAAAATCGGGCGAGTTGTTTGTGTTTAACCCACCACCTACAGTTATCACATCAAGAGAAACTGAAAAGAAGAGTGCTGAATTTGAAAAGGATACTAAAATGGAAGATACCGCAGAATATACCGTTAATGATAAAGAGGGTGTGATTACAAGAAGTCCAAGTGAGAGAAAGGGGACGCCTCCTGCAATATCATGGAATTCCTCTAACGTATCTCGGCACTCAGATAGAAGTCAAAGCAGCTCGAATTCCTTTGCTTTCCCGATGTAAGTATTTGCTCATACTTTATTGATAAAAACATCATTAATTGGATTTCTACTTCCCAACTTTGTGCTTGCTTGAGTATGTTTTACTAAGGACTTAGGATTCCATATACCCTTTCATAATGCCTTCCTAGCATTCTGCCTGATTAATAGGCATTCATACGGTTTCTTTTTAGACTACTATATTGTTTTCTTTTGTGTATCTTTTTTTTCTTTCACATCTAAGAGCACGAAGATAGATCCCATTATCTTGGCAAATGCTAATTAGAGTATAAGGGAATATGCGCTTTATGTGTTGCAGAAAGAAGAAGTGTGCATGCTCATCGTGCTACTGTTCCAACTGTAGTCAGGCGTTCTGCTACAAGCTATGGCCAAGTTGCTACTGTACATGGCCATGCTGCTGCTGTTGGAACTGTAGCAGGCCGTTCTGCTACTGTTGGAACTGTAGCCAAAAAGGATTGTCTTGTGATACCTCTAACATGTATGCTCCGTACTCTTCAACATTATTAACAATGTCAAAAGTGCGTCCAATAAGTACCTTTCTTTCAACCTCCTTATCTTTTTTCTTCATGACTTTCTTATGGAGCACTTACTTTACCAATTCTATGAGGTCGATGTTTCTTTGTCTGATCATTAATGTYATGCAACTTCGTTAATAGTGCTAGAAGACAGGCGGTATGAGCATCAAATTAACTAGTTCTCAATGTCTGCAGTTTGGCCGATGAGGAGGCGCAGGCTGGATCTGTGCCTGGGGATGCTAAAAAGAAGCACCAGGATACTTCAGGTGCTGCAGTCCCTTCAAAATCATCAGGGAAATCTTGGTTCCCCTGCTGCTATTCTCTTTCCTGTTGCACATGGAGTTGTTGTTCATGTTCTTCTTGTTGCAAATGGAATTGTTGTTCATGTTCCTCTTGTTGCAAATTGAGTTTCTGTTCATGTTCCTCTTGTTGCAAATTGAGTTTCTGTTCATATTCTTCTTGTTGCGCATGGAGTTTGCCTTCATGTTCTTCTTGTTGCACATGGAGCTGTCATTTTCATCATTGTTGCCATTTTAGTCGTTGTCGTCATTTTTTCCCTTCTTGTCAATATCGTCCTCGTTATTGTTGCTGAAAAGACATTGTCGCTGAAGAGATTGTCACACAATCTTTTTTCAATTTTTTACACTAGCCCTTTTAGGCGTTTAGAAACAGGGTGAGTAAAAAATATACCATATTGCCCCCCTTGCAAACTGAATCCCCGGTTCAGGAGTGCAGACAAAATCGTTCTTTGCAGTTTCAGTTATTTAACCACCATTTGGTAGCCAAGACATTACGCCACACCATAGACAGTTCTGGTTCAGCTCTGTTCTCCAACCCGCTGACAGTTGTTGTATTTGACCTAGTTTCTTTAATGTGTCGAGTCAGAACAGTGGTGAAACAGTAAGTCTGATACTGTAGTAGAATTTGCTTTTTTAGTTCACCTTTTACTAATGGATATGTTATGACAATGTCCATAATGAATGGAATAATTAAAAGCATTTTGCCATGCTAGAGGAGATCTGTTTGATTGATTAGCAGTGTATCAAAAGAGCAGCTTTTATTGCACCAGCAGACAATCAACACAATATTCAACATGTGGAAAAGCAATGCTCTTTCCATCAATGACTATGAAAATGCCATGATTTTAATGTCAAGAAGCAGGAGAAAGGAGAGACAGTTATGTTGGCGAGAGGCCCATCATTCATCGACTTCGTCGAAGATCGACACAGCATCCTCGTCCGCGAGATGAGGATCGATGCCTCAATCTGCATCAGAGAAAGTTTCAGAACAATTTGTTCTGAAAATGGTCCTGTGCTGCTGCTGCTTTCTTTTCTATCCAACTTGAGATACAAACGAGGAAGAAATATGAATGCTATGATCCATAATATCTCTTCCAGCTGAGAGCCATTCAAAAATCTCTTCAAGACATGACTCACTCTACAAGGTAAGAAAACAAATAAATACAATAAAAAAAGATTATCTCTTTTCATAAACACTAAGCTCTCTATGTTTCCTATTTGAAGGCTTCCCAAATGTTTGATGGGGCTGACTAGAGGATGGTTGGACAAACATCATCACAAAAAGGGGCCAGAATTGGGATTCACAACTATATGTCTCAGTGGGTGAGCCACATTTTTCCCACCAGCATGCTTCACAAACTCTGCTGGTGACAGAAACTTCCCATGGCACACACACATTATTCTCACTTCCTCCCCTTTTCCATACTTGTAGAGAATTCCCTCCACCCTTCTCCCATCAGGCCCATCCCCTATTGTGAACACACAAGGCATGTCTTCCATCGACGTTGTTCCTGGTCCCGTTTCTCTTCCCCTGTTCTCGCCCGAGTCGGGTTTCTTGGATGGATTCTTTGTCTCCGCTTGGGAACTGCCAGATGGGTTTTCACACATCTTTGATCCTGATGAACCCACAGCCTCTGCGTTGCCTCGTTCTTGTGAGGAGCTTCTTGCTTCGCCATAACTGCTCGATCCTGCAAGTTGAAGAACATCATTTCACGAAATAGGCACATAATCCCCCTTCAAAATGAACTCATTATGTTGCCGAGTGTTAGTTTTGAATATTCAATTCATTTTAGTCTAGATTATATGGCCAGGTTATAATGAGGAAATGGTGATGATAGATAAATTGTAGTTATTTTCTGAATCACTCCGACAACTTGATTGAATTAGTTTCAACAGTCTCCAAAAACCTTATCCAATGACCTTGATTTCTAATCTTTTGATACTAATCAAATTGAAGAAACTAAATACATGATAGGCTCGTTCTAGGTGGGGTTGTTGTCGTCGAAATACATCGACAGACCTACACTTCTGCTGCATATTGGAAATACACTTGTAGGCAGTACCTTTGGTGCCCCTAAAAGAAACATACAACTTTCTCCAAAAATTGCAAAGGAGCCCAGCATCTCCTGTAAATACTATTTCATTTCATTCTCCCTTCTCGATGGGGGATCTTCATTGACAGCGTTTACGACAGTGGAAGCTCACCGAGTCTAAGACAACCTCCACAATTGCCTTAAGAATGTCACTATTGGTGGAAGAGGGATGGTGTGGCTTGCTCAACAGTTCAAAATATAGGATGAAACTTAAATAATCAGATAGTTACTAACTGCAAAATAGGCCAATATTGCCATAAAGTTTACTGCAGTACTTCTCAGCCCTATTCAACTTATCATGTCTCACATTTCAATATTTACTACAATGTTTTCTTCTCACCAATGGTTCTGTTAAACATAACGCGAATGGTTCGACTTTCGGGCTAATTGTTCCTTGCACAGATAAAAAATGCTGAAATTTTCTAAACAAAAGCATCTCCAATCCATCGAAACACTTTGACATGAAACTCTCTGTCGAACATGAGTAACAAACAAACATAACCAGAAGCCCTAACCGAAGGTGCAGAGTGATATTTTGTGCATATTACATAGCTTATGCATCGAGAAAAAGAGCAGTAACCCAAATGTCATAAGAATTAAGGGGGGAAGGAACCTATGTCAGAAGTTGGGACCATCCAACAGAAAAATATCACATGGGGAACAAAGTTATCCATAAAGAATCAGTTACAGCAGAGATATAACGAAATATATCGACGCACATTATCAGAGAATGTGCAACCGTGGAAGAAAATTTTGCTTCAAAAAGCCATGGTATTTGTCGTTCAACACTCCACTTTATTTCACGCATGGGTTTTATTTTGCCTATGATCTAAAAGTACCTTCGAGATTATGAATTTGCAAGCTACAGATGAAATCCCATCATAAAACTAAGGCCATATTTTCTGATAAAACTATGTCAGTACTAGATCAAACAATAAACTACAGCTCAAAGAAGGTACAAAACAGGGTGGAAAACAGAAAAACAACCAACAACCATTAATGGCAAAAATTAAAGGACATGCTATTAGAAGGTGAAGAATGATTTACCTTGGATGTGTCTGCTGTCCAACTCCGACATCCCCGACGAGCTTCCACCTTGCGACTCAGCGGAGCACTGTGAAGCGGGCTGACCGACGCCTGGTAGACCACCACCTCCGGCACCGCCACCACCTGATGTACATCCTTTGCCTTTGGCCACCTCATCCACAATTCCGCCTAAGATAAGAGCCTGTCGAGCGGCTGCAGCCCACGTCGGCGACCCGAACGGTGGCGCCACCGCCGTGAAACCAGAACAAGGCCTCTTCTCTCTCAAATTCAACCCGGTAAGGCCATCAATTTCGCGTCTTTCCTCTTCAAAACACCCGCCGCTCCCCATTCCAATCCCGTCCTTATTCCTCTGCTTCTCAAACCGCCTCCTCTTCGCCTCCATTCGCCTCAAAGTCTGCAATTCCTTCCTCTTCCTCCACTCCTCCTCCGTCTCCGGCGGAAGAGACGACGTCCGTATCAACGCCGGGTACGACGCTGCTGCCGGAATCGAGCCCTCGTCGTCCCTCAAAAGGGGTATCGTACCCGCAATCGACGACGACCGAATAAGCTTCTTCGCATTCTTGTCAACCCCAAATCTACCCCCTAGAGAAAGCCCGAGATTCAGCTCAATCTCCTCTGCATCTTCTTCTTCATTAAACGCCGCAATACGGGCTTGATGAGAATTGCTACACAAAAATCTCTGCAGCAGATCTGTTGGGTATTTTTCAGATTGTAGAGGAAGCTTCTCCATACCTCTACTTCCTGCTTCGTTTGCTTCGCCCATGTTTCAATTCAAAACAAAGAAAATCAAAACTTTTGCGCACCATCACGATCTCGTTTAGCAAAACCCATAAGGAAGAAAGCAGATGATGAATCAAAAACAAATGGGGGGAAAATTAATACTCAAGATATAAGAGAAAACACATCAAAGTACAATCTTGGATCACATTCCCACAGAGAAATCAAGGGAGGGAAAACGCTAATTTCCATTCTGGGGGAAGAACAAAAATACGAACAGTCTTGTAAAAGATCTCCAACAAAGTGGAACAGGAAAAGAAGGACAACAAAGAAAGAAATAAAGAGAGAGAGCGCAAAAATAATTGACAGAAATCAGAGGAAACACAGAAGCAGAGAGGGAGAAAAGGAAGAGCTTTTTCTCTCCTCACCCATGGAAAATTAGTCGATTAAAAAAATAATAAAATAAAATAAAATATTAGTACCGAAAATACCCTCCAGGGGAGAAAAATGCCTGCAGGAGACAAGTGGCATCCTATGTCGTAATAGATCGACACGTGGTCCGACCTGACACGAAAAATTTTCCTCTTTTTTTAAAACACTCCGCTTTTGTCCTTTTGGCGTGCCTATCAACAATATTTCCCTTCGAGACACGTGTCGAAATTATGGCTATTAATCAGAATCGCCACGTGTCGGTCAAATCTCGACGTCTTGGCTATTCGACACGTGGGCTTACCGATTTGGGCATCGAAACGGTGTTTGGTTTCACCTCGCACCCTCCACTCTCTCCCGTAAACAACGTGGATAACGTTTTTAAACTCGAACCGTGGTCAAACAAAAATACCCAAAAAAGTCAACGAGGAATCGAGGAGGGGATCGGCGAGGACTCGGGGAAGGGGGGGCCCACGTGAGGGGCAAGTTGCGGGTCTTTTTTCATTGGCCAGTGTTGGAGGATAGGACACGTGTCGTGGTGGGTGAGGCTGGGAAATACTTTAGAGCGTGTCAATCATCAACTTGTTGAATGCGACGGCTCGGCTGTTCCTTTGCCAACTTGCTGACACTAAGCATGTCGTTCTGTCGGAAAACAATTAGATAAACGAATTTTTCTTTTTTCCTTTTTTTTTTTGTTTTTTTGCTTAAAATAGATAATGTATTTTTAACCGTGGTTGATTTTGATCATTATATTTTAAAAATATTCGTTTCGATTCTTATGCTTTCAATTTTTTTTCATTTTAATCTCTATACTTTTAATTTTTGTTCATTTTAATTCCTATATTTTTAATTTTTATTCATTTTAATCTCTATACTTTTAAAAAGGGATCATTTTAAACACTTAATTTTATTCTTACTCTCATTTTCTRTATCACAATTCCAACATCATACTAAAATCAATGTATTTCTTAACACGTAAATATTATTTATCTTGTAGAGTTTCTGTGTATATATAAACACAAAACTTGTGTTAAAATTTTACAAATAATTAATTAAAATGATCACTTTTTAAAGTATAGTACTAAAATAAACATTTTCAAAATACATAAATCAAGATAAACAAAATTTTAATGTACGAACACCAAATTAAATATTTTCAAAATACAGGGATTAAAATGAATTGAAGCTAAAAGTACATGGATCATAAATAATATTTTAATAACAAATTGCTGCTTTATTCATTTTTTAATTTTTCTCTTTTTTGTTTTAGCATTTTTGTGATTCCTCAAAATTTCACTATTTTTGTAGCCTTATCATCATCGCAATCGTATTTGCTTTTGTTGATGCGACAGGAAAATCCTCCGTAATATTTTTTCAAAAACCATGCTTTATGAAAAGGCTTGCCTTAAATTACAAATTTAACCTTATATGATTTAGTTTTTTTTTAATAGATTTTGAAGTGATTAAGTCTCGACTGTTTTTTGTGTTTGATAAAATTTACTGCGAATAATCAAATTTAAATTTGTAAAATTTGTTAGCCACTAACTCTAGAAGGTGGGGAATTACATGCCCATGATTAACAAATTCTAAAAGTCAAAAAAATTTTTTTTTTTTTTAGATAAACTAACTTCATTAAATTTTAACCAAAGCCATCATTTGTGCCAGGCTTCTTCAAAGAGCCTATCAAGCAAATCAGAGGACAAGAAAACAAAATTCTCTAAAGAAAACACAAAAGAAGCCACCTTATGGACAACCCTGTTCGTGATACACCACACATGGACAATCTTAAAATTGGAAAAAAATTTCGCCAGATTTCGAATATCCTTCACCCGAACGTTGGAAACGTTATGAGCTTCAGAGTCTCCAATAATTAGATTGACTAGCTTGAGGGAATCAGTCTCAAATTGCACTGATTGGAAATTCAACATAATTGCCATTCGAAGACCTTCGAGCACAGCCAAAGACTCGGCATTCAACAAATCGCGGTAAACTTATACCCTTCAAAAAACAGCGGCAATAATTTGATCCCTATCATGTATGCCAACTACACCAATTCCAGTTCTAAAAATGGGTTCCTTACATGCAACATCCACATCTATCTTCACCCACTCAATGGAGGATACCAAAAAGAAGGGACTCTTGATCGGGCTTGAAACGAGTATAGAGGAAACTCCACAAAAAATTTAATTTCCTTCCTGAAAATCCTCCACATAGGTCAGTATCCATTCACACTCACTCTTAACGTCTGGAATAATTTCGTTAAAAATCAAATTTTATCCTTAAATAAATTTAATGTTGATTTTATACACTATTATCTTCTCAAACAATCAAATTCTATTTTTAACCAAAAAAAAATTTTTGATTAGTTTTGTTTTAAGAAAATTATAGTATGGTTTTTCTTGAAACTATAATTTGTTATAACAATGGCTATCTCCAATTGTTAGCTGTATAAATTGAAATTGATATCGAAATCATATAAAAATTTAAATAGTTATCTTTCAAAAAATGTATAAATTATCAACAATGAATTAAACAAATCTTAATAGTGTTTCTATTTTAGTTATTATAGCCAAATCACATCGATTTAATATTAATTTACCCAAAAAAAACTATAACCTACATTTGTATTTAAATTTAAAATTTATCAAATACTAACTTCACAATTAAATTTTCTAAACGTTCAGTTGACAAAAATTATTTTGAAACCTACAGCAAACTCAAACAAAGTCTTCATTTGTTTGGAATCTATAAATTAAAAATTTACAAAACTTTATAAAAATAATTAAACAGTAACAAGTATTAAAAATAACTTAATAGTTAAAATTTTCTCTTAAAATAATTGTTTAAATATATCTATCTTAATTGTTCGTGTATTAAAATACTACAGGTACAGATGTACTTGAAATTGTTTTATTATTTTATGAGAAAAGAAACCTCAAACCAGAGTCATTGAATATAGTAGTGACGAAAACGCACGATAAATGTAAAAAAAGGCACTCTTCCAAGGGGTGAGAAGGGGAAAAATGATGGAAATAATTACAAAGCTCCCGGCGAGGATCGAACTCACGACCTTTCGCTTACGAAGCGAACGCACTACCACTATGCTACGGAAGCGCTTACGTTAACTGAAAAAACGTTT
>NW_019104542.1:104825-158067 GCF_001995035.1 Momordica charantia
CAAGGGAGTCACAAAAAGTTTCTCAAATTTGATAAAAGAGAAGGAAAGCTATAGTAATGAAACATAGGGGAACATTTACACCAAGAAACCATCAAATAAACTATTGCATAAAAAAACCAATCGAAAGATGGCTCATTTTCTCTGAAGATTCTTTTATTATTTTCTTGCCAAGTGACACATAAGAAGACTTTAATAACATTCAACCAAAGGAGCACTTTTTCACTTTTAAAAGAATGACCCACCAGAACAAGTTCAAGGAGACAAAGTAGGATCCTTGGGAAGAACCACAAACCATCCAAACTTTGTCAAAAGAATACCCCAGAAAACTGCAGCAAAACCACGAGACAAAAATATGCTGGTGTGCTTCAGAACTTTTCTTGCAAATAGAGTACCATTGAGAAAGGTACACATATAACTTATAAGGGAAGAACCACAGATCATCCAACTTTGTCAAAATAATACCCTAGAAAAGTGCAGCAAAATCACATGAGACAAAAATATGGTGGTGTGTTTCGGAGCTTTTCTTGCAAATAGAGCACCATTGAGAAAGGTACACGTATAAGGCATCCTATGTTGGAGCTTATCATGAGTATTTATGGCTTTGCGACTAATCTCCCATAGAAAGAATTTCTACTGTTTTTGGGTATGGATCTTTCCATACAGCATCATAAAGCAATAGAGATCTTTTATTGTTTAACTAAATAATTATAAATATGCAATTATTAAAATATTGCCTTAACTTCATCTAATTTGCATATTATAATTATTTTTTAAATACTTGTACATGTATCATTGGAGTTTGCAATACTGCGAAATATAAGGTGCTAGCTGTATTTTATAGTAAAAATATGCAGAAAACATCCTGGGACTGTTTTTTTTAATCTTGTAGCCTAAAAGCCTGTCAAGCATAATGTGTTTAAGATCTCTCCTTTTCTCCCTCTCAACTCATACTGTCTCGTTACATAGACAAAATATTATTACAGCAGCACTGTTCTTCTTTTTAGTCGGTTATTTAGCATCAGAATAACTTCTGACTAACTGGCTAATTTTTATTTATATAATTTTTCCTGTTATGTTTCACTTTTTTTCTTAGCTGCTAACATATATGATATTGTCTTTTTGTTAAAGAGTGGATGCAATTGATCCTGCACTTAGAAGGTCGGGGCGTTTTGATGCTGAAATAGAAGTGACAGCACCAACTGAAGATGAACGGCATCAGATTCTAAGGGTAAGTGATACATTGACTATGCCCATCTCGAAAGGTCATTTATTCAGTTAAACCTGTGAGATATGAGCATTTTGGTCCAGTGTATTTTTGACGTTATTAGTAGTAAATGAGAGTTATTATGCCTTGATGGAAAAACTATTTGTGGTTAATGACTTTTACATAAAACCATTTTCAGCTGTACACAAGGAAGGTTCAATTGGATCTAGAAGTTGATTTACGTGCCATAGCTGCATCTTGCAATGGGTTTGTAGGAGCTGATTTGGAAGCTTTGTGTCGCGAAGCTGCTATGGCTGCATTGCAAAGGTGTTCAGGTACAAATGAGAATGCTACTCTCACTCTGACAACAGAAGACTGGAAGCATGCAAGATCTGTTGTTGGCCCAAGCATGACTAGAGGTGTCACTGTCGAAGTTCCAAATGTGACTTGGGATGATATCGGAGGACTTAAAGATTTGAAAGTGTGTATGACATGATTTTTCTGGCAAATTTTCATTGAACATTAATTATAACTTTCTATTTATTGTAAACAGAAAAAGCTACAGCAGTCAGTTGAATGGCCTATCAAACATGCTGCTTCTTTCTCAAAGCTGGGTATATCACCTGCACGTGGAATTCTTTTGTACGGGCCTCCTGGTTGTTCAAAAACAACCCTCGCTAAAGCAGCTGCAAATGCTGCTCAAGCATCCTTTTTTTCACTCAGGTATTTCCGCCCATATTTCACATTGTGTTCTCATCTGAAAGCTCTTTATGCTGTGTGTGTATTTTAATAATAAACTTGGGGTCTCTTGGTCATACCGGCTCAGAAGTCTCAAGTTCAAACCTTCTGGTGAGTTTAATACAAAGATTCCTTGTAGGCCCGACAAAGATTCCTTGTAGGCTTTCGGGTGAGTGCGGGTGCCCCTGGTTATAGGGGAGTAAAGCTTTGAATCCCCGTTAAAAAAATATATATGATACTTGAGTTAAAGAAAAATAATGAATAAGAAGTGGAGTTTAAATGTTGAGTATCAATGACCTTGTCAAGCAATGTCGTCTCATTATTGCAAGCAATCAAAGAAGCATGAACATGGACAAGACACAATACCAAACACAGTGACATGTTGGGATGTTTGTCAGTTTGGTTTCATCAGTTTTTTTCTAGATCGATAACTGTAGAGTGTAGAAATATCTTCAGTTTGTGAAAATGGACAGCCGAACCAATGATGTTGAATGGACAAAATTGATTTCTTTAACCAAATAGTCGGATAATCCAACTTGAATTTCTCAAATCTAAAAGGACATGGGACTTCAGAGAAAAGTACCAATTTCAAAAAGAATATCCCATCAAAGGGGTAGTTAAAGCGGTTAGCTGTTGTATTGCTCGTAGATATATTTTGACTTCAATCCACATAATAATTTTCTCTTATATCTTGTTCAAATAGGATGATGTACTTGTTTCTATGTGAATAATAAGACGTGGACTCCTCGAGATATAGCCTAGTTGTGACTTCATTCTTTGATAGACAGTTCTGATGTTATGTTTATGTTTCTGAACTCAGATGTAAGAATAAAATATCCTGCCAATGTTTCCCTCATGCAGTTCGAACTGCAAGCAAACCATTGGATTCTTTTCTTGCTATGAGATTTTGATTGTACTTCTCACATTAAGATCCATTCTCTGATTTTTAACACAACTATTCTTTTTGTTCTCCCCACTTTGTTCGTTTTCATATGAAGCTTTAGTTGAAGTAGTACGTAACTGAACTGCATGTCTTGAGATCATGTACTATTAATCAGTGGTGCAGAGATGTTTTCAATGTATGTTGGAGAGGGAGAGGCTCTACTGCGCAACACATTTAGAAGAGCTCGTCTTGCTGCACCAAGCATAATATTTTTTGACGAGGCAGATGTTGTTGCTGCCAAAAGGTTAGTGATTAGCACGATCAATTTTAAGGTTCTTTTGTGGTTGGGCACGTAAAATGATTCCAAATTTAAATAAAAGTTGTAATGTATTTTTTAATCCCTTTCCAACTGGCCTGAATTCTTGCGATTATTCCTGCTATAAACTTCTTTAGTGTTACTATTTAATTTTAGAGGTGGGAGTTCAAGCGGCAACGTTGCAGTAGGGGAGAGGCTTTTATCTACGTTGTTAACTGAGATGGATGGTCTTGAAGAAGCTAAAGTGAGTGTGATATCCTATAATTCCCTTCATCTCTTTGGCACTTGAGATTAGAGATTTTTCCACTTCTATCTTGGTTTCTCCTTGTTTTGAGTTGTGTCTCGACTGCTCAGGGAATACTTGTTTTAGCTGCTACAAACCGTCCTCATGCGATTGATGCTGCGCTTATGCGACCAGGACGGTTCGACTTGGTGAGACATCCACACATTCTATTCTTATGCTCTCATGTCTTAACGGGAAGATAGTTGGGCTTTCCATATCATATTTTACTGAAGGATATCATCCAAACTTACCTGCTCCAGTTTTATGTCCAAGTA
The DNA here is from genome assembly GCF_001995035.1 of Momordica charantia. The sequence continues at coordinate 108,525 of NW_019104542.1, forward strand.
TAGATATTAAAAATCTGTCAAGTCATATTGACACCCCTGTATCTAATGAAATTTTAGGTGCTCTATGTTCCTCCACCGGATTTAGAAGCCCGGCACGAGATACTTTGCGTTCATACTCGTCCAATGAAAATCGGAAGTGACGTCGACCTCAAGAAAATAGCAGAGGATACAGAGCTCTTCACGGGGGCTGAACTGGAGGGCCTGTGTAGGGAAGCTGGAATTGTAGCTTTAAGAGAAGATATAACTGCCAGTGTTGTTTGTGGTCGCCATTTTCAGACGGTAAAGGATTCTTTGAAGCCAGCTTTAACTTTAGCAGATATTGATTTATACTCCACTTTTATGATGACCCGTTCTGCTCTTCCTTCTCAGCATCCCGATTTAAGTCCCAAGAATAAGGGCAATAGTAAAAGAAATTTATTGGGTCCTGTGTCTTTGGTTAAACTTGGTCTGGTTGGTTGTATCTTTCTCGTTGTTGCTAAATATTCTCTCTCTGAGAAATATGAGGTTGAACAAGAATTGATGACTACCTAGGCTTAGTAGCTTTGGGTTGGTTTTTTCGGGTAATTACATTTTTGTCTTTAATTATTTAACTTTTTCAGAAAAAATTCAATAGAAATAGAAAGATTTTAGTTGATTATTTATTATTATTTGTTTGAGAGAAGTGGAGATTTGAATCTCCAACTTTTTGATCGGTGATATATGTGTTAACTAGTTGAACTTTTTGGTAGCAATATTTGTTTTAACTCGTTGGACTTGGTGGAAAGATTGAGTTTATTATATATTGTTTTTGTGAATTAATTTTGGATTAAGAGGCTGTTCCCAATTCCAAAAGGATAGCTTGATGGGTAGGAATTTGAGATCTCTTGATCATACTGGTTAAAAGGTCTCAAGTTCGAATCTTCCATTGAGTTTAATACAAAAATTCTTGATGCTCCCACTCCCGATTATAAATAAAAAAAAGAACATTTAAAAAGTATTCAAAAGGAAAATCATATATATATTGGTTGCTAAAGATTTAAATAAATATAAAAACAAAACATTTATCCCACTCCTACATTGGCTTCTAATTCTCATGCAAATAAACAAAATTAAATTTAGTTTCTTTCTAAAATATTATTACAATTGGAACAATTTACTATGCCTTCCCCAACAAATTTTAACCATTTTTTTTTTTTTTGATAACAGACAAGTTTTAACCTTTAATTTAAATATGATTGCAAATATTATTATCTGAACTAAAATAAAATGATAACATATTGAATTGGTGTCAACTTGAATTTCCAAAAACACGTGGTTAGGACCAAACTAGATATATTTACGGTATCATCATTGAATATATTTGCTAAATCAAAGTCTTACATATTGGGTTTGTTCAGCATGTGAAGCAGTGGCAGCCCATTGAAAGTCTTACGGTGGGCTCGGAGTCTGACGAGCCCATTTATTTCATCCCAAACTTTGCCGGTTGATTGTTGATGTTGTGTTCACCGGCTCGATGGCGCCTTCCGGCTTCCGCTTCCGCTTCGCTCCAAAACTTGTGAAAAGTTGGCAAGAACGAACCGAGAAGAACCAGAACCAGCTGGAAGTTTCAGACTTTCAGTTGCAGATTATGGCCTTCTAGCTTCCACTCTGTCAATTACTCACCCATGGATCACGCCTCCTACCGCAGTCGCAGAACCACCACCAAATCTGGGCTCTATTCCACAGTTGTCATCCATTCCAATTCTGATTCCGACTCCGACAAGAATCCCGACGATCGGAACCTTCAGCAGCGACGGAGGCCGCCGGCCAAAGACCAAGACCTATACGCTACAATRGTATACAAGGACGTTGATAAGGGCCGGGAGGACGAGGAGGATGACGATTCCTCTCTCCCTCCTCTCCTTAAACGTCTTCCTAAGGATTTCGGTGGCGGAGCCCCAATTGACTACGAGGACGACAGTGCTTTTGATTTTGATGATGATACTGAAGACTTTGGTACTATGATCGTTAAGACGGATAGAAATCGTCCTCGAGACCGCTCTGCGTCGTCTTCGGTTTCAACGAGGCCTCGAGCCTCGCAGTTACCGTTCGTGAATTTTCAGCCGGGGAGCCCTGGGAAGAGAGCAGGTGGTGATGGTGTTAGTGAACAAGGCGACGAGAGCGAGGAAGGTGATGGTGATGGATATTCGACGTTTGTGGTGAGGCCCACGGCGAGGTCGCGGAACAGAGAATCTATTAGTGGGACTGTTGTTCGAAGGACCGTTGGTAGTCGTATTGATACCAGAGATGGGGGCGGAGGACTTGAGGGGTCCACGATGGGAAGAGCGGTGGCGAGTATGCAAGGAATGGGAGAGTTAGGGTTTGGGAAGCCGAGGAAGGGGAATGGATCGCCGAGGAGTGAGGAGGGCGGTGGCCGGCTGCGGAGTAAGGAGGTATCCTCGAGTTCRATTCCTGAAAGCATTACCAGGGAAGATCCAAATTCTAAGTATGAATTGCTCAACGAACTTGGTAAGCTGTTTGCATACATGTTAAATATGAAATTTGTTGTCTATGAGATGCATTCTTATAATGTGAATGGAGGTGGGTTTTAATTATTAAGTTTTTTTATTTCATGAAGATTTCTTGTGCTTTCAAATGCAAAATCACGTCGGTTGTTAATTTCGGTGATGCTGGAGATCGCAGGCTCATGTTGACTCTTTTGCAGGAAAGGGATCTTATGGGGCTGTATATAAAGCCAGGGATATTAAAACCTCTGAGCTGGTTGCTATCAAGGTCATATCTTTGTCTGAAGGGGTATGGTTTCTAATTTTGCTCTCTTTAGTGTGGTCATTATTCTTTGAATTTTTCTTGTGGAAATCGACTTTGAGTTCCTTTGTAGGAGGAAGGATATGAAGAAATTCGTGGTGAAATTGAGATGTTGCAGCAATGCAGCCATCCAAATGTTGTCCGCTATCTTGGGAGCTATCAAGGAGAGGAGTATCTCTGGGTAGAACAAATTAGTTGACGTTAAAATCTTATGTAACCATTTCCATGAGTTAGATTGAGTATAAATTAAATTTTCAAAGTGCTTATAATTCTCTGTAATCTGTATCTTTCTGTTATCTTTTCAGATTTATAAGTATTTATTTATTGGCAGATAGTAATGGAGTACTGTGGGGGTGGCAGTGTTGCTGACTTGATGAACGTTACTGAGGAACCTTTAGAGGAATATCAAATAGCATATATCTGCAGGGAGGCATTGAAGGTAAGATTTTCAACCAGTAAGCTGCCTTCAAACATTCTCCTTGCAGAAAAATGTCGTCTCTTAGTAATTGGACTGCAGTACTGGTATCTTTCTGCTTGTGTTTGCATAAAGAAAATACTTGCTTCGCTTTCTCAAATGTAGCTCACTTGGAGAAAATCCTTCTGATGCAATAAACAATGAAACTAAATTTCTTGTCAATCATACATTTTTCTTTAAATTCTTTTCTTTTCTCTTATGCATAGTTGGCCTTACAGATTAAATTTATTGTAGGGCCTTACTTATCTTCACACAATATTCAAAGTTCATAGAGATATCAAGGGCGGTAATATATTGTTAACCGAGCAAGGTGATGTCAAGTTGGGTGAGTACACTACCCTTCTGGTTTTTAGAGAAGTTAAGTTTACATTCCTTTTATGGTATAGCGGATTAAACCGACGTCCTATTGTTGCAGTTAGAATTTGGTAGGCAAACAAATCATTTTCATTCTTTGCTTCCATTTTTTTCTTTTATAACCAACTGACATCAATGAGCTACAATTGTGTTAAAAAAATGCGTGCAGGAGACTTTGGAGTTGCAGCACAGCTTACTAGGACCATGTCAAAGCGCAATACAGTACGTTAACTTCTTACATAACGAGTAAAAATAACATACTTGATGTTCAAAACTTGCTAATGGAATAACGGTCTCATAGGCTGTAATTAGATGGCTTGCCTCTCCTTGTTGTGTGTTCTATCCTGATTTTTGTATAACTACTATGCCACTTGTGTTTCTGCCAATGTATTAAAACTCAAGCCTAGTGAGGAATGAGTACCTCAATGCAGGCATCATGGCTTTTATTCTAAATTGGGAGATTTTAGAAATGGTAAATCTTTATATTTAGTCTTCATTTCTTGTGATCTCATATACATTTTTCCAGTTCATCGGTACTCCACATTGGATGGCTCCGGAGGTTATTCAGGAAAGTCGATATGATGGGAAGGTATTCAAATAAAGATTAATATTTGTATCTTATTAGTATATCTCTCCTGTGAAAAATAAATTATGAATGATTTGAGAAAGAGGTTTTATATTTTTGGTTCTAACTTTGTACTAGTTTGGTATGTTACGTCTGCCTTCTAGAACTGATGTTGCGAAAATAATTAGCATGCAGCACAACATGTTTGGATTTGATTTAATAATTATTATAAGTATTGGAAGTTTCAGTTTTCTATTATAAACTTGCAATTTTATGTATGCATTTTTGTCATTGATTCAGGGCTTGCTATATTTTTTTCTGTGCTGTATATGAAGTTTTAGACAGGAATAGCACGATGTTGATTAGGATATGGGTGTCACAACAATAATCTTCATGAAGTCTAAACCAACTTGAGAATGGAGATTTGAAGAAACTTCGATAGGAAGTCTAATAATATGAAGTACGAGTGAACTTGTTATAGTCTCAGACATTCCTGATATATGCATATTAAAGCACTGATGATATTTAATGAGATATATATAGCAAATTGACTATTCCGTAAGGTGTAATACTTTGTAGCACAATTTACTTTTGAGGTACTGAAGAATTGAAAAGAAAAATGGCATTGAAATGTCAGTGGTGTTGTGCAGATCCTCACTGACCTTACCTACTAAAAATTAGTCGATTTTTATTTCCTTTAATAGAAGGTCTCTGTTAAAGAAGCATCTAAAATTTAATCATAGTTAACGATTAAGTGACTAGGGAATGTTTTGTTACTGTATTATATGCTTTCTTTTTTATGTGACGTTTGCAGTTTCTGGGTTGCAGCCAGAGTAATTCTGTTTGCAATTATTTTGTTTTATTTTCAGGTGGATGTGTGGGCTCTTGGTGTTTCTGCTATTGAAATGGCTGAGGTAAAAATCTGACCTCATGAAACCAGCTCTAGAATTTTCCTAATATCACTCGAATAACGCTTTTCTGCTGATGACGTTCCAATTTATTTGGGGTTTTAAGTATCTTGGTGATAATTTTTGATATCTAGCAATAATATTGTAACTGATTGCAGGGCCTTCCTCCAAGATCAGCAGTGCATCCAATGAGGGTTAGTTTAAAATTTTGAAGCATTTGAAACTCCATAAATGAAATTTCTCCTTTCTTTGCGTGAGAAATCCAAACTTTGAAGTCTTGCTCTTATCGAATAGTGCTGTTTCATCTTTGGGTAACCAGGTTTTCTGTTTGTAATGAACCACATATGAAATCAATATTCTTTCTGCTTGAATTCATATTGCCCATTTGATAATTATAATGTTTTTTTTTCCAATAAATAAACTTCTTAATTAACCATTTTTTTACCACTTTTAAAAAACACTTCAAATTAGCTAAAATTTAAAAACTAAAAGAGAGAAATTTTCAAGAACAATTTTTTTTGTTTTAGAATTTTGGCTAAAAATTCAAAGTGTTCTCAAAGAAGGCAAAACATGGATAAAAGAAATTGTGAGGAAACAAGAATAGTTTTTAAAAATAGAAAACTAAAAATGAAATCTTTATCAATTGGGGCCTTAACTTTTGGAATTGATTTTGTTCCTTTGAGTTTATTTAAGGTTATGTCAGATTGATTTTTGATGAGGATTTTATGCATTTCTCTTATGTAACAGGTTTTATTCATGATATCTATTGAGCCAGCTCCAATGCTTGAAGACAAAGAAAAATGGTTCAATTTAATTCTTTTCCATCATCTGTGCTTCAGCATAAATTCTTGGGAACTGAAACGTGATTGTTATCATCTACTTGAGTCATTTATTTATTCTTAATTACATTATATATCATTTTTGGTAACTTACTCCAAGTATATATTATTTACGCAATATTTAAAATGTTTTGGTTTTTGAGCTTGAGGTGGTTCTCTTATCTTATCCTCCTTTCATTTTTAGATACGTTTGTGTCCTAACCGATACAATATAAATATTTGAAGTGTGTTAATTGTAAGAACCAAAATCCACATCAACAAATTTATGGTTATGAATTACTTCCATTTGATCAATTTTAGTTTTGTTTCTCATTTTAAAAAAAATTGTACTTGCCAAGTCTCATATCCGAAGGAGTTCACAGCTTGATTTGAATCACTTATTCCATCATGGCGATTAATTTAGGGATGACATGTTAATTTTTTCATGTGTAAACTTGGTTGTCTACTTCTTTTTTTTTTTGCAAAGGCGTACTGAATTTTGAAGTGTTGTAGATTACTGTGCTGCATGGATCTCTAGTATCATAAGCAAAGTTTGTTGGCTTTCTCATTTTAAGCTCTGTGTTATGTGATGTGACTATGTCAGTGTTTTATAACTTGTGGTGTATCTTCCTTTTAGGTCCTTGGTGTTCCATGATTTTGTTGCAAAATGTCTGACAAAGGATCCCCGTTCACGACCTGCTGCTTCTGAGATGTTGAAGGTAATGCATGTCAATTTTGTGTGCCAAATAAATCTGGACATGTTTCTGTAAGGTGTCTCCCTTACTCTTTGATATTCGAAATGATAGAAGAAAGCCCTAAGGCAAACAAAAAGGTGCCCAGCCGTTAGAGAGGGCTGGGAGTTTTCCTTCTCCAAGTCCAAGTCTTCCCAACAAAAGACAAAAGATACATTTCCTAGCTAAATCCCCTCCCCATATAAACTGACAACGTACAAAAGGCTTCCTAACTAACCATGGGTGAGTGAGTTTCCCTTCTTGTCCTTCCTCGTACATAAGTATTTATAATAGGGGTAGTTTCATGAGCTAATATTGATTAATTCATTAGTCTCCCTGTCATTGCCAGGTCTTCGGAAAAGCAAATTGTGGTCTTTCTTGTCCAAGTTCCAGGAGTTCAATCTTCAAAATTCTCATACTTTCTTGTTTAAAAAAATTGGATTAAAATTGTTATTGTCCATGTTGCATGGAATATTTTTCTTATATCCAATAGGTTTTGTGTAATTAGTTGAAATGTCTAGTTAAATTTTCTTGTATTTTATCTCACTTCGATAACTAATTTTTGCTTTCCATGCACAGCACAAATTCATTGAGAAATGCAGATGCGGGGCATCAGCAATGTTGCCCAAGATTGAAAAGGCTAGGAAAATCAGGACTTTAATGGCTCAGCAAGCACATACTATTGCTCCAGATGCATCAGGAGATGGTGTAAGGGCTTAAACTCCACTGCAGCTATTCTTTCTCCTCCTTTCTGAGCTCTTGCTTGCTACATGTGCATGTGTAATAGGTGATCGAGAATTCACTCTTTCTATAATGCCTTTATTTGAAACAGACAATAGTAGCTGCAAAGTTGAATCAAGATTATGGCGATACTGTTCCTTCAAAGCCTCAGAATATTGGAATACCGGTGGGAAACGAAATTCCAGCTGGTGGCACTTTGAGGAAGCAAGAGCTCTCAGGTGTGGGACTTGTAGCGGAAGGTATGCATTTTATTATGGCATGTGCTTTGATAAAGTCAATGGGATTACTATTATTTTTCCAATAATTGAAATTTTTAGCGGTGTGGAACTGTGGTATTGTTATTTTATGAGTTCAGAGGCTCATTTGGACTTACATAAGCTTTCCATTAATGATTTTTTGTAACATCCTTAGCCCGCCCGGCCTGAGGCTTTTCTCTCCTTCCTTCTGTATTTTCATACTTTAATGAACTATTTTCTTATAGATAAAGCTTTCAATTAATGCAAAGTTGATGGCTTGCTATGGAAACTAGATTCTGAAAATAGATGTTTTTATGCATGTGCCAATAATTTCTGCGAACTTGTACTAATAAATTGGTGCATATGAATTTGTGCTAATTCAGTTTAGGGATTGCACCTGAAGCTTCTTTAGGTGGTATTTTCAGATAATAGGTGAATGTGGTTATCATTTCAGTTCTTCTATTTTTATCTTTTTAAACATTCTGTAACAAGATCACGAAACAATCTATTATGTTGGGTCAATTGATCTTTCTCCAAATGTTGGGTTGTATTTTACACTTTTTTGCCGTACTGCGCTTTTAATCTGATAGTTCTGCTTCTGCTTGTGAAAATTTGTTTCATGTTGTTTGCTTCCTTGCAACTCAAGGTTTATACCCTGTTTCTCCACTCAAGTTTCAATCTGATTGAGATCTATTAAGAAATATTTTAAAACAGTAAAATTCTTATAAAAAAAATATTTTAAAACAGTAAATTGATGTCTACTTACATCCTTTGATTTTTAAAAATTATTTCATATGATATCAAAGAGAGATTTTGAGAATTTATATTTGCTTTTTTTACTTGATTTCAAGATAAGTATTGGACAATTCTGACCAAAGTTAGGTACGTGCCTACTTGTTAGAAAAGTTGTTAAATGTTGCTTTAAATAATTAAAATTATCCTAACATCTTAAACATTTGGGATTAGCAAGAATTTAGCATTTTTTTTATAGTTCTTTAACCTTCACTCATCTACTACATGCATATTTATCGAGTAGGTACTTTTGGCACTGTAATAGTCCATGATGGAGACGAGAATGATAAGGTGGTTTCCCAACTGAATATTGGCAATGCTGAACCACCAACTACTTCTATACGTGACGAGAACTTATCCGTTGGTGGAGTCAAATTTGTTGGCTCTAGGTACCTTCCTCTAGTCTTGCTGATATGTTGTATTTTAGTTCTTTGTTTTTAGAATAATTGACTTCACTCCCTATGATAATGGTATTACCTAATGAGCAACAATACATACAGTCATTTTTTATCTCATAATTACACAATCTTTTGTATCCGTATCATTTGAAATCTAATCTTTGTAAACCTTCTGTAGTGTGGATCATACGGGAGGTATTGTAAGTAATATTCTTGATGGAAAATCGGATCCCACCATGCATGCATCTTCACCGTCATTTTTGGATATTCATAGCACATTGAAGAGTGAAACTGTCAGCCGGAAATCTTTTGCTCTGCAGGACAAGGTAACTTTAAATTTGGAGTGTGTTTTCTTTATATGATTGTTTCTTATATTCCCCTTTGATTTACGAGTTTCAAGGCGATAGCTCTAGAGAAGCAAAGAAGTGGGAGATTTTACATTCCAAAGTCACCATTTAGAGCCCAATTCAATCTTTTAGTTCTTTTGGCCAATTATAATTCTTGTTTGATCAGTGACAATTGGAGAAACTTTTCGGATTCCTTTGGCCTTGGGCTGATATTGTTCCACTACAACCCATGGTACCTTGAATAGCTGTTCTTGGGAAACATGCTCACGAGCCTTGAGCAACATTCTTATATGCCATAGCTCCTGATTATATTTTAATGGTTTAGTGTTTTTCTTATTCACAAGAGCATTTCTTAGGATTATTCTTATCGAAGATTGATTTGATGGACATTTTTCCTTTGCAGCTTTGGTCCATTTATGCAGCGGGTAATACCGTACCCATTCCGTTCTTGAGGGCTACTGATATATCCCCTATTGCTTTGTTATCGGACAATGTCCTTGGAGGCATGCAGCAACAATATAATAGGGGAACTGTAGAGGTGGAGACAATTCAGGAACTTTTCACTGGCGATGGACAATCAAGAAAGGGTCGTAGGGGACAAAATGAGGTTTCTCTCTACTTGCATCTCTCCTTCCATGACTTCTCTGATTCCGTATTGGTCTCTTCTGAACCACTAAAACATCTGTTTTTTTCATGTTTTTGCACTGCAGATGCCCCTTCCTCCCAGTGTTTATCAAAGACTTACTTCAAGTCCCACACTGTTGAACCTTGCCCAGGCTTTAGCTTACCACAGAATGTAAGTCATCTTATTTATTTTTCTATTTTACAAGCACTACCAGTATTAGTTAGTCTCCTAATAATTGAACCACACACAAATATCCTGCTCAAACACCGGCCCTCTCCATTGCTCTGTGTGTGTAAGGGTCAGTTCTTTGACCTCAGTACCCATTTGTACACATATTTGCATTTTATCTTATGGTCGTTTCTTCTCCAAAAAACTCATGGTTGTCGGCATATCTCTTTCTATAATAAATGGTTGAAGTAAAAGACGTCATTTTTGTTTCTATTTCGGTTCCTGCTAAGCCTTTGGCATGCATCTGACCTTTCTTAGATGCATTACCCCTGAAGTTTCAACTGATTTCTTTTCTTCCCTGGGGAGGTTAGATATGAAATAAGCTCCTTCTGGTGTCTCCACATTCCACTTGCCTGTCTTTAATTTTAGAGTGGACGATTTCTTGCAGGTGTTACGAAGATATGCCGCTCCAGGAGTTGCAGGCGACACAAGAACAACAAACCATTCAAAATCTTTGCGATACACTTAGAACTATCCTCCGATTGTAGATAAAGGGTGATGCCATTCTGCTCTCCTGCGCTTTTGTTATTGTTTGCTTTCCTCCCACTCCAACTTGGCTCCAGGAAGCGAAAGTTAGTTTTTATCTTTTGCATCCTTCAAAATGTATTCAAACTCTCTGTTTTTGATATGCATTTGCATGAAAATAGTCGAGTGATTATGCTTTCTTGTGTTGTCATTTTGTTTATTCTTATAAAAATTACTACTGCAGTTTTTTGGTTGGTTACCCTGTTTTGCACAATTTATGGGTATATACTGACTGGAAAATTGTCTTTGACCTGCCATTATCTCATCTGTATGATCAATGTCATCCTCGCAGTGACCGTAAGTGAAGCAGTTTCTTCATCAATAAGTTTAAACGGTCATCTCAACAAATTAAAATATATATCCCCGAATATAAGGTTGGAAGCTAATTTAAGCTTAGGATTGAAGAAATTACTTTAATGAGCAGGACGTGCACGGATGGAGAGCAGTTTGCAAGGGTTAATTTGGTAATTGGAGTTTTATTAATCAGTTTTGTTCTTAAATTCTTAATAACTAGCAAGGAATAAAATTATTATCTTTTTTTTTTCTTCTCTTTTGAGGAAAAAGAAAAAAATTATAATCAAGATGGTATGCGGACAGTTGTATTTATATATATTATATGTTTTTTTAACACACCATGTGAGAGGGAATTCAAAATCACAGCCTCTTAGTTAGAAGTATATATCCATTATTGTTGAGCTATGTTCGTTTTGGTCCGTACAGTTGATGTCAAGTATTATTCAATGTACATTAGATTTTCTTTTCATAAATTGAGTAAAAGGTATTAGATTTTCTTTTTATAAATTGAGTAAAAGGTAGTCATTTTATAAATCGTTTAACAAGCAAGATTAGAGTGAGAATCTCATACACATCTGTAACTTGTAAACTTTTTTTTTTTGAACCACATCTGTAATTTGTAAATGAAAGAAGAATATAAGATGAAGCATTGATATTGGATCATCACTCCCAACATTAATTTCGTAAATTTCACATTTTTTCTCTGTGAGTCTACCCTTTCTTTTTTCTTTTATTTTTATTTCTTTTGTTCTTTCCATAGAACATGTGTTACATTAGACATTTATGGATACTTTGAATATAACATTCACAATTCTACAAATATCTTTTCTACCTGATAAGGAGAAAAAAAGAAAAGGTTAAATGTGCAATTTTTTTTTTTAAAATAATGACATTTACCTAGTAGAAATATATTGTCAATTTGAACGTAGCTCAACGGATTAAGATATACATCTTAGATCAAAAGATTGGATATTCAAACTTCCAATTCTACATATTATTCAAACAATTTACCTTGACAATTTTGAAAGGGAGTATAGTATTTATTTGTATATGTTCATTAGTTCAACATTGACCTGAGAAGTAAAACAACATTTTCATAGTATCACAAACAATCAACAAAATATAAAATATATCAATATAATATATCTAATATAGACATAATGGGGATATTAATAATTTTTTAACATTTTTAGAAGTGTGATATATTTATTTATTAATTTAAATATTTGTTACAAATTTTTTCTTTTATAATTTTTGCCGCAATATCTATCTACACTAAAACATTTTATTATATTTCCGTAAAATTAGAACCTGAAGTTTGAGATTACACGCATAGAATGACGAGTGCAATTTTCTGTACTAAAATATTCTTAGGTGCGGGTGAGGGTTGTAATTTTGGCAGGAAGGAAAAACCCCGCGAAAGCCCAAAAAGGATTCGAGCGGCGTCTGTACTCTGAAGTTTTCTTTGAAGCGTTCATTTCCGCGAGCATCCATCGGAGAATCGAGGAGGAAAAGACAATGAGAATGAGTGGTAATAGGATTGCTCATACGTTCCTACATCGCGCTCGGTTGCGAGCCACTTCCTCTTCAATTTCCTCCGTCGAAAGGCCGTCTTCTGCAGCTTTTTGCGCCGAGTCAAGGTCTTTTCGAAGTTCTTGCTCTTCTTCATCTCGTCATGTTGATTTCCATCGCCAGCATGCATTTGCACTTTCTCCCACCGCAATCCTACGGTTATTCAGTACCAATTCCACTAAACACTTTGAAGATGAAGTGAGAGAACAAATTCCACTCCAATGTATGGATGTATTTTCTTATTCTCCGTGCATCCGTTAGTTTCCTTTTATTTTGAGGTTCCCGTCGAAATTTCTTTTCGGATTGTGAATTATTAATGGCTTTTCTTGTGCCGAGATGGTGTTTGGTGTTCAGTGAAATATCTGAATGTGAATGGTTTAATTCTGCCATGATAAGTTGTTTTAATTGTTGAATTGTTATCTAGTTTCAGTTTCATTGAGATTTTTGTTCCTTTTGTTTTATATGTAGTTCTAATGCTTGAAAAGCTTTATAGTTACAATAAATTTCCCCGTGCATCCGTTTAGTTTCCTTTTAGTTTGAGGTTCCTGTCGAAATTTCTGTTCGGAATATGATTAATTAATGGCTTTTCTTATGCCGAGATGGTGTTTGGTGTTCAGTGAAATATCTGAATGTGAACGGTTTAATTCAGCCATGATAAATTGTTTTAATTGTTGAATTCCTTATCTAGTTTCAGTTTCATTGAGATTTTTGTTCCTTTTTATATATATGCAGTTCTGATGCTTGAAAAGCTCTATAGTTACAATATTATTCAAGGACTAGTTGCTTTCAATGTGGATAACTGATTGTCGTTGTAGTGTTATTTATCAATTTTTTGTAGAATGTAAAACTGTGATGGTGTACTATAGATTAGATGTGAAAGACTTCCTACACTTCAGTGTACAAAGTTTTCCTTATTATCATACTTACATCAGTGTTCATTGCTAGCTGTACATTTGTCAGGGTTTTTTTTGCTCTCTAACAGCCAAAATTGGCTATTGAAATTTCTAATTAAAGATTTTTTAAACTCATGCCTATAGCTTGAGGCTTTAATCTATGAACTCTCTTATTTTTTGTAGATGAGAAGGATGAAGGGGGAGAAACCACAGATGGATGGGAAGATGACGATGATATGGAGCCTGAGGTATTTCTATCTGCTGAACTGAGCTTTTATTCTACTACTATTATAGATGATGCTGACTGTTGATAACGTAGATTGGTGATGGAGGGGGTGGTGGTGGTGTTGTTTTGCAAGGCGTGCCTTGGGGTGAACATGTTCTCTCTCTTGCTCATGAGGTCCTGCTGCAATTTGGCGATGACATAAAACTCTATTCCTTTAAGACTACTCCCCGTGGATATATCTATGTCAGATTAGACAAGCTCTCAAACGAGTAATTTTCTTCTGCTGTTTGTCCATCCTGTTTCCTGCATAAGAGCTGTCCTTTCTACCTTCTGGGTATTGGGGAATTCCATTTGCTATCACATTTAAAGCCCTTTTTGCATGTAGGAGATGTCAGCAGTCAACTCAAACCTTGTCTTGAATAAACATAAAAAATATAGTAAACCTCAAACTCATCCGTCTCCAAACTTTTAAATTTTATTTCATAACCATTTCATTTTTTTTGCTTTTTTTTTTCTCAATGAGTTTGGCTGAGTCTGATAAATTTTTGTCCCTAACTTGATAATGTTGAAACTTTTCTAGTTATGCTGCTGGAAATCTGTTTGTTTTTATTTGTAGTCTTTTTTTTATTATTATTTTTTTTTTTTTATGATTGCATAACTATGAAAATAAACTGAGGTGGGCATTCAGTTTGGATTTCATAATTAAGTATTGTGTGCGGTCTTAACTTGGATTTATAAATTTATAATTTGTAGAATATTGATCTCTTCCTTAGATTTGGGTGTCCAAGCTTGGAGGATCTTGAAAGTTATACCCAAGAGTACAAGAAAAGATTAGGTGCAACTGGGGCACTGGGAAAGATTCCCGATGATTTAGCTCTTGAGGTAACAGCTGGTTAGACTTTGCCGTTCAACCTTACCCCTGTACAAAAATAACTGCTTAGTACACATTATTTTGGCTGCATAAATTATAGAAATACGTTAACACCTTAACAAGCATTCTTCTGCTGTGAAGGTATCATCTCCAGGTGCAGAGAGATTACTGAAGGTCCCAGATGATCTGTTTAGATTTAAAGCCATGCCAATGCAAGTTTCCTATTTAGAAGATGTAGTCCCGGGAGGCACTGAAAATGATGGAGTTTTTATTTTGGATCACGTGGAAACGGAATCTAAGAGCTGTGTCTGGAAATTGGCAAACGTAAGGGAAAATCGAGATCCTTTAAGCAAGGGTAGGCCGTTGACTCGTAAGCAGAAAGAATGGAGGTTAGAATTACCCTATGCAAATCATAAGAAGGTATTCCTTTACCTTGAATGCTGAAAAATAGCACCTCAGGGTCCTAAAGAAAGGATGCGTATTCTGTGTACTTATGAGGTTAGTGTTAGTTTTAAGCAGCATTATTTCCATTTGAGGGCTTGAGATTTTCCATTTGTACGCCTTCTTCTCTTTGGAAAATTTATTTTCAGCTGTTGCATTATCTTTTTGTAGGATGTTTTTCACCTTTTGGAGTTAACATCTTTGTAAGAGTTTGGTACACTGGATTTCTCTGCCAATGGTGCCATTGACTTATTGTTTTGTGTCGGCTCCTACACTAATCTTTCCTTTCTCAATTGTATTAAACTTCAAAGTTGATTTTTTCCCCTGATCTAATTCGTTTTCATGGCCTAGCAGAGTGTTTTCCGTTATATAATATATTCATTCATTAGGTTCCCCCTGTTATCCTCGCTCTTCTGCCATATTCTTTTTGCACTTGCTATTTAGCTTAGGCTTCTTTTTTGGTGTTGCCTTTCTCTTTCTACTCTATTGGTTAAAGTTCTGTAACTCAAAGGAAGTGTCTTTTTCACCATTCCCCATCCATAATGTAAGCATTTTTCTTTTATCAATTTGTTCTGTGATAATCTCATAATCTGAGGCTCACGCGCATTATTTGTGAAATGAAAACCTTGGATACTTTTATCAATAAAATTCATAATTTGGTTGTGGCTATGATATCCTTGCATGGTACACCCCAGTAGGAGTTAATTTTTTCAATAAAAGCACAGATAGGTTGCTGTCTTTACATGATAGTCAGGAAAAAAGCTGATTGGGTAGGTTTTAATAAGTTAGACGGCCATGGAAAAAGAGAAAGTTGGTTGACTTCATATAATATGAATTTGGTTTGTTGATGCTAAAACCTTGAAAAGAGTAGGGCGTTGCCCTTCATGGATCGAGGATAGCAATTGTTAATTGATTTGTCAGCATAGTTTTTATTGATTTAATTTTTTTTATAAGAATGTTTAAGAAAATCCGTTTTAATTATAAATCATGAGAATAAAATATTTTTATTTCAGAGTCAAATGTAGAGTGACGTCATTATGAAATCACTACTATTATAAATAAATAAATATAAGAATGAAAAAAAAAGTATGTTCCTAGAAGAACAATACATGGTTGTACGGTACTAGAAAGTGTACACTTATTTTCTCATATGATTTATTTCTATTGGTTCTGTTCGGTAATATGCAGGTTTTGCACATACTTTTGACCCAGTTGATATAAACATATATACAAATATGTAGAATTGCTTATTTTCTTGCGTGTAGCTAAGTTTTTCWTCTCTTATATGAGAATCACGTTGAAACATGCATATTACATAGTATAGTAGAACAATGTTGACGTTATCTTGTAGGAAATCTGAGTCACGGTAATCTTATCATCAATCACGGTGGGAGGGGCATTTAACAAATTTCAAATTTCAATCAACTCGATTTGTATTGTATTTCGATGTGTGAATGTTTCCTAATGGCTGTGGTTATAGATGCTAAGAATGAAACTTAGCTGCTCAATGAGTTAGTTGCTTTTGGCCAGTGACATTTTGAACCACACTTTGCTGCTCTTGTATTTCTTTCATTTTTTCTTTCTCAGCCGTTGTCGCAGTCAGCAGTCAAGTTTTTAGCTGTTGGTCTCCAATCCCCGTTTCTAAGTTTTTTGTCTCAGTTCATTTTTGTTCTCTCTGACTCTAACCCCATCTTCTTTGTTTGTTTATAGCTAACCACCGCAAATTAATAAAGTTTTAACAGTCCCTTATTTTTTGATACTTGAGATGGATCCCAAAATAATTCTGAGGAGATAGTGGCACCATATATAACGTATCAATGATATTGATTTTCATACTTTTTATCAACATCTGTGATGACAGGATGCATTGAAACAGAGGTAGAGCCAAGATATGTAGGGCAATCAAAAGGAGATGTCCATGTTGCCATGCTGGGCAGGCCCCCTGGCTGTGGAGATAGATAACCCATTATGGATCAGTGGACCACTGAGTTGTTTTATTATTTCTTATAAAGAAATTCATGTTGGTATCATGTGCATTGGACACACCATTTTCACTAATTGACAAAAACCGTATTAGGTCATCCAACCCCATTTAAGCGTAGTCATTCTGGTTCCTGCATGAACAGGTCTCTTTCATGACTACCTACTTCTGTACATTTTGCACCTCTTCTCAATAAAGAGTTGCCTGACGTCATAAGAAAACAACTTGGGAAATTTTATTGCTGTTCATATTTCCAATGTGGCTTATTCTTGGCTTGTTTTGTTAGGGTTGCAGGACCAAGCTTCCTCTGATAAGGAAATATCTAGCAAACTGTAGATGCTTTCTGAGGTAAACATACTTTCCCTCATGAATCTCCATCTCCATCACCCATGTCATCTATGCCCCTTTTCTTTTCCCTTTCCTGTCTGTTCCTGTGGGTAATTTAAATCTTGTTTTCCTTCTTGGTGAGCAGAATTCTTTTGGGGGAGGGGGGGAAAAAGAATTCATGTGATTGGTAAAGGTGCTTGTTTTCTGTTGTTGTGGTGTGCCATTTCGGTGGTGGTGATATATTTTGCTCAGAAATCTAATAAAGGGGTAGAAAGTAGAAAGTAGAAAGCAGAAAGAGAGGTTGATAAATGTAGGTATCTCATTTCATTTTTTATTTTTAGTTTTTGGCAAAGGTCATAAATGCTTATTTCAATCCTTCACGTTTTCCTTCCGTGTGGCAGTGGGATTCTTTTCTGACAGCTCGTTCCTCTTTATCCACTCATGAAACTAGCGAGGTCTTGGGAAAAAAAAAACACCTTCAAAATTTTCAACCCCATAACTGCAAAACGTAGAAGGTAACAGATGAGAAGGATTTCCTTTTAGGTAATGTGTTGAACCATTCTATCTAGTAACTCGTAAACATTAATCAACCAATGAACTAAAAAGGCTTTTAAGTTTACGGATTAGAGTAAATTTAATCATTTGTATTTTGCATCTTCTTTAATCCTTCCTTTGTGGGTTTGAAAAATTGCACAAGATCTATGTGGAAAGAGGAATATAAATGGAGAGAAAATGACAACACGGGAGTTTGAATAGAGGATCTCATTTTAGATAGAATAAACTACCCATGAATTCAAAAGTTTAAATTGATGAATTAAAGTTACTTAACTAAATCGATGAATTAAAGTAAATTTAATTATTTATATTGGACATCCCTACCATTATACTTTAATTTAAATGTATTGAAAATGTGATCTGATCATGGAAACAAAAGGGTCAATGGATTTTTTTTTTTTTTTTTTGTGGTGTGTGGCTTTTATAGGGTGTTCTCAAAAGAATATGGGTCCTTTTTTTCCGCTTTTACATATAATCAATTCGATAAATGATGGTTCCTAGATGTTAATTATGGTTTAACCAATTAGTGGAGAATACAATTGGGCTGGCTATTTGTTTGCTCTGACCAATTAGTGGGGAATAATTTCAAATTAGCCATTAACGTTT
This sequence comes from Momordica charantia, assembly GCF_001995035.1. Next base: position 126,818 of record NW_019104542.1, read on the forward strand.
GATTAGTTTATTATAAGTTTTAAAATGATTATCCTTGTTGATGGAGAGAATTCAAAATTTACGACAATATTTTTCAAATATGGGAGGAAGTAATGTGGGCGCTTAGCTAACCTTACACACTCCTACAAGACTATTGTTTCATTTTAAATTATTTGAGCTTTTTTTTTTTTTTTTGGAAACACAAATGATTGGATGTTAGAACCATGAATGATCCATTGTGAGATGAAATCTTCATAAGTTTTGCCATATAGATGGTTATGAAGACACTGATTTTTGTTACTTTCATGGCTTTCTATATTATTTATGCACATGTGAGTTTTTTAAAACTTAGTTATTGACCTTCCAAAAAAAACTTGAGTATGGTTTTGTGGACATATTTTGCCTGTGGGAGGATGAAAACAAAGATATATTATTAATAAAGAAGTGAGGGTATATGTGTCTATCTTAACATAGTTTAATTAATTAAAATATATTCTCGATATAATGTCATTTTTACTTGAAAGGAAAGGAAAAAACTTCACTTTGAATGGAGCATTGTACTCTACCCCATGTGGCTCAATAGTATGTGGGCATATGTCAATTTTTTGCCTCTTTTGATTATTTTATTAAAATTCATATTTCATCAAAATCTCACGTCTCCTCTCTTCCCTGTAAAGACTCTTATACTATGTTAATATTTATGAGTTCTATCTCAAAACCAATTAACGATGAGAGTAGTCAATGTCCATTATAAACTATTGCAAGGTCTTTTTTTTTTTTCAATGTGGGATCTTTAACATACTCCTTAAAATCATGGCTATTTTAGCTCATTGGTCGGGTCTCATTTTTGACCGATTGTTTGTTTGAGTGTTTTGRACTTTGATATCATATTAATATTCATGAGATTTCATTTCAAAATTAATTGGCAATGAGATAAATAGTCTATGTTTATTATAAACCATTGTAAGATCATTTTCTTTTCAATTGACAATGAGAAGAGTAACCCTTATGTCAACTTTCTATTGTATATACCTTTGGATTGTGAAACAAATTCTTAATTTTGTTTGTTGCAAAGAGAATAGCATAAGAAAAATTTTTAGTAACAAAAGAAAAAAAATATTCTTTTTGAAATACAAATATGTGATATTGAAAAGATATAGTAAAAAAAGATACAATAAATTTGGAAAAGAAAATGTAGTAAATTTGAATAAAAAAAATACAATAGATTTAGATAAAAAAGATACAATAAATTAAAAGTCAAATGAATAAAAGAGGTGTTTGTGATTTTGTGAAATAGAAACTAAAAAGAAAAGTAAAAAACAAAGAGATAAAAAATGGAGGTGAGATCGCCAAAATGGAGGTAACTGTTAATTCAGAAGATTGTGAATTTGGACTATCACTCTTATTCCTAAAAAAAATGGAGAGACATTCAGAGAGAGAAAAATGGAGGGGAGAAAAAATGAGGAGATTTTGACGAGATATTGAGCTCTAATAAAATAATAAAAAAAGAAAAAAAATTGACACATGTTTACTGAGCCACTGAACACTACTCATGACTTTGTGGAGCGAAATTTTATCCAAAATGAAAAGAAAAAATAAGTGAGCATTTATGAAATGTGAAAATTTGTCAGCAAACCAAATGTGTACAACACTCTCCAACGTGGTGCATTGTCAATCAATTTTGTTGTCCAAATAATATTTATTCAATTTAATCTTAAATCCATTTCACCATATGGGCCTACGGCAGTAAAAACAATGGCCTAATAGCTGAAAGATAATTCTCCTTCACGATAATAATTTTCATTTAGGCTAAGCTAAAGTAACTAGAGGGCCTTTTGGGTATATCCTCAAAATTTTGTTTTGTAAATTAATCTTTTAAATCAATTCGCTTTATTATTTTTAATTCTAGAATACCTTTCATCTTTGTATTTCACCTACAAAAGAAATAATTAACAATGGTCTATAATTAATTGGTTTAATATAGCATCGGATAATGTGAAGCTTTGTTATTTATTATTAATTATAATATATTAAAAAGAAAATGACAAAAAAGAAAGAAAAAGATTCTCCTCCATAATTGAGTTCATAGAAATTACAAGCATGATTAGTTGATTAGTTAATTAATAAAGTCAAAAGAGCTGATGTATCAAAATATACAAGCAACTAGAAAAAAAAAAGGCAAATCTACAAATTAAATTATTGGCAAGATGATGCTAAGAAGAGAGTGGGGAGAGAAATTAATATTAATATATAATATAAATAAAAAAGAATCTGGCAGCCATGTCTTCCAAATTCAAAGCTGTGTTTGGCAGTTGGGAGGCAGTAGGCTTAGCTCCCTATGCTCAGAAATTCAAAGCTTTGAGTCTGTAACCCCACAAAGCTTTGATTTTTCACTGCGCATTGCCATTATTGTTATGGAATTTATGTCACCTTATAGTTTTGGGATTTTTTTTTATCCTTTAATATATGAGTTTGGATTGGTTTAGAATACTAAATATTATCTTATCCTTATGACTTATTAATAAGAAAAGGAATATATTGCTTACACCAACACTCTAATCCAATATTAAGCAGTTAATTCAAATTAATGATGATGGCTTGACAAGAAAATACCAGAAGTTCAAATCTCCTACTTGTAACATATTTGTTAAAGAAAACAAGAGAGCTGATATAATGTTTACAAAATATAGAAATGAGAATTCTGAGGATGGGCAGTTTGGGGAAAAGGAAGAGAATAGAGAGGAGGCTTAAAAAAGGTAAAAAAGTTAGTTTAGAAAGCTACTTAGGTTGGACATGGATCATCTAAAATGTCAATGTTGAGACATATTAAATCAAATATCAATGAAAAAAAAGTTTACTTATTCATTTAAATAAAAAACTGTTTAGCTCTCATACCATGATAAATTGAGAGTTTGCTCTCAATTTTTTCATTCATTCAATTGATACATATATCAAAAATCTGTTCAATGCTACCTAAAGAAGAAAACAAATCAAAAAAGGAAACATAATAAGCAGAATAATGAATAAATAATATTCATATGGTATGAAACATGCATTCAATTCTATCATTGTTTTGTAGTTGACATCAATATTTCATTTGAAAAAAAAAAAGAGTTATAAAATACCAACACAGAGGGAAATTAGATGGGTTTTATGAGCATGGCTCCAAGTTGAAAAGTGGTTTCCTTTTTTGTTGTAAGATTGCTGAGGAGGTGGAGGCAGGAGAGGGTTTTAATGGCTTCGTCTTCTCCCAAAAAGAGGTTAAAAATTTGAGACCCCCCAGCAGATGAATGTCAGTCTTTGATAATGCTAAAGATTCCTCAAATTGGGGTAGGGTTTGTCATTATGTGGGGTTTCAATTAGTTGGGTAAACACAATACCCTCCTCTCCCTACTGTTTCTTGATTATGACACCAACAGATYCCAATTTCCTCTTGATAATCTTTTAATCATTTTCTTCCCCCCCTTGTATTTTATTTTYAAATTTTCCTTTTTTGGTGGTGGAGGGAGATGGGAGAAACTCAAGAAAATGATGGCTGACATGATTTCTTCAATGCCAAACACTCTGAAAGGTGACATAAAGTTGGCATATACAACCAAGGAATAACTTCAAATATTGAAATGGCATAACGCTTGATGTAAAGGGCAGATTTAGGGAAAAAGGAAAGAAAATGAAAAACCAACCAACACAAAACATCTAATTTAGCAGAATTCTCTATTGCAAAACTCCATTTTAACCTATCTTTTTCTCTGATGGGTCATCCTGGCCGCTCAAACACAACATGATGATCATAGAAATTTGATAGCTTCTAAAATATTTAATCTCCATGGTCGTTTTTAGCATATGATCTTTGTATAATGAAACAGTACAAGGTTTGGGTGTGTTTGTGGGGATGGCTATACAGTATTATTACCTGGTCTGATTTGAGGAATATTTGGGATAAAAAAGAAGATATATGAGACAGAGCAATCAGCGTGCTTTGGGGGGACAATCAGAAAGCAATTTTGAGAGTGTGGTGAGGGAGAGGAAGAATTTTTCTAAAGATCTGTAAAGGAGAAATTAAAAACAAGTGAAAAGAGAAAACCATAGCATACATGGCAGATGGACTTAAAAAGAAAAACAAAGCACAGAATAAATCCCACTAATAAGTACCGGTAGAGTTAAAATATTCTGCCATTGTTGCACTGTTGCAAGACAGAACCACCATTGGTACATTTGTCAGCATTGAATTTGTCCAGGTGTTTGGCTAACCTGGATTCAAAGAGTCCCCTCTTTTAGCAAAGAACAGACAAATAGTTTTCAATATAATTTTGGGTAATTAAAGATTGTTTCTTTACCAAATAAAAATCCATTTTTTGATTTCTCCCCCCTCCCCTTTCTTTCTTTGTTTTTTGGGGTTTCTTTTTCTCTCTCTCTCTTCCTCTGAGATGTTCTTGCAGTTGATCTAGGAGGATAAAGGGATCTTCTCTTCTCCCCATTTGTTACAGAGAGAAAGTGGAGGAGAGATTTCTCTGTTACAGAGAGAGAGAGAGAGAGAGAGTTGGTGTTGCGTTTTGTGGGTTTTCGCGTCACGATCATTGGATGCACGTGGAAGCCTAGAAGGTAAATTCTTTTTTCTCAACTTCTTGTGAAGTTTTTTTCCTTTTATTATAATCGGTAAATTAACATGGATTGCAGAGTATTCTCACATTTCCTCATTATTATATATCAATTTCTTGCCAATGCTAATCTTCCACTTTCGTCAGTTCCTTCCTTCTCTGCAATCCCTCCATTCTTCTCCTTTAGTCTCTGTGAGCAAATTTCTCTACCTCTTATCCTTACCTATTTTTGTTTGGCTCTGCTCCTCGCGGCAGTTTCATCAACCTTAAACATCATCTAACTATTCTTCTTATATTATGTGTTTTCTTATGTAATGGGGTTGTTTATTCTGACGTTTTATGATCTGGATATGGGTTTATTTTCTAATTTTCCATCTTCTCCATAGCCATCCACCCGAATCGGGGGTTTCTGTTTTCGATCCTTGAAATTACAGTGTAGTAGTCAATTAAAGCTTGGTGCATGTTGATGTTCATGTGATGGCGTCGCATGGTTTGTGAATGTTTCTTGATCTGTGTGTCTTAAATTTCCATATTTAGTACAGTCATTGCGGGCTGTAGATTCTAGAACTGCATGCGATCCACTTTTTGAAATGCCCCAAATTTTGGTTCAACGCCCATTTGGCTGTAAGTGGGGAAGTTCTTCATTGATCTTCTCTGCGAAATTTCAAACCATGGTGTAAAATTTCTTCTCTTTCCTTTTGACCAGGATTTGTGAGTTTCTGAATTATGGCTCTACATGGGGATCACAGGGACAGAGAGCTGAAGATCCATGAAAGTTTGGAGGAACTTAGTACTGATTTAGCTGACTATATTGCTGAATTATCAGAGGCATCGGTTAAAGAACGTGGGGTGTTTTCTATTGCATTATCTGGTGGCTCTCTCATTAGTCTAATGGGGTATGGAGGCTTTCGTTTTCTTCTCTGGTTTCTTCGATTTTGTAGATTTGGTTTCTTCCTGTAATTTTCTTATGGATGAAAACAGAAAGCTCTGTGAAGCTCCTTATAACAAGACTGTTGATTGGGCCAAGTGGTATATATTTTGGGCTGATGAACGTGTTGTAGCAAAAACCCATGCCGACAGCAATTATAAGCTTGCAAAGGTTAACCTTCTGTCCAAGGTTTGTACTTACAACTTATGTTTCAGAAAGTTCTTATTATGTCTTTCTACTGAATGCATGACAAATGCTGTGCATCTAGGTTGAGATTTATCTGATTCTATCCTAATATGGACTGAGGCTACCCTCGGAATCGAATCGTTAATGATCCGATAACTACTCATTTGGAAAAACGGGGAAATTTCATGCTCTAGTCTCTTCAATGGGATCAAGAATGCTCTATTTCATATATACTTTGATGTGGCATGCTAAAATTTGCAAATGCTCTTGGTGATCTGGAATTATGGCTCTGCTTAAATTTGATATCAAGCTTCTAGAGAAATGAAAACTACTAAGTAATCATTCCTTAGCTTATTTTCCATGAATGGTAGGCTGGCTAAGTTTTGAGTCTCTAAATGGGTTTTCACAGAGGAAGTGTTAGTTCATAAAAATCCTTGGGCAATTAGATGCCAGTTTAAATACCAAACAAAGTACCAAGTTGCTCTAGGTATTCCTTCCCTGATTAGAAGTTCAATATAACATATGAAATATGGATGAAATGATAGATCTATTCTATTCTGGAATTATAGTTTTTGCCTTGAAGATATAAAAAGACTTCCATTCAACTCAACGTAGAGTAGCTTCCTGTCTCTACTTCTTTCTTGTAGTCATTTGATTGCCTTTCTTCTCTTTCTATGGACATGGTGGCCAATATTTTCAGCATTGACGATTTACCTCACCGTCTTTAAATAAATAGCTGTAGCTTCACTAGTTATCACCGAAATTGATAATTATGACAGGATTTCTTGGTCTGCAGCTCAATATTGCACTTCTGTTGAACTACCACTGAATTGTTGAAGTTTTCAACTCTCCTTTACATGTAGGGCCCAAATTTTGATTTACATAGCCTGATATATACATCATTATGTTTAATAAAATAGGGAGGAAATGACATTGCAAATACATCCCTCTACCATGTCCTATTACTACAAATCTCAACTTTTGAAAATGTTAAAATCAGTTTACTAGTTTACATCATTTGTTAGCAGTCCTCCCTCTCCCATCCTCTCTCTCCCAAATGGACTTTGGGATGGAGAGAGTGTCAGTAAAGTGAGCTGAAAACCTCTTGCCCAAAAACCTAAATGATTTCATGAACTCTAAGCTAATGAAGAGAAGGCATTTTTTTTCTTTCCATCAATTGAAAGAGACTTTTCAAGTACTTAATATTATTTTTGGGACCGTCGAATGCTAAGAATCTCGGTGGACAAGTTTTTGCATGATTTCATTCTTCATACCTTGCCTTCCATTGTCATACAGTACGCTATTTCCAGACTTGTGAACATGTGTTAGTTTCATCATTTGTGGTAGAACTACGTAATCTTACCATATGGCAGTCTTTCAACTAAGACTGCTAGTCAGCACAGATGAATAAATTCTCTTCCAAAGTGGCAAAGCTTTGTGTTTAATGGCAAATATTATCATAGCTTGTGCAATGATTTAACAATTGCACTCAACAATTCTAAAACATGGTTATTTTGGACTTTGATGCTAGCAATTCAAGTCAACCTACCTACATAGCTTAATGACCTGTTCTATTTGCATCACCAGGTGCCAATTGTTCCCAGCCATGTCCACTCAATCAATGATTCGGTGTCAGCTGAGGAAGCTGCCGATGAGTACAAGTTCGTCATCCGACAGTTGGTTAAATCCCGCATTGTAAGTGTGTCTGATGTCAGTGACAGTCCCAAGTTCGACCTCATACTTCTTGGAATGGGTTCTGATGGCCATGTTGCTTCATTATTCCCTAATCATTCGGTGCTCGAAGAAAAAGAGGAATGGGTTGCCTTCATTACCGATTCCCCGAAACCTCCTCCCGAGAGGATCACCTTCACATTGCCTGTGATCAATTCTGCATCCAATGTGGCAATTGTTGTGACAGGCGAAAACAAAGCAGAGACTGTGCATTTGGTCATCGACGATGTAGGAGCAGACTGCCTGCTCCTACCTGCAAGGTTGGTACAGCCAAGGAAAGGGAAGTTGGCGTGGTTTTTGGATAAATTTGCCGCTTCAAAACTTGACAATTACCAGTTTTCCGAGTAGGCTTAACCAAGCTGTTCTCGTCGAAGTGTACCTCTGTATGTAGTTGATGGATTCAGCAGTTATGGATCCCACCCCTTCATTTCGATCCCACATTTTATTTCACCCCCTTCCTTTTTGTTTTGGGTCACAATCTACATTTTGCCTTCTCCTCATTTCTTTGCTGGAGTGATGAGAGAAGCGTGATTCTCCTTTCATTTTGTAAGCAGAGCTAAATAAGCTAAGGTCTCAGCGAAGAGCAGATGGTTTTGTAGGACAGTTACTGCTATAGTGCTATGTATATGTTGAAGCCGGCAGAAGCATCATTGCAAGTTTGTAAAAAGCAGCCTTCACAGATTTATTAAGTTCATCTCTCTCTCTCTCTCTGTCTATAAAGTTGTAAAAATGTGGGGAAGAGTTTGGTAATCCTATCATTGGTTATGACATCACATTAACCACATAAATTCAAAGCCTAGTTTCTGTGGGGAAGAGTCAGAAAATAGGCCATCAACATCTTCAATCGCTTTCCAGATGGTGACTGTTTTGAAGAGTGGATTCGATATTCTAGCTACAGGGATGACATTACTGGAATGCTGATTTCAAAAGTTCCAATCCAACTACTTTGCCCTCTACATATAAAAATGTCAAATGTCCATTTTTTCTAATGCCAAGTGGATAAGCATAGCTGATGGCTTGGCCCATGGTGATAAGACCTCTCGTAATAGTTATCTAATGTTATGGCTCGTTTCTTGGATCTTACTGATCAAGAGCTGATGACTCTTGGAAGCTTCCATGAGCTTATCTCCGACTTAGGTGACTCTTCGAGACTTGCTTTCAACTGTTGTCCTAGCCCCTGGTAAAAAGATTTGATGTATTTATTGGTAAAATTGTAAGGGGGTCAATTCTTACCATCAATATTAGAGATGTCAAATTTTCGTGGGATTGGGGCCTACAAGGACCCACCCTCAAATGGGTCTAGGAATTTCCTCCATCGAAAAAGATAAAACCTTCTTTCTTTATTTAACTTTGGAATTGAACCAGTGAGTTCCTATTTCCAATGACATYTGATTTTTGTTTCAGAATTCTCCAAATTTGTCCTAATTTTCTGAACCAAGGGAATAAGGCGAAGATAGAAATCAAAATCCTACGAATACAAAAACAGGAGGAAGAAAAGAATCTTACCTTTGAAGTTTTGGAACATTTAAATATGATTACTTTTAATATTTAAATTTATTGTAGCTTGACCAGTTTCTCAATGAGTCGGTTCCCAGATTGTCGACAAGGGCAAGTGGTAAGGTAAGAGGTTTGTTTGTTGAGACAAAAAGCCTTGCTGCCAGCAATTATAAGCTTTGCCCAATGCTTGTACTTTGGTGTACCAAGTATTTTCCGAAACAGTTGATGCCTCTTCTTTTAGCTTCTTCATTGATTGCTCTTCTATTCAATGTTACATGTTGGAGGGGGCAAAACTGCCAATAAATTTGCACCCTACTTTTCCCTCTTTTAAAATAGAAGTTAAAGCTTGAGGATTTTCAACAATCCAACTTTGCTACCGATTATCCCTAGTGTATAGTAGTCCTTAAATCCAGATCAGTGAACAATTAACGAATGGGATTACAGAGTAGGAGAATCCAAATGAGAGTTCAAAGTGATGCTTTGTTTTAATTGGTTTAATTCACATCTGGCACAGGACACTTGTGAAATAACAAGATCTCATTGGATTTTGCTATCCTCCATGTTCCATCACATCAGCTTATACTAAAAAAGGCTAAAGATACATACAGTTGAGGTAATTAAATTACTACTTTGAACAAGCACATTATTCAAAGCCTAAGAGATAAGAGTTGTGTTCTTCCCCTCTATTTTCAACTTTAGTGCTCTACCCAACATGTTCGATGTCACGGTAAAGTACCAATCCTTTAAAATAACTTAACCTCTTAAAATTGGGTAGATCTATTTTTCTAACATCAGAGGCATAAACCTAATAGACTTCATAAAGAAGGGAAATGATAAATATTTGGTTATAATGTTATTTTGCTACAACGGATTCTGTTCCTATTACCTCCTTTAGCACATTGATGATGATCTGACTTCGAAAAAGAATCCTCTGCACTAGATATGTTGCACAACTGCACATCATTCTCAAGAAACACCTCTTGCTAGTCTCCATCTGAAATATTGCTATTTTATTGTCAATTCAGGCTGATCGAATCTGAACATTGTTCACATTGCAAGTGTAAAATCAAATTGGGATACAAGTTTACGCAATCTATTAAGCTGAGTTGATAGAAGTGGAGAATGATATTGATTACCCAACTGGATCTCTAAATGCATATATGTAGTTACTTACCTATATACCTATATCTTATCTGCTTGGTTGACATGACATGCTTGATTTACCTTCTCAAATTTTGAACCATACAATTGGCAAGTAGAGCTAGCTACAACGATCCCAATCAATCTCTTATAATCAATTGGTCAATAGTTTTCTGAAACATCAGAATCTGATTTGGATAACAAGAAAAACAGCCACATGGCAGTGTCCTGCTGCAGGAATGATGAGCACTCTCCATTGTTCTTCGTGACACTTGTATTTGTTGCATCCAACATCGGATTAACATATGCCCTTGGACTAATGTTGATGAAAGTTTTATTTTCTTTTCCAATTAAACCAATAGGGTAGAATCAATTAATGAAAAAACTGACGCGCTTGAAGTAGAGACCTTGAAATCAGCGCATACTTTGAAATCTCCCCAAAACAAACATAATTGATGTGTTTTAGACGCTAGTTACACAACGAAAATCATATTAACCATTTGACTTACGCAAGACGTGATTCCAAAAATAACATCCAGTTCCATATCTTAGGCCTGATTGGTGTGTGGCACAAAGTTAACTAGTTCCATATTTCATGGCGTAGGGCAATAAATGATGAGGGTGAGGGCAATTGAAAACAAAACATATGGATGCATTTCTCAGCATATGCTCTGATTTACAATTTCAAAAAGTGACCTAGGGTATAAGATGAAACTACACCTTCATAAGCTTGACTTTCAGTTTCATTTGTCCTTTTTTATTTTTTTTGGTAAGACACAGAGCTTCTAATTAATATGGTCAGCATTGCAAAAGAAGAGAGAAGTCCCCAACCAAAAGAGCTGATAGAAAACTGCACCAAGAACAAGAACTGCTTACAAAATAGTTTAGCAAAGGAGAAATTATAAGCAACAAATTTTGGCAAGTCCCACAATTCCACCTTTTCCTTCTCTTTATTATCTTCTGGCGACCAGCCAAAGCTCCCATAGCAAATCCTTTACTCCATCCATCAAGAGAGTTCTGCCATGTCTTTCAAGCCTATGCTATGCCCATAGATAAGTACCTGATATAATCCTTAGCCTGGCACTAGCAAACCCAGTTCGTACCAAACATTCTAAGGTGGGTGCTCAATCAGTAGAGACTAAAAGGACAGGTAATCTTGACTCTCCACTTTAACAACAAAAAACACATCATTTTGGGTTAAGCATCACATTGGCCTACCTTCTCTGAATTATTTCTCCAGTGTTAATTCCTCCAAGAAATAGGGTTCATCTCACATCAATAACTTGACTCCAACCGCATTTAGGTAGCTTTAGCCAAGTTTCTTTTAAAGTGGATACTTGAAAACACCAAGTATAGCTCGTAATAATCTATCTTCCAAAGCCTACAATAATTCTTTCATCGTCTGAGGTCTTAATTTACGTATTAAAATACCACCCGTCTCTTGAAATCTCAACATTCATTTTATTGAACCATTGAATATTTCTCATGAAGCTAACTTTTAATGTAATAGATCATGTGTGTTACTTTAAATACATATAACATGACACTGTGACTTAGCTGGGTGGTCAAAGAAGGAAGCTATAAACCTTGATACCATAGAGGTCACATGTTGAAACTATGATGGTCTTTACCTAAGATATTAAATATTATTCAAGTATTTTAACAGTTTCCCAACCCCAGATATTAAATAGACTAAATCGGTTGTCCTCTGATATCTGTTGCACAACACATAAGTTGATCCAAAGAACCACGATTATCCACCAAAAATGCATTTGACATGGCAAAGAACAACTTCACTTCACAGCATACTTCAAAAATATAGGCCTATAACTTTGATATGTCAAGATTAGCTAATAAACTCATAATGACTTTGGCTGTCTTGATTAAATTAACAAGTTGTGATTTAAGTCCGATTATCAATTTGAGCAAAGGAAGAATCTTATTTCCCTCAGAGACATCTCTGTGCAGTATCATCAAATAATCTTAAAAGGTACATATCCAAACTTGGGAAATTAGGCTAACAGTCCCAAAAAAAATTGTAGTCCTTTTCCATTTTGGAAAAATTTATGAATCTGCATGGATTATGAACCTCCAACTTATAGACAGAGGAAAATCTATAACCACTATTTCCAACTTAAAATTAACGGCACTGAAGTCTACAGTAACAAAATATCTTCAAGGCAATCATTTAGAAGAAGAGAACGGAATATTATGCTCCTATTCCTGGTCAATCAACAATACCAGTCGCATATATTTCTCCACAAGAAAGCAATAGAAGCAAAATCCTTGTGTTTATTCTATACATGATATTGCATTTAGATCGATTTGGTTGATTCTTAGGACTTAGGAGTTACATACTTGGGATTATTCTAAGGAAACGTTCTTGCTAGTTTTTCCAAAAATAGATAGCCAATAAACATGAAATCATGATCAGTCATGTCGGCAGATACCTGAATTACCAATTAGTAAAACACAGCAGAAAAATAATGCAGAACGCATAATTGGGGGTTGCAAGAAATAAATAGGTAAATAAGAAAGGGGAAACTTTTAATGGGATGGATTGTGCAGAAAGTAGACTATTATTTCCTCCTCCCACTGAATTACCTTCATCTTAAAGAATAGAAAACGAAATAAGCCTAACAGCGCTAAAATGATGTGAAAATCTAATAAGATAATTATTTGGGCATATGCAAGATATGCTAAATATATAACTGAAGGAATTAAATGGTTCAAAAAGCATACGACAGGGGTAGTTGGGAATGTAAAATCGCCTATATCTAAAATTTGTTAAAAAAGTGTTAATGTGAGAACCGTAATTTTAAATGGCCTAAGGACATCCCTTCCCGAATCTAACATGAATCTCAATTATTTCATGCTTTTGAGCAGTTGCTGTAGTTATATCGAGCCACATCGGGAAAACAAAATTCCTTTCACAAGGGCCAAGGCGACCGTGTCAGATAGTAAACAATAGAATTCAAAACAGAACAAATTAATGCTACCAGCATGCATCACATGCTTTATACTTGAAGAGAAAACAACTGATTATGAACAAGCATTGCGAAAAATCTCATACGAAAGGGCAACATAAGTGTGCATTAGCATTACCACTACCACGGCAACACATAAATCAATTACTGATAAGTAAATCGAAAGATGCAGAGTTAAAGAAAATCGAACCCTAGAGCGGCTGCACTACTTCTCACATGGTCCACTGTAATGCTCTGAACAGGGCTCCGATTTAAATTATTTCCAGACCTGCGTGCTGCGTTTTCTTCGCGATTGTCATAGAGAGGAGAAACGAAAACACGATAACTCATAAAACGATCGAAATCATTGGAGAATCAGGTTCGATGAGTGTTTGGCCATTAGAAATTTAGAATCTTCAGCAAAGACAGAGATGGATCGATCGAGAGGGGAAAAACGAAGATTGAAAATTGAAAATTTCCCTCCATTTGTCCACAATGCGCGGTTTTTTCTTTTCCTCCTTCAATTGAAATTTTTGAAAAGTTGAAATAAAAATCTCGCCGTTGCCGGGGATCGAACCCGGGTCACCCGCGTGACAGGCGGGAATACTTACCACTATACTACAACGACTGGATGTTATTTTAACATTACTTTATTTTAAAACCAAAATAAATTGACGTGCTATTATAAAACCATATTAACATTTAATACTCAATTCAAAATTATGAATTCGTATTAGTTAGGAACAGCTACTCTATTATGTGACCTTAAAATAGGAATTGGCAACTTATTGCAGTAAATCTTTTGGAAAATTTAGAACTAAGAACATTGTTTAATGGTTAAGATATCTTGTTTATTTTTTAAAGGTTGGAGATTATAACCAGGCTTATAAACTATATTACAGACAACAGTAGTAGTAGTATTGGTATGAAATTGTCAAATCGAGTATAGCTCAAGGGATTTTCTTGCAACTCTTTTTAGATGAACACGAAATATGTATGATATTAGATTATACTATTTTAATTTTTTTTCTATAAAGTACAAGTAAAAATAGAATCCGCGCATTTACTAAAGTAATTGCATTTAATTAGTAAATAATTTTGGCAAATTGAAAACGTTATCGTAATTAGTTTATTTATTTATTTTATTTGATGGTGTTGATAAAAACACATTAGAAAATTATGAGAGTTTTCGAACATTTACGGAAAATGTGAGATACTTTTGACTGATTTGACATCAAGGTTGTAGCAATTTGACTTACAAGTTTCAAGAATGTGGACAAGCATGAGAACATGTTTCTTGAACAAACTTATATATGTTTGTTTATAATTATAAATACTAGATTACATAGGCTATTTCTCATCTACAATATGCTAATCAGAAAAGATGCCTTTTTTTTTCCATAGTTTTTCTTTTCTTTTCTTTTTTTAATATTATTTGCCATAGTACTTACCATGTAAATTAATTATTGGATGGTCACACTCTATAGTTACTTTTGTTTCAGCCCTTCTCTCTCTTGTTTTTACCCGTACATTCCATCTCCTCGATTGAAGATTTATGAGAATGTATAACTCACGGTTTTTTATATCAAGTTTTTGTTTATGAAATGTGAAGTCAGACAGTCTAAATTTGTATAGATTTACGTTTAAAGAATACATGTGTGTGTCGGATTAACAAATTTACCGGTGTAGATAAATCTATATTTGCAATTATAAATAAACATAGGTTTGATTTTTTAAAACTTTGAATTATCACACCAACCATAACTCACAAATAAGGTGCCATTGAAAGGTATATCAAACAACAATTGAGCTTTGAGTCATTGATACTTGACGAATGATTTAAATTATGTCTACTAATACACAATTAATAAGAATATATTTGATTTACCATTGGGTTAAGCAAAAACAAGGGGTTTGTATAGTTTATGTTTGGATTATTACGAGAAAATAGTTTACAAGAAGTCTGTTATATGGGTTTGTACATATATAATCTATGTTTAGATTACAATAAAAAATAGTTTGTAAGAGTTGATTTTTGTGGAAATTGGTGATTTTGTAAAGATTATTTGTAGTATATAAAAATTAGAGTTGGTTTAACACACCCCAAAGTTATATTACACATGGGTTATAAAATTTCACAATCATATAAAATAATTTTGTATGTAATGGACGACTTACGTATCAAAAATAGTTGTAATTAAGATGATACTATCCAGGACTTCAGAATTAGTAGAGAATCAAAGTGAATGATCAGTCGGGTCTAGATTAATAAACACAATATCATTTTAGCCCCTTTCTTGGGTCATAAACAGAAGAAATGCGATTCAATTACTTCGCTCTAACTATTCGTTAGGCTTGAACGAAGTAAACCTCAAATCAAATATAAGTTTTAAACTTTTTAACTCCAAATTATGATCATGAGAGCAGAAGTGGGAGATTAAATTAAATTGGGACGAAGCTGATCTGATCTTCCCCCATTAATTAATTGTCTCCCAAGAACTCCCAACATCCCAGCCACAGCCACAGCGAGCGATGTCAAATCAAAAGATTCCCCAATATGGGTACAGAGGGTGAGGTGACAATAGATTTAGTGGGTTTTATGTGTAAAAACGTTAAAAAACACAACCATGCACAGGAAACAAGTGGTGCATGGAATGGAATGGAATCTCGTGGGCAGTAGAAACAAAAGAAAAAAAGAAAAAAGGATTGATTAATTGGAAAGGCCTTGGGGGGAAGTACAGAGTTATACCAGCAAAGAAAGGTGGAGAATTGAAGGGGAAGAATGGCATGGTTGCCGTTTTGGGGAATGGGGAATGGACGTATCATGATCAATATATTGCAATGGCAGCTCTCTCCCGGCTGGCTATGGCTGTGGCTATGGCTGTGGCTGTGGCTGTGGCTGTGGGATTGTGACAACTGCTTTTTCGGTCTTTCTTTTTCAAGTTTCCTTGTTTAGCATTGCACCCACAAAAGGAGCCATTCAATCGCACACCCGCTTCTCTCTTTAACCATCTTTTCACTTCATTCATCAACTCCCTCTCCCTCTCCATCATCTAACTCTAATATTTCCATCATTTTTTTAAACATGACTTGTCCACCAAAAACTGTCCTTTCTTTGAACTATCAAAACACTTTTAATTCTCTTTTCAATTGCTATTGTTTTCAAAACTTTTTGAGACCATCTAATTGGTTGAAAGATTATGATTCTTTCTTAACTTTACTAGCTACTACCTCGTTCTAGGAGCAATTTTTTATTTTTTTATTTTTGGTTTGGCCCATTATGATCTAGATTTGTTGGTATTTTGATCTAATTTTGATCATGTGCTTGGAATACCAATCTTCTCATATTTTCACGATGATATGATATGGAACTTTGAGTTTAAGTTCTCATAGTTTGTACTCCTAACAATTCTCAATCTTTTGAATTCTCCTATTGAGCAAAAGATGACCAAGTCTTCCCTCAAATAGTCATCTATCCATCAAATCTTGATCACGTCGAAAACTTGCTCTTATATATCTAGGCTTAACTCCTCTCATTAGACTACATTGGCATGTTAGATATAAAGCTCGACCACAAATCATATTGTGGAATAATCGATATGTTAACCACTCTTTGTCACAACCGTTTAAAATTTTGCTCCCGAACCAAGTTTGTTTGGCATTTAAAGAGGATATCATTTATTAGAACAATGAACCCATCCAATCGGATTGAGAAGGAATCCTAATGAAAAGCAATCGGAATGAAAATGTTATTCTTCGATGTTATTTAGTTTACTAGAAATTTTATGGAATTGAGATAAAAAAATTTAATGAGAATGAGATCTTGTGAGAATTTTGATTCTCATAATTTACTAGAAATTTTATGGAATTTGGATAAAAAATTTAATGAGAATGAGATCTTGTGGGAATTTTGATTCTCATTCTCCATAGTAAATATGATTTTATTTCATTTCAAAGAAGAAAGATGTCCTCCATTTACACTATCATCTTTTTCTAACTTCGTTTTTTCCATTTACTTCAACAATTGCTACAATAGAAATCAAATCTTCGAACCAAGGGACGGGACTCTTGAGAGACATTGTTGGCACCCCTTGGCCATGAAAAGAAATAATCTCAAGCTTTATTATTTTTGTTTGTTTGTGTTGTGAATTTTGGTTGAAGGGTTTGGCTGGTGGAGCTGATGGGTCTGCAAAAAGTGCAGCGCAAGGTACGATGCTGAGTATGGTAACACTAGATTTGCTTTTTGACTCTATTCCCAAACACTTCTCTCCCATCCCCCATCCCCTTTGCCCTTTATTATCATTCATTCACCCTTCTCTTCTTCTTAATATCATCATTTCAAAAAACCCTAAAACCTAAATATCTGCTGCCCCCCAACTCTCAACTCTCAACACCTTCTTCATCCCACAAATTTATTATTAATTAAATGAGCTCCGAAGACTCCAAAACTTCCATGGATTTGGTTCAGCCCTCTGAGCACCTCTGTTATGTGAGATGCAACTTCTGCAACACTGTTCTTGCGGTAACCCCTCCTTCTCCCTTTGTCTTCATCAATTTAATTAATTCATTTACGTCCAAAAACTACTCATCATATCATTGAAAAATCTGTGTTTATAATGCTTAAGTTGGCTAAATTTTTTGTTGGGTTTTTCTTTTTTTGAAGGTTGGGATTCCATGCAGACGTTTGCTGGATACAGTGACAGTGAAATGTGGTCATTGTAGTAACCTTTCATTTTTGAGCACGAGGCCGCCATTGCAAGGCCAATGCATTGATCATCCTCTGGGTTTTCAGGTCAACTATAAATATTATTATTATTATTTTGTCTTTTTTTATATAGTCGAACAAATGAATTAAATTGATATATTATTAAACCCTTTTGGAGCATTGTAATGAGCAGACGCAGGTGGGATTCTCCAATGATATTCGAAAGGGTGCATCGACATCGTCCACATCGACATCGTCTTCAATGGCGAATGAGTCTCCCTCTCCAAGTTTTGTTGTGAAACGTAGGTAACCCTTGAGGTTGCTTAGAAACATATACATGGAAATAGCATTTACGAGCTTAATTGATGCTCAAAACCTGCAGAATATCGAAAAACAAAGTAGTTATCAAGCGGTCCTGCTAATCATACTTAAAATTAACTCAAATTCTTAAGTTTTCACTTAATTTGCATGTTTTCTTTTTTTGGGTCCAATCTTATCTTATTTTTTTGCAGCCCCTGAGAAGAAACACAGACTCCCATCTGCTTACAATCGTTTCATGAAGTAAGTAAATTTATATTTGAATAATCAGAAAAATTGAAACTTTAATTCACATGAAGTCTTATACAACCATATATAATATTGTCATGTTAGAGAGGAGATTCAACGTATCAAAGCTGCCAACCCAGAAATACCACATCGAGAAGCATTCAGTGCAGCAGCAAAGAACGTACGAAATAATCAAGCTTCTTTTTTTTGTTTCATTTTCAAAAATCTCGTTAATATCAATATTCATAAAATTTCATTTCAAAATCAATTAACAATAGTAGCAGTAGTCCACCTATATTATAAATCATTCTTACGTCTCTTAATATGATCCACCCCTTAATTAAATTTTATAGGCATTTGGTAATCATTTGTTAATATTTCATTTGGTTGGAACATAACAGTGGGCAAGGTACATTCCGAATTCAGCTGCGGGGTCGGTTTCGGGTACTCACAACAATGTAAGGAAACAATATATATATATACATACATATACACAATTTGATGTGTAATTTGGAAATGACGACTGTTTTAGCAGCTGAGGCTTATGATTTGTAGGGTTTCCCATTTTGCAGGAATGAAACGTTTTAGGGCACCGGAAGATGAGGGATTGGACAAATTTAAATCAAGTGACTGCCTAGGGTTTGATAAAGTTAAGATTGGCCATATCTATGTGTGTCGTATTTTTTMATGTTTCGCTTTGTGCTGTCTTTGTTTTTACCATGGACGATGAACTTTGTTTTGGCTGTGGATCGGATCAAAAAGCCACAAGAGATCAGTTGTATTTTCTCGTAATCGTAATTAATGCCAATATTTATTTTTCTCAAAATATTAAAGAGGTAGATGTGTTGTGTGTGTTCAATCAAACTCCCTTATTATGAAATTATAAACTGGTTTTTGGAGATACATAATTAATACTAATTACAATTGACAATTTCACTTGTAATCTAAAAAACAATTACTTTCTAATAAGTAATTATATGCCAACTTGAGCATAKGTGAACTAGTTAAAATAGTTATGTCCAATTAGAAGGGCGTAAGTTCGAATCTCSGAGCAACACATGTTTTACTCAAAATAAAAAATTACAAATAGTATAAAATAGAAGGTTCCATTCTCTACTTCCCGTTTGCTAACTAAAAAAATCTAGAGGTAATTATATAAAAAACATAGTACTCAAAAGAGAAAAAAAAAATATATATATATATAACATAAAATAAATATATTTTTTCAAATAAAAATTTAACAAAAATACCATAATTCAAATTAACTTCTTAAATGTAAGGTAAAATACATAAATAAAAATCAAATTTATACTATATTAAATAAAATTAGAGCTGTGATATTTTAAAAAATACATATTAAATTTATCTTAGGAAATGAAATTTCTAGATGGAAGGTTTGAACATAGCCAGTTCCCCACATGTTACGTAAATTGAGCTAAGCAGGCTTGAAGTCAGGCTAACCATTGTCATATTTGCTAAAATATTGGGCTTTACTTGAAGCCCAATATTGTCGACTGCTGGATTTTTTACTTTTTTTAAAAAAACACATTTTTTATATAGAAAAAGAAATAAATGGTTAGGTTCCAATTTTCTCTATTTTTTTATTAAAAAAAACGATAATAAAATATAGCAAAACTGGCCTACGGGGGCACACATTTGAGCTGGTTTTGTATATAATATTATTAATCGTAATCAAAATCGAAACCACTCCCAATTCAAAAAGGTTGGCCGTGGAAACGACAACTCCAAATCATGTCGTTGAGACTTCCAAAACTGATAATGACTACAAAGTTAATATCATGTGAGAAGACTTGTATTGTGCTCTAACTTCTAACTTTTAATCAAGTATCAACTATAAAACGACGTCATTTTTTTTAGATGTACATCACTTAATAAGTTGAATGTCGTCCCTTCTAATATACTTGCAATCCATCCCAATCTTACTATGACAGTGAAAGAAAATGCACGTTATTGATAAGTTTGTACTTGAAAAGAAAATTTAACTGAAAAAAGTGTCAAGTACAAAATCAATCTTATAATTAGGAACTACTACCATCAATTCAATATCCCATCAGAATTAATGGGAGCTGGATATGTTTTTCTTGGTGACTAGTTCATATCAATGTTGGCCCAAAAGTTGAATTTATGTTGGTAGAACAGAGAGAGAATTTACTTGTTGAAGAGCGGTGGTAACCGGTAAGTGAACTTTGATTTCATTTTCCAAAAGGAAAAAACAAGGTCAAAACATATCGCATGACTTGCAGGTTCTACTATTCTTTTTAGGAATCAATTTTAAAACGTTTACAAAGTTAGAAGTGAATTTTTTGAAAAACGATGGGTAAGAAAAGAGATTAATTTGATTATCATTTATAGGAGTTCTACTTTTCATTACATAAAGAATCATTTCAAATAACTTGGTTGACATTGGCATGAATATGGCCCATTTCAAATAATTGATACAGGAGCTTTCTTATTTTGAAGCTCAAGTTAAGAATTAGAGTAAGTTGCAAAAGTGTTTTTAGTACAATATGTAGAAGTAGGGATTCGAAATTCATGACCTTCTAATTACAGAAAATAGCGTCTTAATCCGTTGAGCTATGTTCTGGTACGCAATTGACATCTATCAACTTAAGTTTTTTAAATGATTGGTCGAGAAATTATTAATTAAAAAAAAGTTAAAATTAACAATAAAGTTTAAAGGTAAGTTTGAGAAGGAATAAGTGAAAGAAGAAGATGGACCCTCCACCCACTAAAAATCAAAGCATAATATATGCAAAGGGGAGTTGTATAATGCTAAGTTTTGAGGCTAAAACAGAAGTGAAGAAGGCCATGGCCAAAGGGGGCATCATTGCAATCTCCATTAATTATTCCATTCAAAAGGCTATGATCAAGAGGATAGAACTTAGGCTCCAACTTAATCATGTTACCTTTGAAAAGAACTCTCTAGATCTCCCAATTTCCCATTTGTCAACCAGACAATTCTTCTGTTTGGTTTGGATATCAGCACTCTTTTTTAGTTCTTCCTCAATAAAACGACAACGTTTTTGCCCCCAAACTTATCAATTCCCCCATTTTTTGTTCTCCCCAATTATTAATCATGTGTTGCTGTTTGGGATGGGAACTTATGATGATGGATGTCTCTCAAATTGCTTTTATATCAACATTTCTTATTCACACATCATCTTAATTATTCTCCTATGTTATCCAATATGCCAAGCTAGCTATTCTTTTCTTTTTTCTTTCTTTTTTTTTTTCCATCTATCAGTTTATATATTAAAAAGAATTTAAAAGAAAATCACATTCTCTACTTCGAAAATTGATATTGATCAAACTTCTACTTAAAATTTTAAATTAGTATTTAGTATCGTTGAAGTACGAGTTTAAATGAAGTGGTTGATTGTTCAATTAGGAATTTTTTTTTCCACTGTTCCCAACTTTTTTGAAATATGAAGTTATTTTTACCAATTCTTAGTTTTAACTTGGGTATATTTTAATTTTTTTTATTTATCACGAACCATAATTTTTTTTAAAATAATGATATAGAATAGTGATATATATATATATATGTATGTATATATTTTTTTTTGAAAAATATTAATGTTATGTTAAACTTCTAGTAGGTATACATTTTCAACTAAAAAATTGTGAGTTAAATCCCACCACACATCTTGTACTAAAAAATTAATTTTTTCAAATTTCAAACTGGATACATTTAATTTTTTTATTTAATTTCGATTTAACGGTTAATTTTTCTTAAAAAAAAAGTCTCCAAATTAAGTCAGATTCTTCACTTTTGGGGAAAAAAAGGAAGAAAGAAAGAACCAAATCTCAAAAACATGTTCCTCCTCTCAATTTAGTACCATACGTTTTCAAAGGATTAAGCAGTTGTACTTATGATAATCTGGAGGTTTGTTGTTTTGCAAATGTGAATAGTGTTTCATATATTAAATGGTCAAATCAATGTATATTTTTTTTTTATTTACAATCAAAATAATCATCTCATTTTGGAAATATGTGTTGGACAAGATAACCAATGTAGTACAATTTGTGGAATTTTGGTTTTCTCCATTTCACCAACCAAAAGGCAAAAGTAGAGAAGAAAAGAAAAAGAAAAAGGAAAAAAAAATCCTAATCCTTTCATGCATCACACACATGCCAATGTTGCATGATTAGTGACCTCTGATTTCATTAACTAATCAAAAAAGTGCTTTTCAGTTTTATTATATTAATGCGATTTAAGGTTTTGAGATTAATTAATTCATTCATTCATTAAACATCATTACTAGTGTACCCCCAAAAGTCAAAAAATTCTTGGGATCTTTCTAACAAAATAATAATAATAATAAATCCCTTGGGATCATGAATGGTTATGATGAGAATCTAGTGAGAAAATCTTTAGGAAAACATTACCATTGCAAATCTAATTAGAGCATGGTGGACATTAAAAACAAAGGAGACGACAAACTTTCCAAACTTTACGTACAGATATCAGAAAAAAAAAAGCAATATTTGATGGAAAGAGAGAGAAGGGGAATTTAATTTGAACATAAGATTAAAAGAAAAAAAAAAGGATAAAAATTTACATTTGGCAATATCAAGAAATCTGAGCCGTTGATCTCTTAATGGTGTGAATGTTAGTGGTTTCGTACACAGGGAGGCCGCTTGATGAATAGCAATCGAAATCGCCGATCCTCAGCTCGAAAAGATCGGAACTTGAATCGCTGTCTGCGCCTTCATCTAGGCCGTTGATTTTTCTGATCTCGTTTTCCTGATGACGATCAGAATTTTGCTTATAATTATTATTATAAGCCACCTGATTAAAGCTCCCATTACCGAGATTATTGTTGGAAGATGATAATAAGGTTCTGATTTCCTTGTAATTTTTATTGGGAGTTTGGAGGGTGCAATTTGGAGTCGGTGGAGTTCTAAAACCTGAAACTGAAAAATTTGAAGATGATTTTGAATCGATTAAATTACTTAAACTGCTTCTTCTCTTTCTTCCTGCTGATCCAATTTCCTGATCTTCGGATTTGATGGGGTTTTTGGGTTTCTTTTTCTTTTTGGAGGCCGATTGGTTGAAGAGGGAATTGAGGAAATTGGCTAATCGGCCGCCGGGGGAGCTGGGTTGTTGGCGGTGTTTTTTCTCCTTAATTGTTTGTTTCTCCGCCGTGTACGGCGGCGGTGGGAGAGGGACCACATTGGTTCTGATCGGCAAATCGAGGCTCATCCTCCCAGCTCCTCGCCGGCCGCCATGATCTTCTCTGAAGATCTTCTGATAGCCGCCGCCGCCGGTGTAACTGACTTCATTGCAGCCGGAGAAGTAGCGTGCGGCTTCGAAAACATCGAGCTCGCCGGAATTGTTCCGGCGGTGGAATGATTTCTTGAAGATCTTGTCTGGATTGTCGGAGAGGTGGCTGGTGATGGACATGATCGCGACGAATTGGTCGGAGAATTTGTATGGGAGAAAAAGGAAGAGAAATTTGTGGAAGAGGCTGCTGAGGGAAGAAGGAATTTATATGTGGAAAAAAGGAAGGGATTTTAGAGGTTACTGTATATGACTTGAAAGAAAATATTTGGTAATTTTCTCTTCTCCCCAGTTAAATATTTGGCAAACAAGAGAAAGAAAGGCAAAATAGAGATTTGTTTTAAAAAAATAAATAATAATATAAAAATGTTAATATGACTTTTGTCCCTAACTAAGTGTTTATGAGTTGAAATCTCTCACTTTCACGTATTTGTACTGAAAAAAGATAAAAAATGAGACTTTTTAAAAAAGCATAGAGAGATGGATCATCCCAACTAGGAGCAGCTAAGTATTTTCGTTGAATTTATAGGTTGGATTAAACGACGGAGAGGCGTGTTTGAGGAGTGAATTTTACAATAATTTATTCAAAATTCTGACATTATTGTAATATAAAATGATGGGTGTGCCTTTTTTTTCTCTTCTTTTCGGGAAGAAAAGACTAAAGAGAACCCACTTGATAATAATCTTTGATTTGGCAGTAGAGGAAAAGAGTGGGTACCACAAAAACAAACCCTCTCTTTCTTTCTTTCTTCTCTCTTTTTCTTAATCACCCTTTCTAAAAGGGCAGTGGTTTTGTTTAATTAATTACTAATGTAGTTTAATCAAGGGTTTTCCCCCAATATCACTGACCATTGGATTCTCTTGAAGGGTGTTGTCAATTTCACTAACCCATATATCATAATTATATAGAAGAAAATAAGGTAAAACCAACACATTACTCTTCCATTTTTGTGTGCTAGAATCATTTGTTCAACTGTGGCCCATTAAACAACACATTACTCTTCCTGAAGTGGGATGGTAAGCCATCAACATCTTGCTCTAAGGAGCTTAAATCAAAAGAAAAAAGTTTAAAACTCGATCCATTTTTCTTTATATATATATCTTAACTATAACATCAAATTTCACATAATGAGATAAGACCCGAACTACGAGCAGAGAGACGAGAAAAATGAGATCTTCGAGAAAGAGAGTTGACAACGATGAAAAGATCATCAGTAACGACGACTCATGAAAACGTAAAAACTTTTATATCGCACATGTCAAAGTCAAACTGGAAGGAAATTGATAAATCATGAGAGAAAAGTTGGTCCACACCCAGAAAGGTAGCAAGTTAAAACGGTTTCTGGACCAATGGAGCAAGTTGAGATGTTGGGGTTGAAGAATCAGAAAGAGTTGGAAGTTTCCCCATCAAATGAAAACAACTGTTCATAGATCAAAAGTCCCAATTTAGCATCGCCAAAAGAATATATGGGGCTGTGTATAAATTGAGAGAGAGTGTATAAATATGGGGCTGTGTGTTTAAGGACATTTAAAAACTTGACCATTGACGGTGGGGGGTTTCAATTTGAAGTCCAAGGCTGTCTCAGAGTACACACCCACATCCATACTATATTAAAAAGGGGAGATGTCATGAAAACATTTTTAGACCCTTTTATCCTTTATCAAATTTTATATTTACTAAACATACTATTTTTTATTTTAATAATTTTAATTAATAAAAATATGAAGGTTATGAATGTGAAGAGTTTGAATAAAAAAGTTTTGTTATTTATTTCAAACCATTTATGATTTTACTTTAATTGTAATTAATAATATAATTAAAAAGGTGTTGGAATTTCAAAAGTTTACCAATCTCCTACATGTATATATATGAAGTTCATCTCTATTTTTTTATACGACAATTTAGCTCTCTCTTTATTTGCTTCTTTTCATTTCTTGATTTCTTCGAAATTTTACAAATTTAGCAATATCATATTACACAGTGACCTAACACCTTGAGTATCTCAATTTATAGGAGTTTGAAGGTAATGTTGTTTATAGTTTGGTCTCATACGTTAATCAAAGGTGGACCAATCTTTGAGAACTATCTTTTGAAAAACAGGTACGAATCTTCTCTATAAATATCTAGAACTTATTTTATAATCAGTATTGTTATTATTTTTATTATAGAAATTTATAAATGGTTATAATTTTAAAATTTAATTATAACTAAGTTTTTAAATGTATGTATGTAATATGAATTATACATAAATATTATTCTCTACTAACATTGTTTATTTTTACACGAATAAATATGACATATTTTAAAATAGTTAAAAAGATTTTTTTATCTCTATAGAAATATTTTATTTAAAATGATAAAAAAAAACCACTTGAGCTAACTATTTCAAATATTACTAATAATTAGATAATAACATGTTTAATTTGAATTCTAATTAATGTCTGTTTTTTCTCATCAATTATAAATTTTTATAACTCATTAAAATTAATATAATAAATAAAAAGTGGATTAAAAATAAATATTATAGAAGCAGTATAATATATTATTTTATTTATAATAGTTATTATATTTTACTAATTAATTACACGAATAAATATGATTCAAATAAGTCAAACTAAATTTTAAAATGTAAAATTATGAGTATTTTATTTTTAAAAAAGTTGATGAGTTCAAAATGCTCAAAATTATAGAGAAAAAAAAAAGCAATGAAATTTTTATGAAGTAAAATATTATCTGGAAACTTAACTCTTAACCGATGCACCAAATCAATATAAAAGTTTGAAATTTATAAATGTTAAATGTGAAAAGTTTTGTTATTTCATTATTTTGAAATATTTCATTTTTAACTTTCTAATTTGACCGGCATAATTGAATTACATACTTATTGATTTATAGTCATTTTTTTATTATGATAATTTTTTATGAATTGTGATATTTTTTTAATCTTGTATCGGTGAAAAAAAAGAATTACGTGCATTTGCACGTGGTAATACACTAGTAATTCAAAATGCATCAACACATCCACGTATCGGTGATAGCAACTAATTACATATTGGATTGGCCTTTGCCTCAACCAAAAAAAAAAGAATATACATGCAGATCAGTAGATTTGGCGGTCGACAATTATTCAGATTCGATAAAAGTTGTCACAACGTCTCAATATTACGTGGGTCGTTTGGACTTGGTGAAGGTTGTCACAGCACTTTAATGTCACGTGGGTTTGAACAAGTAGGTGTGATACGTACCATAAATCACCAAGCAATTGTTATTGCGCCATCTCCTAGAGAAGTGAGGCAACATATATCAACAAATTACTTTACAAGATGATAATGAAAGACCAGTTATATGGAGCTAGCTAGCTTGGATAATTTTTCTATATGGGGTGGGTTTAAATAATTTTGGGATGGTATAGTGTAATAGATGACGTATTTTTTTTCTTTTGAATTAGGACAAAAATAGCATTAAAAGAATATATATTATAACTACTATTAGGTTTAAAATTTTACAAAAATAGAATAAATTGCAAACTTATAAAATCACATGATACGAAAAGTACTTTTGTGACATTTTTGAAAAAAAAACAAAAAATAATAGAAAATACATATTTAACATATTTATTTTATGTCATGTAGTATAATTTCATTTTGTTAAGGTTAAATAGTGGCAAGAACATGACATGAAGATATTAAACATGGTATTAAGGTTGTGGTCGAAATCTTTTTCTCATCTTAATCTTTTCTAACTTCCTTATTGATATTGATAATCATGTACTTTGGGTCTCGTAATAATTATTTTATAAAGTCATATAAGTGAGAGGGAATACTAAAAACATGCATTATAAAAAGATTAAATCTACATCTAAAACTTAAGCTTTTGAATTTTATGGTGATTTAAGGAATATATCATTTAGTTATGAATTTTATAACCATTTAACCTCTAAGGTATCAAAGTTTTTCAATCAAATTTTTTACTGAATGACATTGAGGGATATCGTTGAACTTGAATAAGAAACACTCTAATGTAAAATAAAAATAAAAAATAAAAATAAAAATTTGTTTTGTGTGAGTTGATGTTTTCTTTTTTTTTTTTAAAATATATAGTATCAAAGCTTATCATGTCTCACTTTCAACGAAAGCTTAATTTTGATTGCACTCCTAAAATTCCATTATGCTTTAAGAGATGTTAGGATGTAGTGCTAAAAATGAGCGAGAGACATGCATGTGAGTTATATTGACCTAATTAACATGATAATTGAGGTGATTTTGATATGTTTTTTTGAAAAATGTCTTCTTTCTTAAAACACCCCTAGCTAATTATCATTCAACCACTTCAACTTTCTTAAGTTTTAAGATGAAAACAATTACATCAAGACAACCATCACACCTCTCAATATCCAAAATAGTTACAATTTGTTCAAATAGAACAAACAAAAATTAATCAAATTGCTCGCTTGAGAGATGACGCAATGAAGCATTTCGAGCTTTGGAGACGTACCATCCATCTAGAGGTTTCGAGTTTAAGTTGTGCTGGTCATGAGTTGCTCACTGAGTATCCACTACACCATTAAACTTTCAATTTTGTGTTTATTAATAACAAAATCTTGAAAGGAAATCTTTAGTAAAATTACAAGCATTCAATCAATAAACTTTCAAAGTTGTGTTTATTGACAAGTCTCCCAACTTTAAATATTGAATGTTGTGTCTAATAGATTTATAAACTTTAAAAATATCTACTAAATTCACGAACTTTATTTTATTTCTAATTGGGTCACTAGCATATTCCTACACTATTTTTTAAATTCATAGACCTAAACACAAAATCGAAAGTCGAATAACGTATTAATTAGACTATATATAAAAAATAAAAAAGTTGTTTAAAGACTTATAAAACACTTTTTAAAATTTAAAATTTTATCAAAGTTTGGAGACTACTTTATAATTTGTTTAGTTAAGAAACTGACCAACTCTGCGAAGCTCGACTCGGATGGAGAATGACCTAGAGATATGTCGAACAGGGAACCTGCAAAACATAAAACACTCCGACGTCCAAATCAATAGATTGTCGAGTAAATTCAAGAGAGAATTTAGTATTCATGTACCTGAAAATGAGACAAAATGATTCTACTTATAGGCAACTTCTCTAAAATATTTCAGGCAGGGCCTTAACGGCTCTTTAAAGTAGTCGTAAATCACGGCACGTTGTCGTGGAATCTGTCGAAGAATGGAGCCAAGCCGAAGTTAGCCATATCGGTTCGATCAACATATAGAAACGTTATTCAAGGAAGCCAGATCGGCTCGGCACTCTAAGACATTGGTTCGGTACTAGAAAACAACACCGAAATAGTGAAACTTAAGTCTTATCAATCAAAACCACATGTACTTTTTATTCTTCATTCAAGATGTACCACGTGTGAGACTGAAAATCACCCCCAACATAATTTAACCGAAATGCCAGATTTATCCATAGAACTCAAACCCACTTTAGAGATAAGGGGTAAATTTTGGAAGTTGCATATAATTAAGGTTGTTAACTTTGTAAATGATAGAAAGCAGCAAAGAAGAAGAAACAGTCGTTTTCCTATCCACAGGCAGTGACAGTTCAATTTCCAAGGTCATTGTCTGTCCTCTCTCACTATGATTCGTAGCAATCCATGGGGTCACAAACCTGTCATCATAAAATTAAATTTAAAACAAAAAACAGGAATCCAACCACTTCCTCTTGAACACGACATGTTGTTTGTTTCCTATTCGATATTGGGCAAATGTTTTATTTCATATAACTGGCAATGGGCCTTCTCCCATTACTCAATCAATCATATAAACTGATCCAGTGAGTGAAGTGAGTGAGTTTCACTTGTCTAACTCCTCATCCCAAACTTGTGCTTAATCATTTGCCCTAATTCCACCCCTTTTTCACATTTTGCCTTTTACTTTTTGTTTTCATCTCCTCCCCCAACTCTATTCTCACCCGATAAGAAAAGATTACGACTTTGACAACATGGAAACTCCACGAGCCCACTTCAAACATTTGTAAGCTTGAAAATTTGCAAAAGACCTAACAAGTGGAATCAGTGCAATATAGGAGTTGAACATAAGGCTTCCTACTCTAATACCATCTTAAACATGAGCAAATCACCAATGATCTAAAGTTTATGATGGTGTATCTAAATCTAACACATCATTACTTGAGTTTCTTCTTATTGGTAGTAGACACTTGATAAGAAAAGATCATTACGACTTTAATAACAAGGGAACTCCACAGGACCACTTCAAATATTGGTGGGCTTGGAAATTTGCACAATACCTAACAAGGGGAGTAAATGACAACATAGGAGTTTGAATACAACATTTCTTGCTCTTACATCATCTTTAACATGATTTCACCAATGAATTCTAAAACTTAAGCTGGTGGTTGGCCGATTGGCCGATTAGAGTAAATTTGAACACTTGTAGGATATCGTATCTAACACTTCATTATTTGGGTTTCTTCTTATATTGGTAATCGACACTTGATAAGAAAAGATTATTTTGATGATGAATCAACCCTGCTTTGAACTAAGCATGTATCATCATCTAGATTTCACATTTTCTATTATAGACATTTAAGAAAATGGTTGTTTTGAGGACTAATCAACTCTGCTTCAAATTAAGCGTGTATTATGATTTAGATACACTAGAAAAAAGAAAATAGTTATTTTAGGAACAACTCAAACCAACTTCGAACACTAAACAACTTCTACTTCGAAGCGTTACGAGTTGCATTTATCGAAACCTGAATTTTCGAGGTGACGATGACCTGACCAATTGAAAGGTTTTCGAGTTGCATTATGACAGAGCCTCTGGTCCTTTTGGTGGCTTGAAAATGGGAATGGGCTTTGTCCTCACACACAGAATCCCACCTCATCCGGCGGTGTCTAATTTGCAAAGCCAAACTCCTTGAAAAATCTTGGACAGATTCATGTCCTTTTGTGATCATGTTTTGTTGCTTTCTTTTATTCTCAACCATGCATTCTTAAAGTCGCCTTCCATGGCCATAATTTAATTTCCCATCAGTCCCATCTCTTTCAAACCCCCCACAATCCAAATCCCAATCCCAATCCTTTAATTCGATTTCCCCTATCTCTTGATCTCCTTCAAATTAAAGCCGCATTACAATCAAATTATCATATGCATGTGCACTTCAACCGTAAGTATTCAAGTCAGTTTGAACATATCTCGATTAATCTCACGGAACAATTACGACTTAATTCTACTACATTTAATTGCTAAGAGATTAATTTCTAGATAGGTGASTATCATAGAATTTGAACTTATTCTCTCTAAATACGACTCCTTTAGACCAATAAACCAATTGATGATAGTTCTCTTTGTACATTATTGTTATTATTTTCTTTCTTCATTGCATTTGAGAAAGGTCCACTGGACCCTGTTCCTTGTGTCTCCCGGGGGGACAGCGTAGGACATCAACCAAAATTGTCCCCCAAGCTCAAGGTTAGTGCCCTACAAAAGTCTTGACATCCATAAAAAAGCAACACCACTAAAATATTGGAAAGTAATTTGTTCTCCAATTAGGGTTTATCAGCTGATAAATGGGATAAAAAGGAAGAAGCTGAGTTTTACAATATAATTTGTGGACGTGGGATTTCCAAGCCAAGAGAGAGATCACAGA
>NW_019104542.1:163603-180227 GCF_001995035.1 Momordica charantia
TTTTTGAATTATAATTTGGTCATGTACTTTCGTGATTTAGTATTTCAACTTTTAATGGTAACGATTTAGTCTTTTTACTTTTATATTGATTAAATTTAGTTACTAAACTTTATAGGTAACAATATAGTTCCTAAAATTTAAAATTTGTAACAATTTTAGTTCCTACGACGAAAATTTACATCAAAATTAAGTTTAAAGTTTTATCCTCTAACGATTTAATTTTTGTAATTTACAAATAAATTTGATCTTTGATTGGATTATCGATTTACATATATAAATGATTTAACAAAAAAATTCACAAAATGAACTAAATGGTTACCAATTTAAATGATTACTTGATGGACTAAATGATTACCAAAAATATAAAGATCAAAATTTTTATTTCATAGCGTCCTGGACCCTTTAATTTTTATACTATATCAATTATATTAGCTACTCAAATGACAAAAGTAAGGTTACCCAACTCACAAATTGTTTACTCAATTTTCATATACTAATTTGTGAGGGAATGATCAAACCATTAACCTCTATGGTAACAACTGCATTATGTTAAAATTGTCTTTCTTATAAGTTAGGAATTTTTTATTTTTTATTTTTTTATATGTGATGGAGGTTTGTAAGTGAAACGTTTTAGAAATTTAGAATTAGACATAAAAACTAAAAAAATATTTTAAAGATACAGTCAGTTTTAAATATATATTGTAGATTATTGATATGTGCAACTATATATCAATTGTTCTTAAAAGAACCATATATATATATATATATATATGTGTGTGGAAGAGGTTAAATTAGGCATTTCTATAAAACTGTAGGAATGAAATGGAAATAGCATACCAAAATGTTAAATTTAATAAGTTGATAATTTATCCGTTCATTTTAAGACTTCTTTTTTTTTTTTTTAAATACATCAATAATGAATAGGGTAGAGATTTATCAATAATTTATTAATTAAGTTTTAAATTGAAATTTTTAAGATTCAATTTTAATAAATCATCCAGCAATTAATTAAAAAGATATCATTATAGTTCGAATATATCCTCTGCAACATCACAAAGGTCCTCATTTGCTGAAAAAGGTCCTCATTTGCTGAAAGTTATTGCGTATGAATTAAGTTCAGCCCTTTTTAATCAACCTTATTTCTTCTAGGAAAATTGTAGCGGCAGTAAAAATCTTTTATTTTTTTTAAATATGTCACCTACTTTTTTTAATTTTTAAATAKAGTACAAATTTTCACTTATGTCAGATACTCATATCAATAATATAGCAAACACTTAAATCAATAATATATCAAATACATATCACATACATATTATAGGTATATCAGACACTCATATAAGTAGCATATCAGATATATATCATATACATATATCAGTAGTAAAATATATTACAGATATATTATAGATATATATCATTTGGGTAAAATTGTCATTCTAAAATTAGATCTCCATCCATTTTGTTGAGTGCTATATTTGAAAAAACTAATTTTAATAAATGTTTTTGTCATATTTAATACAATATTTAATCTTAATTTATAATAATTTAATTTGCTGATTTTGCTAGACACAGCAACGAAAAAGATCAATTCTATAATGTGTATCAATTATTACCGTCTAAGATTTCAATTTCATCAAATTGTATTTTAAACTTGGACGAAGCGTTAAAATCTTTACAAAAAAAAATTATGTTGCAATTTTTACCTTTAATAGATTTTTGTTAAAAAATGGTTGAAAACATATTCTCATATAATTAATGAATTATAAAATATATATTCAGTAGGAAATTGTTTAGATTAACATAAAACATTATTAGAGACTTTTTTTTAATTTAGAAATTCGGTAGTTATTTAATGATGGATTTTATGCTTTAATCCAACTTTATTTGAGAAAACTTCTTGTATTTTATTAAACTAGTGAGTTTTTTTTTCCTAAGTTTTTTACATTATTTTATTTATTAAATTAGTGAGTTTCTTTTTTGTGTCTTTTTTTNAGCTTGATGTTTTTGAAACATGTGATTGAAGAACGGGTTCGCAAATTGGCGATTAAAAGTTAAGCAGCTCTAATTCAGAAATCGTGATCGAGTTCCAAAGGCAAAATTAAAATTGGAGAGAGAAGAAGAATTAAGCCAATATAGAAGATAAAAAACAGTTGAAATTAAAACAATTAAACCCTTAAAACAGAGATTAAATCTAATTAGAAACAGAAAACAAATTATTTTACACATACCATGCCACGCACAGACATATTAATTTATTTAATTAATTTGTTCTTTTCTTGTGGAGGTCTTGGAAGTACGCCTTGGGATTTTCCTGGAACTTGGCCCGGTCGATGTATCCGCCTCGCCCGGGAGCTTTCATGGTTTTCCCTCCCAAACAAATAAAACCACTAGCCCCACCCCCACCGCCGTCGCCGCCATCCCGTTTTCCGGTAACTCGCCACCGCCGCCCATTTTTCTCTCTTCCAAAAAATTATTCGATCTCTGTGCCACGCTTAAGGAAACCAGCGAAGCCACTGGATTTAAATAGCTAGATCGGTCACCGACTCAATCTTCTCCTTTTAAATTTCTTAATGACTAAGCTTTCACTTTAAATTCCTACACCACACTTGGCCTCTCTTGATTTGACACGTGTGCCTGTCAGGAAACATACTAACATTCATTCCTACTTGTATTTTGAATTTGTAGTCCAGACAACAGATGCAACAAAAAATGAAAAAGTTAAAAGAAGAAAAGAAAAAAGAAAAAGAAAAAAAAGGAAAAGAACAGATTCCAAACCGACCAATTATGTCTAATAGCTTTAAGGGGAAGACTTGACTGGCATAATAACCACGAAAATTAATTTAACCTCCATATATTTTTATTACAAGGAATTTAAATTTAAATTATTTTATTTTGCCACAGCAATTTTGTCATAATTGATCTATATCTTCCAGATTGTGAGTTCGATTTTCAATCCCACTTCTTATATTAAAAAATAATTATTTCACTTTGATGATTAAAATTTTAAAATATTGTTTTGAAAAAATAACTTTTAAAATATCTTTTTTATTCTGAAAACTTTCACATTTATTTCATCTTATGTATGAACTCTGAAAAAAAACTATTATTATTTTGATTCTTATCTTTATTTTAATTTTAACTAGTTAATATATTAATGTGAATTATATTTAAACTCTGCAGTTTAAAAAATAAGTATTGACTGAGCAGATTTTTTATAGCAACGTAATAACAATGACAATATTATCTTGAATATAGCATAACTTTGTATTAAAAAGATTTTTGTTGTATATAAATTTTATGTTAAAATTTCACGATCAAACTAACCAATTTAAAAAAATGAAAAACCAAAGTAAATGTTATAAAAGGATAGAGACTAAAATAAGTCATTAGTTTATAATATAATTTTTTTTTTGTTATCCTACAAAAAGAAGGTGCAAGTCTAGTATTAAAACTTGTTACGAAAAGTGCATGCTAAAAAAATCAAATAAAATATGAGAACTATTTATAAGAACATAAATCGTCATTATCATCCCATATTAATTAAAAATAAGGAAGAATCGAATAAATATCTTAACATAATAACATCTTCATTATCAAGATGTGATGAATTTTCTTTTTCCGTTTGCATTATTTTTTTTATTATATAGTTAATGATTAAAATGCTTATACCAATATATAACCAATAACTTGTGTTCACAATTTTACATAATTTCGTGGGTAAAAAGAAACAGAAAACAATCCAAATATGTATTTAAGAAAAGCTACAAACTTTGTAATGTCTTCATGTATAGGTTTAGCCTTTAAAATTCATTTTATTTTATTTTAGTTTTTCAACTTTTATAAATGTGAATTTTAGTTACTAGAAATGAAAAAAAAATAGTTGATAAAATTTTTAAAATGTCAATTTTAATTCGTAGACCGGTGCACTAATTACCTGCCGTTTTCGTTCCTAGTTCTTAAAAATCCGGGGATCAAATTTTCTTCCTAGATTTTTATTTCAAAAACAGGTTACAATTAACAACCTCTGCTTGGTTACTTCAATAAACAAAAATAAAAATAAAATAAAACTTTGATTTATATATACAAATAACACAAACATTGACACATGATACACTTAATCCAAAGTCCAGACACAAATTAAAATAACCTTAAAGAGTCCGAGAGAGAGGAACAAGACATCACGAAGACAAAGAAGTTGCATTAATCAAGCTTCAATTTCTCCATTACTTCATTAAAAACAGCAAACCCATAACATAATTAATTAAGCAAACACACACATATAAAATTAACCACTACCTCCCATTAATTATTTATTTGAAGGTTGTGGAGAGAAATTTGTTCATTTTTTGCGCAGGTCTTTGAAGTACTTGGAGGGGTTCCCCTCAAACTCATCCCTGAAAATATGTCCATCTCTTCCCGGAGCCTTCATGGTTTTCCGGTGGGCGGTAGTTTCGGAGCCGGCAGACAACAGGCTCGCCACGCACCCCAAGAAGGCGATCTTCGCCGCCTTCGACCCTCCGTTCTCCGGTTCGCCGCTCATTTCCGTTCTAGAAATCGTTCTGCAAAACTTTTTTTGCTTCAGCTATTCTGCGATTTGAGGAGATTTAGCAGAATATGGGTTTAAATGGAACGGCCGTCGTCCCCAGAGCAGGTGATTTCCATACACGTGGCGAGAGATCAGTGGGCATTGACCTGGAGAGTCGTGATGCACCTGTGACGCTATGGAAATTGGAACGTAATTTCTAGCCACACAGTGGTACTATATAATATAATATAAGTTATATAATATAAGTTATATAACATAAGTCTTAAAATGATATATAATTTGACAAGCTATAAATAGGAGTATGAAAATTTATTTATTCATTTTTTTAGTACAAGAACCCACGCTTTTTTTTTTTCTTTTTTTTTTTGGGAATATATATTTTTGGGGAAGGACAAATTTTGACAACAAAAAAAAGGGAGGGTGTGTGAAG
Organism: Momordica charantia; assembly: GCF_001995035.1. The sequence continues at coordinate 168,577 of NW_019104542.1, forward strand.
AAGCAGATGAGTAGAAAGCAGGGGAAGTCATTAATGACCATTTCTTAATTAGTTTTTTGATCTGTTCATTATTGGAAAAGAAAGAAAATGTGGAGTTGCGGTAGCTGTTTCCCGTAAAAGGAAGTGTATTTCTTTTTTACGATTGGAAAATGAAGTGTGTTTCAATTTTTAGAATTTTAAAATATTCAATTATATCTCTTTACTTTCAAAATAATAATGATGATAATAAGGACCGATCATTTTAGTCTCTTGATTTGTCCTTATACTCCTAAGAGCTTATCATTTTGCTCCCACTGTATACTAAAGAGTTTCTATTATTTGTAAAATTTATGTTAAAATTTTACGGAGATTAAAATGATCATTTTTTTAAAAGTACAGGGACTAAATGAACATTTTTAAATATAGAGACTAAAGTTTAAAATACAGATATCAAAATAAATATTTTCAAAATACGGAGATTAAAATGATCCCAAAGCAGGGGAGGCCAAAATATATTTTAACTCATATTAAAATACAAGCTTTACAAATCTGAACCGAAAACATCAGTACACAGTGGGCATATGTTGGTTTAATCGTGCTATTTATTTCTCTGTTTTGTTTTTGTTATGAAAATTGATTTCCAGGTGTGGTTTCAGAAGGAAATCACAAATTCATGATTAATAAAATTTTACAGAATATTTTAGAAGATAAAAGATTAATTTTGAAAACGACGCGTAAAAACACTGTAAAGTGAATTAGCTCTGACTCTTAGTCTTCTTCCCATTCCCATATATAAATTTTTTCCTCTCTCTATAAAACCCAAGCCAAGCCGCGCTCAGTAAAACAGATTATTGAGTGTAAAAAATGGCGAGTGCAAGTGCGATTTTGAGCTTGAACCATGAAATTTAAGTTGGTAAATTAGAGTAAATTTAATCCTATTATGTTCATGGGAGGGAAGAATTAGGTTCAGAACTGATCAACTAGGTGAAAAATCAATGTTTAAATATATATATATATATACGTTAAAAAAATAACTGAAAAATGAAACACTTTGAAGGACTAATAAGTCATAAGCAACTTTGAAACAATTACCTAATTTTTTATTGGAAAATAAATACGACTTTACAGAAAATGTGCCGAACACTAATAACGATTAAAACATATATATTTCATTTATTAAAAAAAAAACTGCCCAAAAAGGGAAAATCAAATTATGAACGGGAAGATGAGGAAATGACGGGATTATGAAATTGGCATCACTGTATTAATTTTATACGAACAAAATTCCAACCTTCCAATAGAGGTTAATACTCGATGGACTTTACATCATTGGGAGTTAGTGAATTGTCTTTTTTTCCCCATTTTGTCATTTATGTAAGTATTTTAGAGGGCGATGTTCGCAAGAGAAATATTAATAATGGAAAAGGAGAGACAATAACAATGAAATTAAAACAACACAGCAAAAAAGTTTCCATCGCAATGCAACCAATCAATCCAATTTGATTAAAATTATTTGAATTTGAGCTAATTTAACTATAATTCAACCAGTTAAAAAGCATATATTCTTATAAAAAAAGCCGTGAATTCAAATCTATAATCTAGACAAATAAATATTAGATCTAAAAAATTATCAAACTCAACCCAATTCATCAGGGAAAAAAAAAAACAGATCACCACGTAAACAAGAATGAGCTCATGGGTGATGTAATGAGTTAAATTTTTGTTTTCTTTCCTAAATTAATACATACACCAAACTAATTAATAATTCTTCTAAAAACAAGGATGGAAGATTCCAAAGTGCCACTATTTCTACTAAACTATTACAAATTATATTGAAGCCAAATGCTTTAAAATGAGACACACACGCATTGAACTCAAAGAACAGAGGAGAAGACATTAATGGATAGTGAAAGCATTCCAAGTTTTGTATTTGGGAGTGTTCTTTTTGGCATCATCATCATCAAGCTCTTTACAAAGCTATGGCTGACTCCCATGAGGATTCAACGGTTCATGAGGTCTCAGGGGATCCAAGGCCCTTCTTACAACTTCATCCAAGGCAACATCGGAGAGATGTACACCAAAAGAACCCACGCCATAGCCACTCCCATGGATCTCTCTCATCACATACTCCCTAGAGTTATGCCTCATTTTCACTCGTGGCTCAACCAATACGGTACCACACCCGCTAGCCTTTTAGTATAAATTTAACTCGACGGTTAAGATATCTGTTCTTTCTCTTATGCGTGTAGGAAAGACGTTCCTTCAGTGGTTTGGTATGGAAGCTCAGTTGATAATTACAGAGCCGGAGATGATAAGAGAGTTGCTTTATGATCGACAAAAGAATTACCCAAAGGCAAAACTCCCTTACATGTTACAGAGAATTTTTGGAAATGGAATTGTCACCTCCGAAGGTGAAAGATGGGCCAAATCCCGCAAAATAGCCAACTTTGCTTTCCATGGAGAAAACCTCAAAGTAAGTCCCTCACCACATAGGACCCGATTGATAACGTTTGCATTTTTTGTTTCTGTTTCCTTTTAATAATGAAGAAAAATAGAATTGATTGTCCCCGATACCTATGGATTCAAGAATCATAAAACTATACTTTTACTCATATTTTACAATAAATAACTAAAGTTCTTTAATAAAATTGAAAACAAGAGACAAGAAACGTAAGCGTTACCAAAGGAGTCATGTATGCTTGCTTTTGGTAAAAAATTATAAAAGATTTCAAATTGGATTTCTATAGAACATGATCCCAGATATGATCAGCTGTGCTGAGACGATGCTACAAGGGTGGAAATGTTATGAAGGCAAAGAGGTCGATGTGTTCCAACACTTGAAAGTTTACACATTGGATGTGATTTCTCATACGGCTTTTGGGAGCAATTACGTACGAGGAAAGAACATCTTTCAGATGCTGCAAGAGCTCTGTGATCTGTCAATTAGAAATGGATTTAAAGTTAGGTTGCCGATAATCAGGTACCTTAGTTTTGTTTATACTCTTTTCGAATATCAATGAATCCAAAAGCTTAAGATAAAATTGCAGCAAGATCTTCAAATCTAAAGACGACATCGAGGGAGATCGGCTCGAAAAGGGAATGAAAGATTGCTTCATGGAAATAATCAAGACCAGAGAAGAGAAGTTCATAAATGGGGAAGCAGAGGACTACGGGAATGACTTTCTTGGATTGCTTGTGAAGGCAAAGAACGAGGCAGAAGAATCCCACAGGATTTCTGTGGATGATATTGTGGACGAATGCAAGACATTTTACTTTGCTGGCCATGAGACCACCAACACTTTGATTTCTTGGACTCTGTTTCTTCTGGCCCTGCACAACCAATGGCAAGACAGAGCCAGAAACGAAGTCTCCAACATATTTGGACACAAAATCCCAACACCAGAAGGCCTTCCAAAGCTAAAAACAGTAACAATCAATCAATCAACCAATCATTTCACTACCCATATGAAATTTTTGGCCCAAAGTTTTGATCTTTTTTGAATTTGCAGATGACGATGATCCTGAAGGAGTGCTTGAGGCTGTATCCGCCGGCGATGACAGTGACGCGGCAAGTGGTGGAGAAGGGAGTGAGATTGGGGAGSCTGGYGCTKCCGGCSACGATTCRGRTSACGATYCCGACRGCKGCRGTKCATCASGACACGGAATWTTGGGGAGAAGACGCAGCGGAATTCAGACCAGAGAGATTTTCAGAGAGCAGTGGCAGCTCCGGCGCGTATCTGCCGTTTGGATTGGGCCCTCGAAACTGCGTGGGGATGAACTTTGCAATGAASGAAGCCAAAATTGSGATGTCCATGATTCTRCAGCGATATTCMTTCACSCTSTCGCCGGCCTAYGCTCAYTCGCCCATTCAGTTTCTTACCATTTGCCCACAGCATGGACTTCAGCTCATACTTCATTCCATTTCACATCACCAAGCCTCAGACTGAGGTGATTGTAAAACAACACAAGTTTCTCGAAATTAAAAGGGAAAAAAGAGTACAACTCAATGTAAGCACGATATTAAACGTCGACATGTCCATCTATTTATCGGTTGAACATTCCATATTTGCATGACATTACCAAAAAAAAAAAAGGACAAAAATATAAAAAATATCTAAATATCAATAAAATTTCACTAATATATAAATAATATTAATATATTCTTTGTTAAGTTAAATATTTTTTATGTTTTTTATTTTTATTTTTATAACTTCTTTAGAAATCGACATCCAATATTTCTCTAGGGCTTCTCAGTAATTTCATTGATATCGACATTGAATCTCGAGTGTAAAGTACAACATGTGGGAGTAGAGATTCGAACTCATGACTTTTTATTAGAGATAGGCGCATTTACCACTTGATCTATGCTCGATTTGACTAAAATGTAAAGTATTTAATAGTGCGGCTCCTTTTCAAATAATAATAGATTCTTAACTTAATAGAGTTTCCATTCCAAATATAAAAAAAGTGTAAGTTGAATTTATTAGAATAAAATTAAAATTTAGAAACTTAATAAATAGATAATTGAATGTTGGATAAATTTATTACACACCCTTACAAAGTTTAAAAATTTACTAAATACAACCCTCAAGTTTTACCGATTGAAATTTTAATCTTGTGACACGGTAGACAAATGAATCTGATATCACATTTAAATGAGACAGGTTGAGATTATATTTAGAAAATTGACAAATGTAACTAAAAAAATTTTAACTTTGCTAGGATGACCTAACTTTTAAAAACTTCTTTTTCCAATCCACTTGAAACATTTATGAAAGGTAAGAATAGATGAAATGACTATTATGCCTCTCAAAATTTTTAAGGTTGAAGCAGCAAAATTGGACGAAAACTCGAACGAGTTTGAAGCAAACTCACCCGAGTTTTTATGAAATAGTTTTAGGCTTATACCGAGTGAAATTAATTTTTCTAATACATATGTTAATTATTATATTTAAAATATTCACTTCTGCTTAGTGGCTCGAATGTGAATGTCTACTATAAATTAAAAAAAAAACAGCATAAAAATTAATATTTTGATCCGCAAGAGAATCTAACATGAGACCTAGGGAATAGTAGAATAAGCTCTAAATAGACCGTCAAAACAATATATACATACAATATATATATTGGTTCAAATTCGTCCGTGTTTTGCATGAATATCGGACAAATTTTCTTAGCACTCAGCTCGAGTTTCCATGAATCCCGAGTAAGTGTTATTCAAACTTGCTCGAATTTTGTATGGATTTTGGGTTCTATTTTCTTCTCACTGTGAATCTCTTTTTCATTTTTTAAAACGAAAACTCAAGAAATCAGAAGAAAGTCACCAAAATAATTGTTGAGAATGTGACCAAAGTCCCACATTGATCAGGAAGATCATGAGTTTAAGTGAGGGAGAATTATTTCCATTGTGTTGGGTTTGTAAGGGAAATGCAAACAAAGTCTCACACAAGTTAAGGAAGGAAATGATCATGGATATATAAGATAGGACAATTTATCTTCATTTGTACGAGACATTTTGAGTGAAACAAAAAATAAAGACAGCATTGATACGAAACACATTTTGAGTGAAATCAAAAGTAAAGTCACCATGGTTAGAATCCACCGCTAAAAATTTTTCAATGAAATGTGTCAATTTCTCATCATGTTTGATTCAGAAAGAGTTGAAAAAATCGATGATAACCAAAATGAAACATGTGAACAAGGACAGAGTAGGTAGTCACTGGAAGACAAATTTTCTTCATATTTTATCCGGAGTTAGACTTGACATTATTTGAACAATTCCTACACTGTGGACCTAGTCTAGTCCTTGCATCTTCCAAAACGACAGTCGTTTTGTTAATCGGCGTCGTCATCCTCCGATCCAAACCCAAACACGAGGTTCGTTTTCTCTTCATCTCTATCTTCTCTCTCAATTCGCTATTCCCAGATCAATACATGAAATCAAATTTCCCGATTCTGATTTCATCAAATATGTTGTGAATTAGATGTGAGGTTTTTCTGTAAACCCAAACAAATCTGCAACGGATACTATGAAGATGAACATCAACATCTACGTTTCGACTTTTGTATTTGGGTGTCTCCTTTTTGGTACCATCAAGCTCTTTATCAAGCTATGGTGGACTCCCATCAGGATCCAACGCTTCATGAGGTCTCAGGGGATTCAAGGCCCTTCCTACAACTTCATCCAAGGCAACGCCAGAGAGATGCACACCAGAAGAACCCACGCCATAGCCACTCCCATCGACCTCTCTCATCGCATACTCCCTCGAGTTCTGCCTCATACTCACTCCTGGCTCCACCGTTACGGTACCCAAAAAGAAATCAACTTAAGATTTTAAAGCTTTTTCGTATCTGATTTGTTAGAATGGAGTTGTTTGTTTTGTGCAAACAGGGAGGAACTTCATTCAGTGGTTTGGTGTGGAGGCTCAGTTGATCATTACAGACCCTGAGATGATCAGGGAGGTGCTCCATGACCGACAAAAAAAATTCCCAAAAGCAAAACTCCATGGCTTCCTAAACAAGATCTTCGGAAATGGTCTTGTCACAGCCGAGGGTGAAACTTGGGCCAAGTCCCGCAAAATAGCCAATTTTGCTTTCCATGGAGACACCCTCAAAGTAAGTCACTCTAATTTTCTGTCCATCGTGTTTTTGTCGACGCGTATCTCGACAATGGTATGATATTGTCTGTTTTGGACAAGGTGTCATTGTCCTCGTCTACATATCTATGATCTTTCCCTTATTTAGTCGAAGTAGGACTTTTTTTTACAACCCCAACAATTTTTTACCAGCTTGGATTGAGCTGCAACATGTTTGGGATGTGCAGAACATGATCCCAGCGATGATTGGTTGTGCAGAAACTATGATGGAAGAGTGGAAGCATTATGAAGGCAAAGAGCTCGACGTGTTCCAACATCTCAAAGTCTACACATCGGATGTCATTTCACATACAGCTTTCGGGAGCAGTTATGAACAAGGAAAAAATATCTTCCAAATGCTGCAGAATCTGTGCGAGCTAATAATCAGAAATGGGTTTAAAATTAGACTGCCGGGAATTCGGTAGGATTTATTAGTTTTCTGAACTGAATTGAACATACAGGGATGGACGCTGCTGCTAACTTTGATATGATTGTTCTGTTTTTGTTTGTGCAATGTGTGAAGTAAGATCTTTAAATCTAAGGATGATGTTGAAGGAGAGCGGCTCGAAAAGAGAATGAAAGATTGCTTCATGGAAGTAATCAAGTCAAGAGAAGAGAAGTTCATAAATGGTGAAGCAGATGGGTATGGGAATGACTTTCTGGGATTGCTCGTGAAGGCAAAAAACGACCCTGAAGAATCACAGAGGATTTCTGTGGATGACATTGTGGACGAATGCAAGACATTTTACTTTGCTGGCCATGAAACCACCAGCGTTTTGCTGGCTTGGACTATGTTTCTTCTGGCCCTGCATAAACAATGGCAAGATCAAGCTAGAGATGAAGTCTTCAAAGTATTTGGGGACAAGAATCCAACATCAGAAGGCCTTCCCAAATTAAAAACGGTAACAGCTTTGTTGCTACCGCTGAATTTAAAGATTAGAGACCATTTTGTATATTTAGCTTAAGCAAAAGCTTTTACAGATGACGATGATCCTGTACGAATGCTTGAGGCTGTATCCGCCTGCGATGACGGTAGGACGACAAGTAATGGAGAAGGAAGTGAGATTGGGGAGCCTGGTGCTTCCGGCCACGATTCGGGTGACGATCCCGACAGCTGCAGTTCATCACGACACGGCATATTGGGGAGAAGATGCGAGCGAGTTCAAACCAGAGAGATTCGCAGAAGGGGTGGCCAAAGCCATAGAAAGGAACTCAGCTGCATATCTGCCATTTGGATTGGGTGGTCGAAGCTGCGTGGGGATGAACTTTGCAATGAAGGAAGCCAAAATTGGGATGTCCATGATTCTACAGCGATATTCCTTCACCCTGTCGCCGGCCTATGCTCACTCGCCGGTTCAGTTTCTTACCATTTGTCCACAGCATGGACTTCAGCTCATACTTCATTCCATATCAGATCACACAGCCTGAAGGAATTAGGGAAACCAACAAGAATTACTGGAGACAAAACCATATGTTTGGGTGTAAATAAGGAAGAAAAAAAATATGCATATGCCATAGATGGTAAGTGGCATGAATTGGGATACAATAGCAGTACAAGTGCTTTGGAATTATAGATTTTGAAGTTGGTTTGGATTAGTTAAGCTTATAGAACAGTTTGAAATTATTAATGCCAAGAAGTAAAAACTTTAAATTTCTTCTTAGATTTATAATGTTATATTCTCGGAAAAAAAATCATTTGGACTTTAGGTCATTTTATGGGGTCGTTATTTATAGTCGTTATATAACTAATTTAGAATTTGGAATTATAGACGGTTGAATTTAATTCTAAATTCTTATGAAATTAATTTAGAATTTACAATGAATGAGAATAAGATACTACTCGTATATAAAATATTAAAAAATTGTAGTTGGGAGCAAAAAAATCTTTTATATATTTCAAAATATGTCACCTATTTTTAAAATTTTCAAATATAGTAAAAAATTTCACTTATATTAGTAGTATATCAGATATTTATATTAGTAGTATATTAGCACTCATATAAATATTATATTAGATGTATATCACATACATATTGCACAGACACTCATATTAGTTAATAATATATCTGATACTCATCAATAATACATTAAATGTTTATATATATATATATATTACAAATATATTATAGATATATTAGATATATATCATTTTGAAAAAATTGTCATTCTAAAATTGGACTTCCGTTTTTTTAATAAAAAAAATACTATATTTAAAAACTAAATGTGATTGCCATTTTGCTAAATTTACCAAATGTTTTTGACATATTTGGAACTGTCTATAAAATATTTTTCATATCCATAAATATATTTTGTAAATACAGCAAAATATTTAAAATATAATTTTCGATTTTATTTTTGTATTTTTGAAAAGTTCTCGCCAAACGACTTTGATGTATCCTCATATTTTCAATATTGTTGAAAACATTAAATTATTTTTGAGTCATGTACCAATCACAACCTTAATTATTCCAATGTTACCCTTCCAAAGTTTTAGGTATAAACTCAATGGTTAAAAATTATTATACTTTTGTGTTAGTTTGTTGAAAATAAAATAAGATTTAATTATCTGTATAATAATACAAGAAAAATAATAAAGCTTTGAAATACTCAGTAATTATATTTTCAAATATGTATAGTTAAAAGAAGAAACTATAATGAAAAAGGAGGGAAAAAATGACAGGTACTGGAATTCGTCCCCGCTGTCTGCGTCCACGATTACAAAAAAGGAGGAACAAAATGACAGGTACTCCCAAATTAAATCAACAACAGAAACCATGCAAGCGGCAGAATTTGTAATTTACCGCGCTACAAGAACAAGAAGAACCATAAATTTTGATTCTGAACTCAAAAATGAGGAATTGAAGGCCCATGTTTTCAGTTTCAGTTTCAATTTCAATTCATTCTGTGATTTTGAACTCTCTCCACTGAGTGAGCCACTGTCCATGGCTGCCCTCTTACTACTGCTCGGCGTTCTCTCTGCTTCTTCCATTTTCTATGTCCTAATCAAGCTTTTTCACAAGCTATGGTGGAACCCTAATCGGATTAATCGTATCATGCGATCGCAGGGAATCGGCGGTCCTCCTCCCAACTTCATCTATGGAAATGAAATTCAGATAATGAGGATGAAGTTTGAGTCCATGCGCACCTCCCTCCATATCTCCGATCATCACATACTTCCAAGAGTTCATCCTCACGTTCACTTATGGATCCACAAACACGGTCGCCTTCACCATCTCATCTTCATTTTCCACTTTCTTCGAAACACACAGACTTACGGTTTTCATTTCAGGGAAAAACTTCAATCACTGGAATGGCACCCGGGCTCAGTTGGTTGTTACGGATGTCGAGATGGTAAAGGATCTATTCCATAACCGCGAGCGCGCTATTTCCAAATTTGAGGCCGGCCGAGATGTGCGGAGGATATTGGGGGCTGGAATCTCCATTTCCGACGGTGAAAAATGGGCTAAGGTTCGAAGAATCGCTGACTACGCTTTCCATGGGGAGCTCCTGAAAGTCAGTAGAGTTTGGTTCTTTTTTAACAATTTTACTGATTCAAATTCAATGGTGGCTTGATTTTGGCTTAATTTGTTGAAAATGGTTTTGTAGAACATGGTGCCGACCATGGTTTCTTGTGCTGAGGCACTGGTGGAGAACTGGAAGACGCATCATGAAGGCAAAGAGATTGATTTGTTTGAAGAGTTTGAGGTGTTAACTTCAGATATCATAGCACATACAGCTTTTGGAAGTAGTTATCTGGAAGGGAAGGTTATTTTTGAGACTTTGAGGAAGCTGAGCATGATAATATTTAAGAATCAATTCAAACTGAGAATCCCTGGAATCAGGTCAGGGTGTTTGTTTTGAGTAGTCTTGAAACAATCGGGTTATTTGCATTGATACCATCTGAGTAAACGAAATTATTGGATTTGTGTGCAGCAAGTTGTTCAAATCGAAGGATGCGCGGGAGGGAGATGAGCTTGAAATGAGGATTAAAAATTCCATAGTTTCAATTATGAAAAAGAGAGAAGAGAAGGTGATGAGTGGTGAAGCAGATAACTATGGTAATGATTTTCTTGGGCTACTTTTGAAGGCAAAAAATGACCCTGACCCGAGGCAGAGGATTTCTGTTGACGACGCAGTAGATGAATGCAAAACCATATACTTTGCGGGGCAAGAAACTACCAATTCTCTGCTTACTTGGACTTCCTTTCTTTTAGCAACTCATGTGGACTGGCAAGAAGAAGCAAGAAAGGAAGTGTTTAATATATTTGGCAACACAAATCCAACTTTAGAGGGCATCGCAAAATTAAAGATTGTAAGCATGTCTCCAACTTCATTATTTAGTAGGCTTAAGGATTGTTGGCGTAGCAAAATTCCCAAAGGACTATGATAGATGATGATAAGCACCTAATTCCCATATCCTTGATTTAGTCTTAGATTGAGATCTGGTGGTTGATCTTCATCTAGAATAGAGATTTACATTCAGTCTGATTTTAGATTTAGTAGCCCGCATTGAAATTTACACTGTTTAAATCCTCATTGTATTCAGGAAAGTTTGGACTGAACTGTAATGTTTGGAAAATGAAACTCTTTCCAGCTTTCCATAGTCTACAATCTCTATGGGGGAATCCATTTCCTCTCTCTTTTACAATGACTGTTTTTCTTCCATTCTTAATGAAGAATTGAGAGCTGGTTTTTCTGGTGTTGCAGATGGGCATGATCATCAAGGAATCTCTAAGATTATATCCTCCAACCTCACCCATGACAAGGATGGTTAGAAAGGAGGTGAAATTGGGGAATGTCTTCGTCCCTGCCAATATTCATGTAAGCACCTCAACAATTGCAGTTCATCATGATACTGAAATATGGGGTGAAGATGCCCATGAATTCAAACCAGAAAGATTTTCCAAGGGAACAGCTAAAGATATACCATCAGCTGCATACATCCCCTTTGGATTGGGTCCTCGAAATTGTGTCGGCAATGTCATGGTTGTCAATGAAGCTAAAATTGCACTATCGATGATTCTACAACGGTTTCGT